>OY764962.1:37872479-38185426 GCA_963668005.1 Melieria crassipennis | reverse complement strand
ATTGACCGAATTGTGTGGGATCGGCGTGACAACTCGCCAATAGTTTATATATACTTATGTATGTAAGTATGTAAATATATATGTATACATTTCTTAGTTGTGGCTGTTCGTGTGGTCGTTTAAAATTGTCGAGTAAAAATCGAAATTTGGTATGACAGCGCCATCATGGCGCACTTCCGGCACGGGCGCACCGAACACGTTTAGTCTGCTCACATGACGAGCGCGACACTTGCAACGTTGCCGCCCGCATTTAGTTCACGGCTAAATGCACGCCAGCACTGTCGCTGCCGCTCGCCCACATACGAGTACATACGTACATGCTTAGCTGATCATCAAACATCGGCAGCCATTATCAACGCCATGTAAGTGCACATCCGCGCTACTCATCGGCGCAACGCCCGTTCGCGCTCGCACTATTGCGTCCAATCATCATCGCCAAATTGGATAATTATATATTTTGTATGGATATTTCTAAAATTTTTTCATTTTCGTATTTTGTGTGTGTGGCGAGTGTTTCAAACGTTTTTACATGCATTCGTTATGATTGAAATTACAATTTAATTATTTCAAATACACTCGGAATCGTGTTGGCCACAGTGCTGTGTTCATTTAAGTAAATATTCAATTCTCGCAGCTATTCATATGTAATATGAAAAGGTACAAAAAAGGTACACATTTGTTAAAACTATTGTTGTTAAATTTTAAAATCAGTGTTGGTTAAATTGTTCAAGCAATTCATGCGATAGCGTCCATTGTGCCAAGGCCACGCTCCACTCCTAGTTTGAACCTCTACCGGTGAAAACCTAACCTCTGAGTCTAAAATTTTCAATGGAAAATCTCTCAACTAACTCTTTCAAATCAGCATAAAACTGTGTACTCGACTCCAACGTGACTCTAACTCAGTGTTGCTAGATCAGGAGATTTTATACTATATTTAAAAGATTCTTGGTCTTTTAAGAGAATTTTTAGAAGGAAGAATTGTTTAGGAGAAAATGTTGGAAATTAGTTTAAAATGACAAAAATTATTTAAAACAAAATGTTTAGGAGATTTTTTAAATTTTTGGGAGGAAATTTTTGAATTAGAAGAAAGTAATTTCAGGTATCTGGCAACACTGGTCCAACTGTGAACAAATTTCTGTTCTTTGGGTAGGAGTTAGAGCTGGAAAAACATCGATGTTTGCCCACGTCGATGTTTTTGGGAAACGAACATCGATGTATCAATGTATCGACCTTTTTCCGATGGGGACTTTTTTGAAATATATTAAAATTTAAAATATATATAACAATGTTAGCAATTCATTTGTCACTTTATTAAAGGGGTTTGTGTTAAAAAAATAATCCATTAAAAGAATTTAACAACAACAAAAAAAAGTAATTAAACATATTAATGAACATTAATAAAAAAATAAACATTTCTGTGCCACCCAGTAGCAAAATCTTATTTGACTATGGTCGAGAACCATTCACTGCGGTTTATAACTACCAACAGATCCAAATTTGTTTTATAAGCTTTATAAATGTTATATGCATTTTTTTAGTTTTTTTTTTGTAGCTTCTCGCGCCTTTTTTAAACATCGAACATCGGAAACATCGGAAAAAAATATCGATGTTTGAAATAGATTTGAAAACATCGATGTATCGATGTTTCATCGATGTTGGTTCCAGCACTAGTAGGAGCAACAGTAGGGAGATAATCGGCTTCGTAGCGGACCACTTAGTATGGTCTGAACAGGTCTTCCATTGAATAAAAAATTTAATAAAAAAAAAATTAATTAAAACAAAACTGGTTGCCTATGACGTTGGACGAGTCTTCTCTCGTTGGATTACATGCTTCCTCTAAGATTGCTCTACTCGTGTTTTTATAGGTGGTATAAATTCGGAAAAGCATTCCCTTAGCGCGGAAGTGCCGCAGGGTTCGGTCCTCTTTCCAACCCTTTTCTTTATCTTTATCAAAACCTGTTGTCGTCGACAAAGAATTCCATAAACTTGTTTGCGCATGACAGCACCATTTGTCATTCATATTCCTTCACAAAGCGCCCCAACTCTGTGGAGATTGAGAAAGAACGGCACCGTATGAATAATAACAGCGACCTACAAATAATCTCCAAGTGGGGTCAAACAAAATGGACCGATTTTAATGCTCGCAAGACCCAATGTTGTCTGTTATCCCACCGACGAGTCTACCCACATCCTAACAAATCTCCGGTTATAGGAGATGTAAATTTTGCGGAATCGGAAACTTTTGATGCTCTGTACATGTCCATTGGGAACTATCTGTGATAGCATGGATGGATCATATTTTTGGCGTGTCGAAAGAAACTGACAATGGCCTCGGCTTTCTAAAGCGGTACAAAAAATATTTCACTCCGTCTGATCTCTGCATAATTTACAACACCTATATTCGACCAAAAATGGAGTTTAACTCGAACCTGTGAGCGGGTGCTTCAAAACCCTATTTGAAGCTCGTGGACCGTGCGATTAAGTTTATAGGGAACAGTAGGGCACCCAGCTCTATTGACTCCTTGGAACATCGTCGCAACGAGGCATGCGTGGCCTTCTTTTACAGATACCTTTTCGGTAATTGTTCAGAGCATATGAACCATCTGATGCCATCAGAACACTGGCGCCCATGCATTTCACATTGAAACGATATTCCAACCCACTACAGAGAGAGTTCAATTCTGGCCCGCACCACGAAATATCTGCAGTTCAATGATTTTTGCATTAATTTTGTAGTTTGTCAAATGCTTACATTCCTCCACCTGGCCTCGGCCTTTATATCTTTTTTCATGCTGTTTTCCAAGTCCCTTTAGAATTTTCATCAGAATGTCAGATATATTACAAGCCAGAAAATCCTTCTTTTTCTATTGTAAGGTCCTGGTTTAAGTTCAAATATCTGCATGTTAAAATTGATTCAGTGTCGGATGCTATCTGGGTTCAATAGGGTTATGTTCTAATTTTTTGATTGCATAGAATTCGAATCAGAGTGAGTAATAGCTATATATGACCCATAAAACAATTCCCCTGTACAACATGAATACTTCAGAACTTTAATATTGTAGAAATGTTAAAAACAATTGAAATACTTAGAGTAAACGAACAAACGAATGTGCAACGGAACAGTTGTTGGACATGAGTTGTAAATAGGCTACCGATCTTGTAAGAATTTCTCGTATTTACAAAAAGCACTCCAACTTACCTTTGGGCCGCAAATGCCAGTGTGTCACTGGGCAAATACTTTGATGGCAGCAGTTTCACCGTAGCACAATTAGGTAAGTTATCACACACACACACATACACACGCACACACACACACATACGCGGCCACAATTTCCGCTCGCAATTAGTCGCACAGCACAGCTCAACAAATATTTGCGGCCGTGGAGAAAATTGCAGCCAATACAGAAAATTCCACACAATTTAAAATGTAAATTGCGTTTCGTCTTTTTAGGCCAAAAACGGCTGGTGTGCGCTGTGTGCGTGCGTGCAACAATAAGAAGTCAACCCATGAGAATTGGTATTTGTCAGCGACTGCAGCCGCACTGGAATGCCCTCGAAAATTGACACTTTATGCGGGCGGCGCACTGCTGGGCGAATCGACGACACACTGAATTAATCACCGAAATGAAAGGCATCCAGCAGGTGGTTCACCTTTTATAGCCACGCTGCGCCAGCATGCGCAACCCACCCCCGCGAAAGGAGTGCAGGCGCAAGGCGAGGCGTGGAGTGCAGCGGCAACGCGATAGGATCGACGCTGGGCGCTGATAGCGAACCGCTATCGCCAGTTGATAGGACATGTTTTGCATACGAAAACCGCTACACCATGGCCGGTGCTGTAGGGGCGCTGCAGATGTCGGCTGATGGTGGTTGGTGCTGGGGGTGGCTTATCTGGTTGCCAAAGTGAAGATAAACGTTGATGATAAACGACGGAAACGGTGATGTGTTGCCGATATGCACAAATCAATAAAAATGTGTCAAAGCAAATTGAACGAAATATGGAGAAGAAAGGGTATACTTTGAAGGTAGGTAGCCAGAAGAATGACAGAAGATTTTATGTTTCTGATGAAATAACCATAAATTGTTTGTTATTTTCCATTTTTCTGTATCTTTCTTAGACTGTTTAATAGCAACAAAAAACATACATAATAAATTGATACAAATGTTCGTTACATCAATTCGTTTTGGAGCTTAGATAAGCCTGAAAATTAATATGGTAATTATTTATTTGATCAAGCATCAAGCATTTATCTGATCATATTGTGCTAGGATTATAATACTATATAATCGCTTGGAAAACCCACAATTACACATCACAATTAATCCTTATCGATCCATTTTATGAGTGTACGTAAAATTCCGTACAATATTAACACTTTGTTTCTATTAGTTGCTGCTAGCGCAAGTTCAATTCATCAGCAAGTAAGGGCAGACCAAATGGTTTCATATTTAGTCTCGGAATACTTGGCGTGATATGAAAAGCAATGAAACTTCTAGCATCGTTTAAATTTAAATTAAATGGCGCAATAAAATCGCATAAAAAATATACATATATCAAATTATGATCAATGAGAGTTGAAACACGTAGAGGAGGCAATTCAAAATATACTTAAATTCCAAATTGCATTAATGCTCAATGTGCTTGTTCAAAAATCTTATACAAGGTGCGTCCCAAAGTAAACAGGACTTTTGCAATAGGGACGTTTCTGGTGGCGCCATCTATGTGTGAGGACATGCGTTGGAAAGGTACATCTTTCATTCACATACTGTCTAAATTTCATGACATTTGGTCTAGTAGACGCCGAAATATCCCGCTCAATGTGACAGTATGTTTTTAACTTTGGTACGAGAATGTCGATCGAACAAAGAGCTAATATTAAGTTCTGTTTTAAACTTGGTAAAACTTTTACCGAAACGTTTAAATTGTTAAAGCAAGTTTATGGTGATGATTGTTTATCCCGTGGCCGTGTTAATGAGTGGTTGAATCGATTCAAGAATGGTCGTGAAGACTTGAATGACGACGAACACGTCGGCCAGTCGAAATTTGTGATTACTGACGATGCCATCAAAACTGTGCGTGATTTTATCAAAATGCAGCCAAAATCATCATTGGAATTGATGGGAATGGAATTGAACATCTCCAAAACATCAATTGATCGCATTTTAACCGAACATTTGGGTCTCCGTAAAGTGTGTTCTCGCTTCATTCCGCACACTTTAGCCGACGACCAAAAAGCGCAGAGAATTGAGCACGCAAAAGACATCGTTCGGGAAGCCAGACGTGATCCAAATTTCTTGTTCAACATCGTAACCGGTGACGAAACGTGGTGCTTTCAATATGATCCCGAAACAAAGCGTCAAAGTGCCGAATGGAAGCACCCAGATGAGCCAAATCCGAAAAAAACCCGCCGTGAGAAGTCAAAAATCAAAACTCATCTCATTTGTTTCTACGATTCAAAGGGAATAATTCATCGAGAGTTTGTTCCACCGGGAAAAACAATTAACGCTTTGTTTTATGTTGAAGTTTTGAAGCGTTTGGTGCATCGCATTCGGCCAGAATATCGCGAGGAAGGAAGTTGGCGTTTATTGCATGATAATGCACCGGCTCACAGAGCCCTAGTTACGACCGATTATTTGACCAAAAATCGCATTTTTACCATCAATCATTCACCGTATTCGCCTGATATGGCTCCCTGTGACTTCTACTTATTCGGTCAGTTGCATTTGCCGATGAAAGGAAACCGTTATAAGGACGTTGAGGACATCCAAAAGGCTTGTACCAACATTCTGAAGGCGATGCCGGCCGATGACCTAAAACACTCATTCCAAATGCTTTTGGACCGTGCAAAACGTTGTATCGAAGCAGAAGGAGAGTATTTTGAATAAATAAAAAGAATTATACAAAAATAATCATCCGTTTTCTTTATTTTATAAAAGTCCTGTTTACTTTGGGTTGCACCTTGTATATTCTTATAAGAATCACAATGCAGATTTACACTGAAGTCACTCACTTCTTTGTCACATTTCACTTTTTCTAATATCGTGATGGCTGGTCACTTATTCTGAAGAAACAGTGAAGACAAACTTTATCGGGAAATTTTTTGGGAACTTCTTCTCAGATGATCTGAGAAGCAGATAGTTGCAGGGCAAAATCCTTGGTACCTTCTGTTTAGACGGTCTGAGAAGCAGATAGTTGCAGGGGCATAGCAAAGGGTATAGCTATCATAGCCAGTCATTAATAAATATTTTCAAATACTATACTTTTGCAAAACCGATTAGTTTTGTTTGAAATAGTTCCCTTCGAACTAAATACAGCTATTTCCACGGTCTAAAAGCATGCTGACTGAGTGTTTTAGATAATCGGCCGGATTGTCTTTCAGGATGTCGATACAAGTTATTTAAAAGGGCTCTATGTCCTCAAAAAGCCAGCCAAAACATTTCTAGGAAAAGATTAAAGTCGCACAGTGAAAAATCATTCAAATACGAGGAATCGTTTTTGATTAAATGCCATTTTTAGTCAAAAAATCAGTGACAAGTGCACATTTTTAATGCTTTAAAGGACTCTGCGGCGATTGCGGATTTCAGTTGCCCAACATGTTGGTCATCATTTATATTCGTAGGACCATTTTTAAATCGCCTATAGAACTTATGAACTCTGCCAAGGGGTAAACAATCATCACCATTAACTTGGTTCATCAAGTGAAATCTTTGGGTTAGTTGTAAAGTTGTACCAAGTTAAAAATAAAAATTCATATTGGCTCTTTGTTAAATGCTCATTTTTGGACCGATGTCACAAACATGCAGTCACTTCAGACACAATAACTCTACAGTGAACCAAATATCATGAAATTTCAAAAATCGGAAAAAAATATACAACTGATCTGATCCAACTGAAATCTAAAACCAAAGCCGATTCCTAAAGTTAACTTTCAGAAGTTATACAACTGGAATGAAAAGTTGGAATTAAAAGTGGAATTAGGTAATGAATCGTCTCTCATCATTGCAGTGTTTTTATTTCATCAAAACTTTATCCAAATAAATATGGTTCAGCAACAGCTTAAATCCTTGATTTATTGATATTATTGGATCGACTTGTAAGTAAGACTTTTCGTGGCACTATTTATATTTTATGGGTCAATGAGAGCTACGGTAATGAGATACAATTTACCGACAAATGCATCAAGGCAAGTTATGCTCTATTGCTTTTATTTCAGCGAACGATAAAAAGATCAAACACAAACTTTAATGCGAAAAGATAGTAAAAAGATAGAAAAAAGTTTGAAGAATTTGTTTTAAATGGACAACAATTTAGGCTTCCAATGTGTTAAAAGGAACCACCGAAGTATGTTCCACAGTCTGAACGCATTCAATATTAAAAACTGCAAATACTGGCAAATACTGGTACAGTTCCAATGGGGGTATGTTCTTTTCGTCTATGTACGCTGCAAAAATTAGCATTTCCTTTATTGGATTTTACGAGCAATAAAAAGTGTAAAACTCATAGCAAACTAAAGTGAATTAATATAAATCAGACTTGAACTATAAAATCTATCTTAATCCAACACAAAGTAATAGAGGCGCCTAAAGAGAGCTTTTGCGGCAGACCGCAACCCAGTCAGGAGGTTATGGCCAGTTAACCCTTTCGCTATTTTGTTGCCATATGGCACATTGCTACTTTGTGGACGTCTGAACCCTCTGTGGTTTCAAGAATACATTTTTTGTTGTTCCTTAGAATAGTTTGAAGTTTTGGGAAAAATACGATATTCAAAAACTGAATATTAATGTTAAAAGAAGAGAAGTATACACGTTATTTTAATGGTATATCTTGACATAGTAAAGGAAGAAGAAGCAGAAAACTTTAGATAACTTTTTAATTTGACGTTTTCTTTCAATTTAGATACTTTTCTTTTTAAATTTGACTTGAAGTAAATGAAGAAATATTCTAATTTTCGTTATGCGTAAAAAGTTGTATGTTTAAGTAATTATTACAGCCACAACGATGTGGTTGCTCTCATAGGAAAACACTCTAAAATACAGGGTCCGAGTATAAAAATTAAAAAATTTCTTATGGAATGTTGCTAATATAACCACATAAAAGCCTAAGACGTAAAATTTAAAATTTTAACTTTCTCCAGTAAAAACCTGTAGCGAAAGGGGTAAGTAAGTAAGATTGAAATAAGTCAAACATTTCTTTGGATAAAAATCTTATTTTCACTGCCTTAAACTTTACACATTAACAACTCATAATTTTACCTAATTTCATTAAAGTGTTTGGCATACCAAGCACTACAGACAAGAATAATTACAACATATCAATGTTCGAATTGAAGTAGTACTTCATTAATAACTAAGGTCTGATAAATATGTGATATTGTGCATATATACATCAAACTTGGATGTAATTAAACACTTACTTTCGAAAATAAATTAAAAATTAACTTCACCTACAACGTAATAAAAACTGAATATTTGTTGGACTTCAATAACAAAGATATAAAATTCAGTAATAACATCTGAACCGATTCAATATATTAAAACTAATTTCCTCATCACCAGTTATAAATGTACAGTTGCGCCCATAACGCATTACACCTCCGATAGGTGAATGTAATCAAACGATTCACTGAATTTAACAACATACGGACGAAACCCCGTCGCAGCCTACTTTACGGCCAAGCAAACATCATGACAGACATACACACAGCACAGAACATTGGCACATGAGCAACAAAAAAACTATGGTGAAGCATGGAAAAAAGAGAGCACACAAAAGATAAGAGCCCACATAGTCCATCCAACATGGCCACAGTCGAGGCTAATAGGAAAATATTTTTCAATGAGCCTTTGCTCCAACACCAAAGCACCCAGTTCCAGTCGCGCGCACAAGTTTGTCTGCGCCAACGCCATAAAGCCGGTCCAACATTGCCCCAGCAAATTCAGCGCTCGCCAGTTGCGTTCACCTGCCCTGTCACCGGGAAGCGGTACATGAAGAACGAACGTTGTGTTTCTAATTTCACACAAACGGTGTGCAAACAAAGTACATTCGCGGCGCTTATCAGCAGAAACGAGTTCACGGGAAAGCTGGCTACAGTGGTTGCACATAGATAGTGTAGGCGTATGCGCAGCCGGCGCAAGCGGCAGCTCCAAGGGGAGCACTGCTCGAGAGCATTTAGCCGTTCGTACCTGCGTGCGTGAGGCACAATGCAGAGGTTAAGGGTGAGCAGCGGCAACGCAGCGGTGAAATGTTATCGCGCCGGATTTTCACTTTGTGTCGTATTGATTCAGGCAGATAAGCGGCAATTGCACAGCGCGCATATACCGCACAATCCACCACCATGGCTGCCAAAATGAAAGTCGAATTAAATGCGCGATATCATAGTGCAAATATTGACTTGCGGCTATGCGTATATGTATGTAACGTCCAAGTCGCGCCACAGCTACAACAACAATAATAAAAACTTGAGGCAAAAACAAATGTTGTACATATATACATGTATGCTACATGTATGTACTGGGTAAGTACATACAAATGTAAAATATACCCTATCAGACATGCAAATGTAGACGACAATATTTCTACACTGATTTCCTGAGTGGGCACACTTTCTTTATGCTCGCTTCACATTTACATTGAATTGGATTGGATTCATTTACTTGGGATATTTTTACATTCAACATTGCTCTGCTCGTCATAAGATGTGTCTCGTCTTTTGCCGACTTACCGACTTTGATGTTGTTCCGCTGCTGGCTGCAGCATTGCCACCGCCACCGCCGCTGTCGCTAACTTTGTTTTGCAATTCCATGATCTGCTTGCGCAGCATTACAATCTAAAAAAAGAAAACATTAATTTTTAGAAAAACTTTTCAACGAAAATGGAGAGTAAATGTTTTTTGGCACATAAGCTAGCGATTCCTAATTTAGACAAAAGTTTGGTACTGCTTCTTTATCATTTGGACAATAGAATACAATGGAAAAAATAAAGACTAGTTTAAATGTCTTTGAATTGTCGTAATGAATTGACTTAATATTAAAAATTATTAAGTTTTACAAATATTATAAACCATATACAAAAATCGTTTTTTGGATAGCGTGGCGTTTGAAAATTCACGAAAATCAGGTTTAAAACTGTATTAAACCTTTTCGTAGCATTTTAGATATAAAGTTGCTATCGTAGCAATTCTTGAATTATCGCAATGTTTTCTTAAGCCGTTGTAGCTACAGCTTGCTACGATAGCAACTTTACACCTAAAATGCTATAAGGAGTGAACTCCACTAATATATTTATGCAAATCAACCTCGAGCGAGCAGGACATCGTTATCCGCTCCGATAATCAAGCAGCCATGGAGTGAAGAATGTTTCAAACTAAGGAAAAACAGCTTAGACAGGTTACCAGTCTACTAACTGGGCTCTGCTGACTGAGGAAACATATACACACAATCGGGATAGAAAAGGTTAGCGTCTATAGACTCTGCGGAACAACAGAGGAGACTGCCGAACACATTATACTACACTGCGATGCGGCATGTCGTTGCAGGATGCGCTACCTGGGCCTGTTCTGGCTTACAGAAGAGAACATCAAGCACCTTAACCGCCCTGAGTTACTAAGCTTCATTAGGTCAGTGGGTCTAGGAGATATTGTCTAACAACTTTTAGGGAGCACAATACACCACTTCTGGTATCAGTGCAACAAAACCCATCAAATTCTATTATATTCTGTTTATGTGGGGTAAGTGCACTGTGATCTTTAAGATTTATGGTGCCCCATTAAAAATTTAAAGTTCTTCTCTGAGCTCTATCTTCTGGATATATGCCAAAATTAATTTCGGCTTCAGGGATTTTACAACGCCAGTAAACGAACTCAGTTTACAGTGTCCTCTTAGTAGACCTATCATTGATATCAGTTGAAGGTTTATTTTGCAGTAATCAGAAGTACTCCATAAGATTATCAGATATTATATTTAACAAATAAAAAGTACCAACAGCTTTTTCTTTGCTTAGGTTAGGTTAGGGTGACATATAAACCAGACTCGACTTGTTGTATTATGACAGAAAAAAGGAAAGAACCCTAGACTACGCACCCCGTCACGTGAAATTGGGATGCCTCCTTTAGGAAGCGGACGATGCTGTTAATGTCGGTAATTGACTGACTTGCCAGGTTCACCAGAAAAGTGACCCTACGAGAAGCTTCCTGGCCAAGGCAAAGTATACAAAATTCAAATTTCATTTTTAATAAAATTTTTTTAGCTTTTTAAATTTAAAAAACTATTTTACATTAGTACCAATTTTTTTAATTAGTTTAATTGATGTAAAAATATTTTTGAATATTTTTTAGGAACTGATCTAAATATAGTATTGTTTGTTCAAGTTAATGAATACAATGCAATAGAATACAACAGAATAGAATAAAGTAAAGTAAGAAAATAATGCAAGGAACCACTAGAATTATTCTCTTTTCAAAAGATTGCTCTTTTAGTATCAAGCAAGAATTATTCAATATATTCTAAAAGTTTAAATATGGCAATACAATTGGCTTAAATGTGCTAAAAAATACCATTATGCCACAGAAAAAGCTGACAACATTTTCAGTTTCAATTTTTCGATTTTCATCACACTTTTTAAAATACATTGTTTCAAAAATGTGGCAAAGGAAAAAGTGAAGACCACATCTAACTAACGTTGGTCAAGGCCTGAGGCACACAAAAGGTCTATCAATACTTTCAAACAACAAAACAACAACGAATGTTTTTGCCTGTACGAAGCCAAACAATTTTTTACAAATGCCTAGTGAAGCAATTAACTTAGCGACATACATATGTACATATTTTAGTACATACATACATATGTGACCAAATTAAGAGTAAATTTGTAGTGTAATCAATTTACGTTCCAGACCCCCTTGAATGTTATTACGACGTTTTTTTTTAAGTTTGCTTTTTTTATCGTTGGGCGAGTGTCTCTAGTTCGAGACTTTATTGTGAAATCTGCCACACACAGCCGCCCCGTCTTCGCCAGCCCGCCCGCCACTCACTTCATTCTCTTTTTCGCTGCACATTTTATCGAGCTCCTCCTTCTGCGTCTGCGTGTCGGCCAGCAGTTCTAGCGCTGTTCGCTGATCGACGGGCGGCCCGACGTACTCAGCATCCCCGGGACCTGCCGTTTCGGCCAGCACTTCCTGTGCCAGCGTCGTCAGTTGACCTTTGATGGTGTTGAGGCTGTTGTTGAGCCACGACATGTTGTTGCTGGTGCGACAAAGTGGTACACAATCGTTTCGGAGCGACGTTCACCGAGTTTCCAACTCTAAACTTCGTTTTACGTTTCAAATTGTTAATTTATTTATTTATTTGCGTTTCGTCGATGACAAGTTGGCAAAAAGTTGGCTTTTTCGTGTGTTATGTTTTTGTTATTGGATTGGTGTGTGAGCTGTCAAAAACAGCTGTGCCAATCGACCGTCATAGTTCTGTTCGCTTTGTGTCAACGACAAATCAAGATGGTTGAGAATTCCACACTGAGGAAAATTCGTTCGAGATTTACAGCACTTTTAAATACAGCTAAGATAAACTATACAATTTTCAAAATCTTTACCCGAAATATCGACATACTTTGCCTACTGCAATACACATTTAATATACACAAATTTATTTGGTCTTCATAAACACGGTACTTTAATAATTAGTTCAGGTTAACATTTTAAATTAGTTTCTTCAGATATCAAGTTATCAGCTAAACAAGATTATTCATTTATTCTTCGTAGCAAAAGAGAAATGAATCCAACTTCAACTGACCAATTAGAATAGGATGTCCCGCTCATGTGGCTCTTTATCACCTAAAACGGACGAGATTGTGAGCTGAAGCCGAGGCCGACACCGCGCATGGTATGCGTCGTCTGCCGCGCCACCTCGTACTGCTGCTCCATGTTCGAGAACATGACCTCGCGCGACTTCACGTCGGGTGCCGCTGCTGCAACAGGCGGCTTCGCGCCTTCTGGCGCTTCGCTCTTTGGCTGCGGGGCACCTTTGATGCCCATCAGGCGCATAAACTTCGAGGCCACCTTGCCGTCCGAGTCCTGCGAGAACTGTGCATTGCCCCACTTGGCGGCGGTGTCCTCGGCCTTCTTGGCGCCCCACAGCAGCTTACGCTTCTGTACCTGCTCGGCGTACTTGTTGGGATTTATGACGCTCGGATTGTAGTAACTGGGCAGCTGAATGACCGCTGGTTCGCCATTATTCGCCGCGGAAGCAGAGGACGCCACCGCGATGACATTTGGTTGTTTGGGCGCAGTGTCGCTGAGCGGTAGCGCCAACAGCGCCTCGTTGGTTCGCGCAGCGGACACTGGAGGCGTGCAGGTCGCGTGTGGCTGCGACGTTTTGTAGTCGCCTGGGCCTTGAGCGGTGTCTGCTTGCTGTATCTTGCGCTCCATTTCCAACGCGGAGAGGCGCGCCTGCTCGAGAGGCTGCTGCACACGTTCACGCGACGGAGAGCGTGAGATGGGCGAGCGGGATCGCGAATGCGAGTCACGACCACGATTGCGGGAGTGATGATGTGGCTTGTCAGGGCGTGACGTACGTTTGCTGTAGTGATGCTGTGCGGGTGACGGCGAGCGCGACACACTACGATGCCGCTGACGGCTGCCCGATGTGCGTTCTGCGCGACCATAATATTCAGACGTGGAACGCTGCTCTGCTCGACCATCGTGCGCACGGTACTGATGGTGCGACTGATACTGATGCGGTGTGTGGTGGCGATGTGTTGCGGAGGAAGATGACGAGTTGAAGGTATCATTAGAGCCACTGCTGTAACGGGAGCGTTCGTCACGGGCGCCACCGCCACCGCTGAATCGATGGAACGACGACGAAGACGAGTAGCGGTTGCGTTCATCCTCGCGCGGCATGCGCCGCCCGTCGTGATATCCATCGCGCTCTCGTTTGTAATCGCATTTGTAATCCTTAGGACGGCTACGTTCGTTCTGCAAAATATAAGAGCGTATAATTAATGAAAGTGCATGCAAAGAGTTTTGTTCGGTGCATTGCTTTACCGGCTTGTGGTCGTATCGGTTGTCTTTCGCAAATTTGTTTTCTCTCGCGTCGCGGCTATCGCGGCCATAGTACGCCGACGATCCAGATCGGCCGCCAGAACTGGATGTGGGTGCCTTGTGCCGCTGTGGTTCCTGCAAGTAAAGAGTTAGTACGAAAACACTATAATATTAATAGGCTGCGCTTCGAGTGTCTGCGGTAAAGGCAAAAAACTAAACTAGTAGCTAGCTAAGCCAAACTGTGGCATCAACTGCGCCAAAGCCAGGGATAAGTCGCGTCTTGTGGCTGAAAAGAACTGAAATGTTTGTGGTTGGTTAATTGGTATACTCACGTGCAGACACGGCTCAACTCCTACACACAGTAAGGTTAAGTTTTGGGGGAACACACACTGAATGAAAAAGCTCCTTCGCACTTTTGGCGCAAGTCTACAAAAATCTTTTGGGATTTGCTTTTTGGCGGGTTATAATTGGAATTTTATTAGCGTTTTGTGTGTGCTCCGCTCGGGCCGCCCGGCGCTACAGCGGGCCTGATCTACGGACTGTGTTGTTCGTAACTGATTTTTGGTACTTAACGTACGCGCAGAGTTGCAGATTTCTAAGTTTTGAACTTTTTGTGGTGGTGTATATATAACAACAATAACAACAAAAGTGGATATTTTATTAATAAAAAATGTAAAATTGTACAAGAAACAAGTAAAATGCATTCAAAGGATAATCTACACAGAGGCGAAACCTTACACAAAGGGCGTACATAGTGCAACCTGAAGGGGGAAGAGCAACGCTCTAACTGGCGTCGCAGCCGCGCATCTAGAAGGCCTGTGTTCCGGCGGGACATGCAGTCTATTCTGGTTGTGAATGAAACTCTAAAGGCAGATTGTTGCCTATGTTTTGAGGAGACACATCTAACAACACTGACAAAAAAGCTCAACCACGATGAATTGTGAATTGAAAGAGTTCATCGAAGAAAGGAAATTATGCAAAAACAAGGAGGAACAACTTCGGGCACAAACATATTTTCAATTGTATTAACCCATTTTCGGCTGCTGGTAGATTTTTCGACCAGCCACTTTGAAGGAGAGTAGCTCTGCACTTAGACATTATATCTTTGAACTTTTGATGCAGAAAATAGCTTTGGTCTTTTGGTAACCCCCTAAATTTAGAGATGTTGGCGAAGGCACGAAAAAAACATTTTTTTTTAGTCATATTTTGAATATTCTGGAAAATATATAACCGTTTCAAATTATTGATTTATTATTGATTATTTATGAAGCCTAAAGACCAGATTACCACAATCAATTGATATCCATAAGATTATGAAAATATTTTTACCTCTCAGCCCCGCGTACTTTTCAGTGGTCCAAAAATCGACAATTGGCCAGAAGTCGTCATGTATGTACATATATAAGCCAACAATTGTTTGTTTTCATGCTTGATTATTATTTGACTAAAACTATGTACATATATATTTGTTTTTATTTGAAATTGAATTTTTATTAATTTATAAAAAAAAATTTGTAAAAAAAAAAACACAAAAAAAATCCACAAATATTCTTGATTAAGGTCCTAAATGTAAGTCCTTAAAAGGAATTTAAAAAATATTGGCTATTTCTGGTAGCGGCCGAAAATGGGTTAAGCAATCAAATAAATGTTATATACATATTTTAATTTTTTTTGTTCCAGTGTTAGAGGGGAATTAAATTAGCAAAAATTATAAACTGTAGTGAAGGCAGAGAATGTTATAAAATGATTCATCCACTTCCAATTTATTGCAAATAGTTTGCTTGAATTATTAATTACGAAATCTTGAAGCAGTTCAAACAGTCCAACTATTCGATCAATGCTCAACTTCTAATAGTACAAATACAGTGTATAAAAGATTATTTATTGAATTGGACAGAAGACTCGAGACTAAAAGTCGGTTAAAGTTTTATTTAACCGTAGACCGACGTTTAAAAAAAAACGACTAATCTTAGACCTACACCTCCAAGTGTGAAAGAAAAACTGCACATCGCCGTTCGGATTCGGCGTTAAACTGTAGGTCCGCTCCCCTCCCTTTCCCCATCCGTTTGAAATGTGTGGTGTATCACATGTTGAAAAAACAGTGTTGCATACGCATTTCAAACGGGTGGAATCTGTGGTATCACAACGGGCCCATTAAGAGGCCTAAGTGTGTCTCATACAGAGGCAGCCACCTCAACCTAACCTAACCTAACCTAGACCTACGTTAGGGTCGTTTTCGAACCTCATGAATGTTTATTTAAAAAAAACAAAACTTTTTGGTAAGGTTTACTCAAAAACTTAAAATAAAATACAATGGAAATATTTAATTGTAGTTTTGTAACACTTTCAAGGCATTTTACACACACATTGCGGTTGCGCTTATTTTTTCAGATATTTTTTAAGCATCCGCAGCAGACAAGCTATTTTTATTTTGGCATTGACAATTTGACAATTTATCACAATTAACTTTTTTATTTGAAATAAAATAAATAATAATTTACACTTTTACTTGCGTTTGCTATGAAATCACTATGAAAATATAATACAAAACGCTTCGATATATAACAAAAATTACACAAATTACAAAAAATTCTATCAAACTTAGTTTTTTAAATATGAAACGGTTTGATTTCGATAGATAATGATCCAAGTAAGAAAGTTATGAAAAAACAGCTAAAAACAATAAGAAATTTAGGAAATTTTAAAAGTACAAAAAAAAAAATTTGGTCGAAAACGACCCCAACGTAGGTCTACGGTTAAAGAGAGTAGTAGTAGAGCAGAGCAGAGTTTTGGATTTCGAATAAAACCATCGACAACACAAATCCACTACAATCGACGCGGAGATTTGGGTAATCCTCGATGAATCCCAACTAGTTCTCTTATTTATCTATTAAACAGTAACTAACTATAATCAAAAATAGTCCCTAGAAATCGATCTATCAATTAGCCAACAATAAATTTTTAGTGTAGAGCGAAATCAATGTGCAAATTCGATCTCAACTCAATTGCGATGACGTTATTGAGTTCGGTCTCCCCCACTGCGCTTTTCGGCCAATTGAATGCTTCGCTGGCAGCGGCCAACCCCCAATCCGCTTTCCAAGCAACCTATCTACACTTTGCTCTCCTCACCCACCAATCACCTATTAGAGCACTGCTGATGCTCACCAACGCATGGAAGCAAAAATGAATTCACGAAAATCCATAATTAACGCCAAATACTCGACCACAACAACAACAAACGCCACGAAAAGGAACGAAACAATGACTGTCAGTGCGCATTGCAAAAACAAATTTTATATATAGAAAAATGTATTTACCTCCTCTCCTTTGTAGCTGCCTCCGCTGCTATTGCTGTTGCGTGCAGTGCATGTGCCACCGCCGCCACCATCTAATGTCGCGCCAGAGGAGCGCCCATTGCCGCTACCCCTGACCAATGTCAACTTGCCATTTCTGCGGCCTGGGCTGGCGTTGCTGCCGCCGCTGCTCGCACTTCCGCCGCGGTCAGCCTAAAGGAATTTCGCAACTATTCAGAAACAGCAAACTGTGTTATTTTCATAAAACTAAATGAAGATACAAAAGCTTAGGAAATCTATTTACATTATACTAAAATAACTACACGAAAATTATGTATACACACTTTCCGAAAAAAGTAAGGCATCATATTCTCAACGTCGCCATTTTTGTCATTCTTTTTTTGTGTTCGTCATTTTCAAGGCAAAACATGGCCGATGCATAGTCTACCATCATATTAATACATATATATTTACCGCTGTTTGTTGGCTGGGCTCATCCTGCTCGTCCTCACTGCTATAGTTAACCAGTCCTTCCATTATTCGGAGCGAAAATGTATTAATTTATTGGAGCTGCTTGACTGACTTCTCGCGTTTTGTTGGTTAATCAAAAATAAAATGAATCTGACAGCTTGGCCGATATCAATGACAGACCTGTTCGTTTGCCGACATTTCTTGCAATCACTGGTTTGATGGTATTGCCAGATGAATAAAAACTATAAAATGTTTGACGGCTTAGAATTACGAGTTCTTTGCAAACATACTACAACGTGATATTGATAAAATTTACATTGTTTCTTCTGATTTTTATTCATAAATTGTGTTTCGGCACCACAACCAGATCCTTTCAGCTCAAACTTATCAGGCACAAGTACTTAAAAACTGGCCGATAATTTTCTGTCGCCTCGGTTTCTCTGTGGGCCGCACTTCCAACAAACATAATAGTGAGATCAATGCCATACATTTCAAACACAAACTTTTTTAATACTTTCCCAATACTTAATGGAATTTTCTTTCTTCTCTATTTTAATTTCATATATTTTTTCTATTTACTACTTTATCGCTTCTCAGTTTTGTTACAACATTGTTATATAATACTAGCTGACCCGGCAAACGTTGTTTTGCTATATAAATTATTTTTAGGGAATTTTTAGTGTGGAAAAAATAACTAACTGCTACGCCCACTGAAAAATAGATAGTAGCCGATTCTCAGACCTACTGAATATGCATAAAAAAAATTTCATAAAAATCGGTCAAGCCGTTTCGGAGGAGTATGGTAACTAACACTGTGGCACGAGAATTTTATATATAAGATGTATATCTGCGTTATACATGGCGATGTGCGCTTAGTAAAAAGACTGTCTTACAAGTGCGTTTGCAAGTAAATAAATTAATAAATTAAATTAACTTAAAAAGTAGTACACAAGATTTTCAAAGTCTTCCGCATCTAAATTCCATATATATAATCGATCCAACAATAATTGCGAATGTACCGTGGCTCCATGAGCTCGGTAGATTGAAGGCAATGAAAAGGCAGATAGATGGGTGGGTGGGCAATCATAGAAAAGCAGCCTTTAAGACTGGAAAAACCATTAAAGAATTCACAATACTGGGCTGACACTCCGAGACTGAGGCAACCAAAGATTTACCTAAAGGATTTCAAAGCGGAGTTATAGTAAAGTAAGTAAGTAGGATATACTTCGCTGAAGCTCTTTGTGTCTTGTCCACGACAAACGCCTGCTGCGAAAGGTCCCCGGCATACACTTCACGGCATGAGGCGATACCGGGGCTAATACAAACTAACAATCAAGGACTTGAGAACTGCAACGTTTCATTAGTGCAATGAATCGAACGGACATCCTGTAGTAGCAAGTAGGGGCCACAACGGATCAATATTGGTCGCGTAGGCATATCACGCTACTATTCATCTATCTACCGTGAATGGTAGAGCAAGAAGAAGCTGTAAGTTTGACGTTTTCTTGCACATTTGTTGTGTTTTTCTGGCGCCGCGGGACTTTTTCTGTTTTACCAGCGCGTTTAATGTGGTGTTTATTAGCACTTTTATGTTTATTTGAATGTTCATTGCGCACACGTCATGTCTGAAGATGCGGACTTTTTGTACGCGCTGGAGATGCAGCAGCGCTGGAACGCTGAGCATGGCGACGATGGCAGCAGCAGTGTAAATGCATGATTTTCAACTCCTGGAAACTTAATTTAATTTAGCACTTTTTTCTCTTCTTAACAAGGAGCCCGAAATAGTGAGCTTCAAGATGCCAGCGCCATCGAAGCAACCGCTGAAAATCAAACGCAGCAACCCACGTTCGAATCTCGATGAGGACTACCTCAATCGTACGCAGAACCTGGTGCACCCGCAGTGGGAAATGCTGGACCCCACACCGGACGTATTCTCGATGTTCGGTGCTTTTGACCAGAAGTTCTTCCAGGGCCGACTCAAATGTGTGACGCTGGAGTGGAGCAAGCGTATGTACAGCTGTGCGGGCATCTGCTACTCGCATCGCAATCGACTTGGCATGGCAATCACTATTAGGTTGAGCGAACCGCTGCTGAAGCTTCGGCCGCGCAAAGACCTGGTGGAGACAATGCTGCACGAGATGATACACGCCTACTGCTTCGTGTTGAACATACGTGAGGGCAACGGCGGTCATGGGCCCAATTTCAAGAAGATCATGTACGGCATCAACAAGGTGGCGGGCACGAATATAACGGTAAACGGCCCTTTTTTGTATAAACAAGTTGTGAGCATAATTTTTACACTTTCAGGTGTATCACACGTTCCACGACGAGGTTGATATTTACAAGCAACACTGGTGGCGCTGCAATGGCAGCTGCCAAAACCGCTCCCCGTTTTTCGGTTACGTGAAGCGTACTTCGAACCGCGCACCTGGTCCCAACGACCAGTGGTGGATGGCGCATCAGGAGTCGTGCGGTGGCACCTTCATGAAGATTAAGGAGCCCGAGAAACCCAAGAAACGCAAGTCTACAAAACCGGTCGCTGGCGGAGATCTGCGCAAATTCTTTCCCACCACAGGTAACATTGGGAACACAAGTCCGGCTGCAAATTTTGGCGCCACGATTAATAGCTTATCGAACACAGGCAAGGGCGCCAGTGCTCTCACAGGTTGGTCTTCCTTGCTCTAATTGGTGGTGTTCGTTTTACACTCCTCGCATTTTGTAGGGCCCGTTAAGGCGAATGGCGGCGGCACAATGCTGCTCAATCCTAAGACTAAACGCCCGTCGACCACCACCACTGCCAAAACGCCACCCACCACCAGACCCGGTGGGCAGCCGTCGATCGCCACTGCTTTTCCACCCACTTCCTATCCGGGACTCTCCACCGACCCATTCAATGTCGAGCGTCCGCAAAAGGGCAGTGCCATTAAGTCGCCAACATCACTCACTGCCGGCGGAAATTTGCGCAATGTGGTTGGTTTTGCCGACCTGACTGGCAGTTCGAGGGGCCGTAGCAGCAGTAACAGCTTTGCTAGCTTCACCGGCACTGGCAGCCAGTTGAGCGCGCCAGCCGGCCAGAATAACACCAACATGCGCAGCGATGAACGCATAGTCGATCGGCGACACTTGCGCGATGTGTGGTTGAAGCGATTCGGTAGTAATGACGGTGCTGGTTGTGGCGGTGGTAAGGGTGCTGCTGACGAGAGGTTGCCATCAGATAATCGTAAGCAAGCGCGTAGTTTCGATGTTGACAGAGGAACACCAACAGGTGAGCGGACTACTCGCCGTACAGCACCGTGCAACAAGTGGTCGCTCTCTGAACGTAGGCTTATCTATTTTAGAAGTTAGAGTAGCGTTTGTGGTGCTCGGCTGGTAAAGTAGAGATTGCAATTGGACACAAAGTTTGGCTGATGAAGACAGCCTCTTAAAAAAATTAGTAGAAGGCAGTATTTCTATGAGATATTAGGACGTTTAAGAACTGCTCACGTTTTTAACGTTTTTCAACGGCCAACCCTATGTTTCGATAACTTGTTACACTGTGCAAACCAAATTAATTTGTGTCGGCCCGCAGATCTATAAACGTTTTTTTATTTCCAGGTGACACAAAACGTCGGCGCATTTCGGACGTCGCAGCCACCGATAATGGTGCAGCGGTCTACATTGTCGACGAGCCCAGCGGCAAAGATTGGGTGGTATTGGATGACGAAATAATGCTGCGCGAGCAGCCGTCCGAGACTATTGCCATTCTATCGGATGACGACACCGATGATATGGACAACGACGAAGTTCCCTCTAGGCCCACAAAACCACTGACTGGTGATGAACGGCAGAAGGCCATCAAGCAGGAAATTCTCGAGGACACCACCGATATGGGCGACGAGGCAGACATCATACTCATCGACGACGATTACAATGACGACTTTGTCGACGACCTGAATCTATCGGTCGCTGCTGAACTGGCCGACACATCTGTGATAGACGAATTTTTCGGCGATGACACGCTGCTGAAGGACTTTAAGCGTGAGAACGATGTGATGCCGTCGGGCTCACGCCACACGCCTAAACCAGCCGACGACATCATCACATGTCCCATCTGTCAAGGCAAGATGAAGCGGAGTGTCCTGTCTGAACATTTGGACGGCTGCACGGGCATTGCCATCAAGATTGCGCCACCCAAGCACGCGCTCAAGAAACTGTCGAGCACGTCACGTGAGGTAAAGCCGCGCAGATCGCGTCCGTCGCGGTCAAGTGCCAAAGAGATTTTACGCAAGGCCGGCTACACGGAGCAGGACTTGGCAAATGTCGCTTCGATGAGCAGCGCCGAAGAGGATGAATTGTCTATTAGCAGCGGCAATTTGAACACTTCGCCCCCACCACCAATTGCCAACTCTACAGTTGTCGAAGGAAGCCCGGAGGACGAAAACACGAGGCGACATCGCCAAAAAAATATCTGGAAAACGACTATACAATGTCCGAAGTGTGCGCACGAAGTGGAACAAAGTGAAATCAATGAACACTTGGACGACTGCCTCACAGATTAGTCTACGCTTTACTCTTTAATGAGAATTTCCATTGTTTAATTTCCTTACCTTGAATTTCATTTAACAATTTTATTTATGCTAACAGTTTAGCACTAGTATACGAATTTTTAAGCTAATGCGTGTCCACTCGAATTCCTTTTTAGAATTAGGTTTTGTTTCTGGTATGTTTCAGCCCACTTCTCCATTGTTGGTCGCTATTTAAACTACGCTGTTTTTGTTTTTTTGATAATTGACTTATGTTTTATATAGAAATTATAGATTGAGCAAAATATAAACAATAAGTATTGTAACTAAAGTTAGCAGCGCACGTTTTACAAACTGACGCTTGCATGCTCAACCTGATTCTCTGAGGCTGTCGAGATCTGACATCAAATATAAACTACATGATTCTACCGAAATACCGAATATTTGATTTATGTTTGTATCTTTCGGCTAGTGCCGGCCATTGCACTACCAGTGCGTCCACAATAGGCAGCAGCAATCGGCCACTTAGCGACAGTGTTTTCACGCGACAAAAGCTCTCGACATACACAATTCTCGTCTTGGGCGACAGTCGTCGCAGCAAACGCCATACATAGGCCGCCACGCAGAAAGGCACACAAGTGCTCGGTCCGTTGCAAAGTATCAGACGCGGTCGATCACGCCACACAAGCCAGCAGCTCCACAGCAACGCCCAGAGCGTGGTGAAAATGCTGCTGATGTAGCTCTGGCCCACTTCGCGGCTGCGTGGAACTTCAATGAATGCGCTTTCCTGCACTGTTACGCCCACTTCTGCCATTGCTTTGGTGATTTTTGTGCGCGAGCTCGTGTCACTTTTGGCCAGCACATAGCGCAGCGGTGAGTAGATCTCCCTGCCTTTGCTGGACCCTAGAAGCGCTTGATTGATAATGCACATCTCGCCTGTGTGCCCACCCGAACCCAGCACCACATAAACTGGGTGCTGCTCGAGTTGGGTATTGTGTTTATCTGCAGTCGGCATAATCCTGCCTAGACGATTGGTTCGCAATTTGCAATGTTGTTATCAGCGTGAATTGATTACACTCGCCGCGCTTATTGTGAATGCCGAAGGGAGGAGTTGCATGAAGAAGAGTGTGCTGCGTGTTGGCACAATCAGCTGTTCGTACATTTACCAACTTCGAGCGGCTTTTGGGTCTACTGTGAAGAAGCAGATTCACTTTGACTCATCAACAGTTGCGGTGGATTTTGTTTTTCACGCCCCCCCAATTACTTGCACTGATCGGAAGGACAACTACAGAATGACGACCATTTTTTACGCGGAGCCAGAGCTGGTTATTGCGCTTAATAGGAAAATTATTTTCGTAAACCCTAACGATTTGCAAATATTCAAAGAAGTCGAGGTACCTGACGATTTGGCCAAATGTGGCCTAAAACCACCAAACAGTGAAGACGCAGCCACTGCTGACACCGCTGAAAAGCAGCCACAGAAGAAGAAGAAAGCAGAAAAGGCCCCGGAGGCGCCTGAAGCGGTCACAGTGCAGCACGTGGCGCTGTCTCCCACTAGCCTCATACTGGCTGTGACCACAGCTGGACAGAAAGCTCTTTTGTTGTACCATTGCCGACCGGAGCATGCGAAGCTGGTGTCGGTGCGTGGGCTTGCGCGTACCTCGAGTGCGTTAGCCTTCAACAGCGATAGTAAAACATTGCTTGTGACGGACAAATCGGGCGACTGCTACCTCTACGATTGTGTAGATTTGGAGGCGCCTCCGCGACTGCTGCTTGGTCATCTAAGCGTAGTCTACGATGTGCTGTGGACAGCAAATTCAAAGTACATCATTACCTGCGATCGCGACGATAAGATACGTGTCACGAACTACCCGGCTACGCACGATATATACGGCTATTGTTTGGGTCACAAGGAATTTGTGTCCGGGCTGGCACTTTTGGACGATGGAGTAATAGCTTCCGTGTCAGGCGATAAAACGTTGCGCCTGTGGAACTTTGAAAGTGGTAAGGAAGTGAACAACAGCGAACTGCCTGCTCCCGCACTTCGATTGGCCGTGCGTTCACTGGGTGACCATAAATTCCAGGCAGCGGTGCTGCTTTATCAACCTGACGAAAGTGTGGGCATGTACGAATTGAGTAGAGATGCCGAGGGCAACTGGCAAATTGTGGAGCGCGAGGTGCTGCAGTTCCCCGGTGTCATAGCGAGCAGTTTTTGCTTCGCTGAGCAACGACTTTATGTTGCCGGTATCGTGGATGAGCACTTGACGCTGAAAGTGACAGCGCTGACCGATGATGCCAAACCTGTGCCGGAAAACTGGCTGGAAATGGTGGAGAAGTATTTCGAGGCGGATGTCTGGAAGCCGGAGGACATTTCGACGTGGTTCAAAAAGCGCTACGACAACGTCAGCGAGTACTTAGAGCGCAAAAAACGACGCATCGAGGAGAAACAAAAGTAGTTGATTACATCGGAGCTAGTTGTCATTAAGCTTGAGGTGCATTTTGTGTTTATATTAAATAAAATGTATTTTGTATCAGTTTAAATATTGTAGAAAACGAATGAATTGTTTTTATGCTGCGCAATTGTTTAGACGGGTTTGTAGTCTAGTTTGCTTTCCAGTTTCTTATTGTCCGCAACCTTGCGCACGGCCTTCATAAAGTCCTCTTGCACCACGTACTCGCGTTCGGCTCTGTGGGAATAAAATTCAAATGTAATAACTCAATTGTTCAGACAGCACACAATTTTTTCACTCACCTTATGGCAAAGAGACCTGCCTCGGTGCAGACGTTACGCAGATCAGCGCCATTAAAGTTGTCCGACAGCTTCACAATCGCCTCGTAGTCAATTTCGCCGTGCTTGGCAATTATCGCAGCATGAATCTTTAGAATTTCCAAGCTGGAAAGCAACCAATCCATATACAAAATCTCGAAAGTAGATGAAATCAATCCTCACCGTGCTTGCTCGTTGGGAAGTGGAATTTCGATTTTACGATCCAAACGACCAGGACGCAAAAGTGCCGGATCGAGTGTATCTGGTCGGTTTGTGGCCATAATCATCTTCACCTGACCCAGCGAATCGAAGCCGTCCATTTGGTTGAGCAGCTCCATGAGTGTGCGCTGGATCTCGCGATCAGCCGAAGTACCCTCGGAGAAACGGCGACCACCTATGGCATCGATTTCGTCCATGAAAATGATGCAGGGCTGATGGTCGCGTGCATAGTTGAACATCTCGCGAATGAGACGTGCGCTCTCGCCGATGTACTTGTCCACAATGGCCGACGAAACCACCTTAAGGAAGTTGGCGTCCAACTGCGAGGCGACGGCGCGCGCCAGCAAAGTCTTGCCTGTGCCGGGCGGTCCGTACAGCAGGCAACCCTTGGGCGGTGTTATGCCCACGCGCAGAAACAGTTCCGGATTCAACAGCGGCAGTTCAATAACCTCGCGCAGCTCCCGTATCTGCTCGGAGAGACCGCCAATGGCCGAGTACTTGACCTCGCCGGGATCCTCGTGCGACATGTTGTACACAAGGGGGTCTACTTCGCGTGGCAAGTAGCGCATGATGGTTAGGGTGGTCATATCAAGTGCAACGCGTGTGCCCGACTTCAGTTTAGTCTTGTCCAATTGACGACGGCAGCCAACCACATAGCGAGGGCCATTGGTGGCCTTTACAATGACTGAGCGAAAAGAGAAATGAATGGGGTTACGTATGGTTGTAGGGATGATTAGCACAAGACCTACATTTATCTTCGGTCAATTGCTTTAGGACCTCGCCAACAATCTGTCCCACGCTCTGCAAAGCTTTCAAGTCATTCTCCGATTTGTCGTACTGTTTGGTGAGTTCCTTGATCTCTTCGCGTTCTAGTAAGCATACAAAGTAGAACACATTACGGCTTGATAAAGCTTTGAGATCTTCTTTCCTGGCAGCTTACTTTCTTTGAGGCGCGATTCAACTTCTTTGTGCTCCAACAACTTTTTCCTGTATTCTGAAAGCGCTTTTTCGCGTACACCCTCGGCAGGCACACTTCCGGTGGTCATTTTCAACTGTTGTGGCTGGCACTGTTTGGTACTTTAAAAAATATTCGAATATTTGTGACAATTTGCGCTGTTTTCCCGACTGCGTGAATTAGCAAAATTGGTGTGGCTACGCTGCTTCTTCTTGGCTTGCAGTCACAATTAACAATTGTCAGAGTTAAAAATGACTACCAGTGCGTGCGCCTGCAGTAGAGTGAGTTGCCACACTGGTTGAAAATTAAATTAAATTTCTTATTGGATAATTTTTAATTACTTCTAATTCGATTCAATAAATGTTGAAGTCGATTGTAACTGAAGTGCTTTTTAATAAATGCAAGTAGTTATAAAGTATTTCAATACAGTTTGAGATATGTTCATGCAATTTCAGTTAAAAAAGTTTAGCAAAATTATGGCTTGCAGATTATTAACAAATTCAACACTGTTTCCATCAGCAGCCGTTTTTGTGGCTCCCCTAGAACGTATCAGCAGTGCGATTGAGGTTTGTTATGCAAACTTGACAGTGCCAAATATCGTACGGTACTTGTTGCTCTTCAGCTCGACAGGTTGGTCCACTTCCACTTTGCTCAATCTTTATTAGGCAGGCAAAGCCATACCATCCTCCAGAATTCTTGCAAATATGGCCAGCTTCCTTCAGGCATCGCGCTCACTGTGCGCTCAGGCGCGCCGCTACAGTTCTAAAATTCACGATGTTGTGATTGTGTCGGCAGCTCGCACCCCCATCGGCAGCTTTCAGAGTCAGTTGGCTCCCTTATCAGCCACTCAGTTGGGCGCAATAGCCGTAGATGCAGCCGTACAACGCTCTGGAGTTGGTGAGCACAGTTTAATCTAATTTTGACGGTCTGATCGAACTAACAAATGCATTACCTAACCTCTTTCGCAGGCAAGAATGATGTGCAGGAGGTGTACATGGGCAACGTGGTGTCGGCCGGTTTGGGTCAGGCGCCCGCGCGTCAGGCCGCCATCTTCGCCGGCCTGCCGAAAAACGTTTGCTGTACAACAGTGAACAAGGTCTGTTCGTCTGGCATGAAGGCGGTAATGCTGGGCTCCCAGTCGCTGATGCTCGGCGTGTCGGAGATAGTTGTCGCGGGAGGCATGGAGTCCATGTCCAATGTGCCATACTATCTAAAGCGTGGAGCAACACCGTACGGCGGCATCAAGTTGATCGATGGGATCGTCTTTGATGGTCTCACCGATGTCTACAACAAGTTCCACATGGGCAACTGCGCCGAGAACACGGCCAAGAATATGGGCATCAGCCGTCAAGAGCAGGACGACTTTGCCATACTGTCGTACAAGCGCTCAGCCAAGGCCTGGGCCGATAAGGCATTTGACGCTGAGTTGGCACCCGTGAAAATCCAGCAGAAACGCAAACCGGAAGTGGTGATTGCCGAAGATGAGGAATTCAAGCGCGTTAATTTCGACAAGTTCGGCCAACTGGCGACCGTGTTCCAGAAGGAGAATGGCACCGTGACTGCTGGTAATGCATCAACCTTAAATGACGGCGGTGCAGCACTGGTGCTAATGAACGCTGATGCGGCCGAGCGCCTCAAGCTGAAGCCACTGGCGCGTATTGTAGCATTCCAGGATGCAGAAACCGATCCCATTGATTTTCCCATTGCACCAGCGCTGGCCATTCCGAAACTGCTGGAGCGTGCTGGTGTCAAGAAGCAGGACGTGGCCATGTGGGAAATCAACGAAGCCTTCGCGCTGGTGGTGCTGGCCAATGTAAAGAAACTGGACATTGATCCCGCTAAGGTGAACATACATGGCGGCGCGGTCTCTGTTGGCCATCCGATTGGCATGTCCGGCGCTCGCTTGATCACTCATCTGTCGCATTCGCTGAAGCCCGGCGAGTACGGTTGCGCATCCATTTGCAATGGCGGCGGTGGCGCCTCGTCGATCTTGGTGCAGAAATTGTAAACGTTCACGTGTGTCACTCAACCAGATATGCATTTACTTTTATACTATGTGCAGCGGCCACAACTGTAGCGGTAAGAAAAATGTCGAAAATGAGGTGTAAAAGTGTAGGTTCTTTATTGTTGCAGCCATATTTATGTATCATGTTAAAATATGAAATGTTATGGAATATAAATCTATACTTCTATACTTATTATATAAAAACAAATGTGACGTTGCTTTTTTGAACCACAATCAGGCAAAAACCACTGAACTGATTTAGATGAAATAGGCACCAAACATTTTGTTATGTGGGGGAATGGTACATAGTCTATATGAGATTGACCACGCCCCCTTCTTACGCCCACTATGGTAACAAAACTCATCTATGCTATGCTTTTGTTAGGCAATATAGGTGTCAAACGATTCTGCATGTCATTGCGGCAATCATAGCTATAATATAATCGGCCACGCCCACTAAACTAACGAAACAAAGCTACGGGACATGTCTGTAAATCAATGTTGATGTAAAATGATTATGTGTTTCATAGGTGTAAACATAGGCTATATAAGATTGACCACGCCCACCTTATACCTACGTCTTCCCGCCACGGCCACTACAATGAAAAATCAGCCATGATATATTTGTCTTAGCAATATGGGTGTCAAACGATTCAGCATGTCATTGCAGCAATCATAGCTATAATATAATCGGCCACGCCCACTTTCCGCGCACACTAAACTAACACAACAAAGCTATGGTACATGTCTGTAAATCAATCAGGGTCACACCGTTCGACTGGAGGAATGGATTGGGCATTGCATAAAAGAGGCGTGGCATCGCCCATAGAGTGTAGTATGAAAAAACTTGATTTATTGGGCCCAATGACTCCAAGCTTGCGTGCAAATGCTGAAGCTTGTAATTCAAAATGAGTATACAAAACTTTGGTTAGCTCTGAGCTATGAAAGTTTTAAGGCTAAAATGAGGAATTATGTAAAAATTATGTGTATGGTTCAAGGCATCAGTGGTCACGCGTGCCATAAATAAGGTGACATAATTATGTATTAATACACACATACACACACACACACTCACATGCACTATGAGACAAATGATGGCTTTTCGTTGAGCCGAATTTTATTAATGACTATCAAGTGACAATGTTAATTGATAACACAGTGCAACAAATTCAAAAAAAATTTCGAGGGACAAGGTCAAACATATCTCATTCGATAGAGGACCTCAGTAGATGAAAAAGTGCCAAGGGATTTTTCCGGGGATGTTCGAGTTTTTTTTTAAATGCGTATGAAGGTAAAGGTAATGGTATGAAGTTTAAGAAAAAAATGTCCTTTTTAAATAAATTAAAAAAAATTAAATATATATATAAATAATAAAAAAAACTATGCTAAATATGATTCAAGATGTTTTTAGTAAGCAACTCCGACATATTCTGTACATAAACGCATGAAAGTAGCAGAGTATAATTTTTGAAACGCTGTGGTGGCTTAACAGTGAAAGTGATTGAAATTAAATTAATATGCATTATAGATCTTTGAATGCTCTTTTACCAGAAGTCACTTATATAATTTTAGCTCTCACGGTTTCCAGGATATTCAAGGATAAAAATGTGGTTGATGTCCTTGATGTCCTTTTTCATAAAATTTTTCAAAAATGACATTTTTTTCTTAAACTTCATACCATTACCTTTCATTTGACGTTACAATTATTCCTTTCTGACATTTGAGTCAAGAGATATGATTTTTTAAAAGTTTCAGTAAGGGGCACTAAGCCGCCATCTTTAAACCGCATTTAAAAAAAAACTCGAACATCCCCGGAAAAATCCCTTGGCACTTTTGCATCTACTGAGGTCCTCTATCGAATGAGATATGTTTGACCTTGTCCCTTTTTTTAGTGTTGCACAGTGTAATAGAGTTGGGTAGTATTTGCTATTCAATGTTTACTAAATAACTCGCCTTGGCAAACAGTATACAAAAATCATTTTTCTTTGTAGTACCTAATAGCAAAATTGGGATCGAACGTATGTATTGTTGCGATTGCGGCAATGTGCTGAATGCTTGTCTATGCACGTATGCTTTTGCAAGCATACTTTTAGGCATGCACTTTCAAGTACGGCGAATTTGGTATAATTCGCTTGGTGTTATTCCGATATGGCAAGGATGGTTCGCGAACTGTGCGAGAATGGTCGAGCGTGTTCCAATTGGAAGTTGCAAGAAACTTCGGCGCGATAAGAAAACTGGTATATAAGCAGCGGTGCGCGGCGCAACGAGAGGAGTCTGTGTTGAGCAAGCAAAGGGGAAACATGCAATAGTAGTAGTAAAGTAGTAACAAGTGTAAAATTGTAAATAAAGTGATTGTTGATTTTGGTCTGCGTTTGCGCTGAATAACTGAAGTAGTTTTATTTTCAAACACAATCAAACCGAACTTGGATTTTCGTAACATTTGGTGTCAGAAGTGGGATTGTGCTACTGGAAATAAATCAAAATTGTAAAACGCAGACATGGTTAAACTCGAGCAACTGAAGGTGGATCAGCTGAAGAAGGAGCTGGCCGCCTGGAATTTGCCGACTGCTGGCGGAAAGGTGGAGTTGCAGCTGCGTTTGCGAGAGGCGTGTGAATCACGAGGCATCGATTTAACTGCGCACGAGTTCGGGTCGCAGGAGCCAGAGGCGTCGGCCAAGGTGGAGGAATCGTCTGCGGGTGCTGCGACGATGCAAAGTACGGCTGCAGCGGCTGCGCCACTACAAGCATTGGACATGAGCCAGCTAATGGTTGCACTTAAAGGCATGTTCGAGACTTCCAACCATGAAATGGCAGCAAAACTGGAAACTACAAATCAGGAAATTTCGGCCAAAGTCGAAACTGCGAACCGAGAAATGGCAGCGAAAATGGAAACCACGAATCAGGAACTTTCGGCGCAAATGGCGGCAAAACTGGAAACTACGAATCAGGAAATTTCGGCCAAAGTCGAAAGTGCGAACCGAGAAATGGCAGCGAAATTGGAAACTACGAACCAGGAAATTTCGGCCAAAGTCGAAAGTGCGAACCGAGAAATGGCGGAAAATTCTGCGCGCATAGAGCAGAAGGTGGAGGAAATTTCCGATAGCCTGAACGTGAAATTTGAGCATCTCAAGACGCGAATGGACAATTGGGACAAACGGGTTGACGACCTGGATGATTCCCTGCACAAACGAGTTGACAATCTGGAGGAGCGGCTTAAAGAGGTACAGCTACGAGCAAGGGTGCAGCCAGTTGAGGAAAGTTTTGCCATAGAAGTGCCTACTTATGATGGTACTACGTCGTTCGACACATTCAAACTACAATTCGATATGGCTGCTTTGGAGAGTCAGTGGACCGATGTTAGGAAAGGTCGGAGGCTGATACTGGCTCTAAGAGGTTCTGCGGCTGAGGTAATAAAAACCGTTCCGGAAGGTTTGAGAGGTGATTACGACACCGTCATAAGGGCACTGGCAGCCAGATACAGTGACGAGCACAACAAAATGCTGTACTATTGCGAGCTGAAGAGCCGTAGACAAAGAGCCAACGAGGCGCTGCAGACGTATGCGGCAGATATCGAGCGGCTGGTACCACTGTCCTACCCAGAATTCAGCATAGAAGGTTTGGAAAGGCTGAAGATTGAGGCATTTATTGAAGGTCTTCATGACCCGGAGACACGTCGCAGTACATTGATGATGATGAAGCCGACATTCCGTGAGACGGTGACAAGCGCCTTGACGTATGAGGCGGCCTGGAGGGGAAGGTTTCGACATTCATCTGCGGAGAGGCGCCGAGCCCAATCTGGTCGTGTCACGCAAAGCCAGACAGTGAGCTTAGAGGCACCAGCGAGGCCGCGGGCTGTTTTATCTAGAGTCAGTTGCTGGCGATGTGGCAAGCAAGGCCACATATCACGAGACTGCCATCTGCGGGAGAAGCGTTCCGGACAACAGACGTCGCCAAGATGTGCTAACGCTCTGCCACATCATTCTTGCAAAACCGAGCGCAGGCATGATTCGCAAGCCGAAAACAAGGGACAAATTGTGGATGTTCGGTCGGTAAGAGTTCTACAAGAGGAAGATTGGCCTGCGGGAAGGCTACAGAAGGACCAGCGCGAGGATACGGATCTCGCAAAGATCATCAAAGGCAAAGCGCAGAGAGTACGGCCGAACTGGCAGGAGATGGCTGGTGAGAGCCCGATCGCGAAGGCTTACTGGGCGCAGTGGCAAAGTCTACGTCTGAAAGACGGCTGCCTATACCGCGAGTGGGAGAGCAGGGATAGCAGGACCAGAAAATCTCTAATAGTGGTCCCGAAAGGTCGGATCGACGATGTCATCAAAGCAAACCATAACGACTCCAGTGGAGGGCACCTAGGCATCGCAAGAGCTGTCGCCAAGATAAGAAGGCGCTTCTATTGGGTAGGATGCCAGGAGTCTGTCGCTGAGTGGATCAGAGGCTGTGATCGGTGTTCGGCTGCGAAAGGGCCGATGAGAAGATCGCGGAGCCGCACTCGACTAGTCGGAAACAGGTTAAACGCCAGCTATGGTCTACGGGCTAACCCAGAAGGGTTCCAAGAAGGCGATGTGGTAATGCTCAACAACCTGCAGCGGAAGGAAGGTTTGTCTCCAGAAGTTCAAGCATCATGGGAAGGACCGTACAAGGTCGTGACCAGGATTAATGACGTGGTGTACAGGGTTCAACGCTGCTGCAACAGAAACGCCAGGTTGAAAGTAGTCCATTTGAAGCGCCTGGCGTCTTACTCCGGCGGAGCCTCGGCACTTGTTCGGGACGAACAAGTCTAAGTGGTGGGCAGTGTTGCGATTGCGGCAATGTGCTGAATGCTTGTCTATGCACGTATGCTTTTGCAAGCATACTTTTAGGCATGCACTTTCAAGTACGGCGAATTTGGTATAATTCGCTTGGTGTTATTCCGATATGGCAAGGATGGTTCGCGAACTGTGCGAGAATGGTCGAGCGTGTTCCAATTGGAAGTTGCAAGAAACTTCGGCGCGATAAGAAAACTGGTATATAAGCAGCGGTGCGCGGCGCAACGAGAGGAGTCTGTGTTGAGCAAGCAAAGGGGAAACATGCAATAGTAGTAGTAAAGTAGTAACAAGTGTAAAATTGTAAATAAAGTGATTGTTGATTTTGGTCTGCGTTTGCGCTGAATAACTGAAGTAGTTTTATTTTCAAACACAATCAAACCGAACTTGGATTTTCGTAACAGTATGTATTACGTCGACTGAATAAACGAATGTTGTATGTGTTATATAATTTAACGACTTATGTGATATTGGTTTTCTGAGAAGACGATTTATCTATGAAAAGTTCTAGGAATTGACAATCAATTGTTTTTCATTCAGAACTCTATATTTGTAGGTCGGTTATAGACTGCCAGACGTATTGGTCTGGCGATTACTTATTGTTGCACTGTTTTTATGATTTGAAATAATTTTGAGCATCGAATATGGTTTTAGTTCCTGACTTATTGTTTTTCTAGTCACGTAAAGTTCCTTTCATGTTCTATCAGCCAAATTGCATCGACTTTTGATTGGGAGCAAAGTACCGCCAACAGTTCTCCAAGTTCAAAATACTTGTTCATCAGTGTAAATAGCCTATTGTAGCTCTGCGTTTTAATTTTGATTAACCAAATCCATTACCACCGTTTGGCTAATGGCGACATTTAATTAATGCAATGCCGCCCACAGCGTAATGGAAGAAGCTTAATTGCGTGAAGCTCTTCTTGTGCACATTTGCGCGGTTAGTGCGTCTGTACGGTTTTCAGGCCACAGTTATCTCATTCTTTTACAGTCAATGCGTTGCTTAATGTGGTCTGTGATTGCGTGGCAGCTATTGCCGTTGCTGTTATCTCTGCTGATACGTGGGAGCAGCGTTGGCAGCGGCGTGGAAGCGCCGCTTCAACGCGCCTCGCCCATGGCTGCTGCGGTACTGCACTTCACCGAGGCATTTTTCGCACACGAAACAACAACGTTAGCGCTCACTGTGCGCGTCAATTTCAGCGCAACCGAATTCTACTTTGCAGACCTAATCGACGAAATTATGCACGCGCGCTCCGATTCAAAGATCAAATTCGAGCTCAATCACAGCGCATACGGCACAAAGAACTTTGACCATTTCAACATTGTAATGACGGATTCATACGAAGCATTCAGGTGCGTCAATGAACTTAGTAGAGATAAACCAAATTGCTAGCTTATTGTTTTCACTTTGAAGCACCATCGAGGTGGGTCGCTATTCGGTCCAGCATGATTTCAGCGAGTATTATCTGATCATACTGCGAGCGGCGCCAGACTCCGAGAAGGATGCCATACGCGAAATTGAGCAGATTTTCGCTTACTGTTGGAATTATTACATTGTCAATGTGGCGCTGCTGGTGGATAGCTTTGATGCGCAGCTCACGCTTTACACCTACTACCCCTTCTCGGCGACACACTGCCATCGGGCCGTGCCGAGAGTTGTGGCGACTGGCGATGCCATAAGAAACTTATCCGGCAGTGCGCTATTCCCCGAGAAGCTCGGAAATCTGCACAACTGCGCACTGACCGCAGTGCTGTGGAATGTGCCGCCCTTTCTGTGGCTGTCTTCTCATTTGAATGCGTCGCTGCTTTTCGACGGCCTGGAGGGGCGATTGCTGCACGTTTTGGCTGACGTTCTGAACTTTTCCATTGCGTATGTAACGCCGGCGCGCAACGAGCAGCGCGGCCTGATCCTGTCCAACGGCACTCTAACCGGCGCGGTGAACATGGTACGTCCACAGTGATATCAGGCCATGTTGAATCAAGTGAGAGGCAACAATTTAAGAACGTTTTGTCTATAACAAAGACATTGAACTCAGTGAAAGTCATGTGAGTTCTTAAGGTTTGCCTTTCACCAAAGAAACATTCTAGGTTAAGTTAGGTTAGATTCGATTAGGTGAGTTGCTCACAAAGAGCACAGAGAGAGTCACAAATGTGTCTTTTTCTAGACTTTCTTATATGCCTAAAACTATTTATCGGTCAATAGTGCTCAACACTTTTAATCTGCAGCTGCAGCAGAGACGCGGCGATCTGAGTTTGGGCTGCTTTCGCTGCACATCGCAACGCTCGACCACGCTGAGTACATCGATCAGCTTCTATCAGACAATGCAAGTGCTCACCGTGCTGGCCAAGCGTGAGCCTTGGACCACCTACGAAATTCTAACCTATCCATTCGATATTTACGTGTGGATTGCACTGGTTGGCCTGTTTCTGCTGCCCACATTGTCCGGCGTGCCGTTGCACTGCCTGCTGCCAGCGATCTTTCACTTCATTTACGGTTTCTCGCACTATGCGCTGCTGATTTTGAATTGGAGCGCCGTCGGGCTGGGCCAAGTCGCGCGGCCCGAACCGGTTTGGAATTTTGCTCGCTTCGTGCTCACCATGTGGCTGCTGGTAACGTTTGTGCTGCGCTCCTCCTACCAGGGACTGCTCTTTCACTTTCTACAAACGCACAAGACCGTAGCGCCGCCCAGCACGTTGCGGCAGCTGGCGCAGCGTGGCTACCAGCTTATCGTCAACGTGGCCACCAACGATACCTTGTCCAGTGTGCCGCTTATACAGCATAAGAAGCTCGACCTGCTCGTGATGAACATTACCGATGTCGGCGGCTTTGTCATAATGGAGCAGAACGCCGAGCAGCGTTTTGCGACCGTAACTCCGCACGACTTTTTAACGCACTACGTGAACAGCAATCGGCAATATGGCATCTTTCATGTGCTCCACGAGCCCGTGTTCTCACACCAGCTCTGCATCTACTATACGAAACACTCGTACTTGACTGCACCCATCGATGCGATTCTGCAGGGCTTGCGCAGCTTCGGGCTAATCAATCATTGGGCGGCGCACTTCATCAATAAGGAAAAATTGCGCTGGAGCTTGAGGGAACACAGTGCGCATGCCGCACTCTCCATGGAGCAGCTGTATGGCATCTATCACATACAGTTCTACTTGTGGCTGATGGCAACGCTCGTCTTTCTCGCCGAGTTGTTGTGGAGCAGGCGGCGTACGCGAGGCGAAAAGGTGATGCCGGCAGCTGTCAGTGGGTGAAAATTTCAATATGCAATTGAAACATTATGCGAATAATGACGTTCAACATAAACATTTAATACATACATACATATATATATCAGCAAAATTTTTAGACAAATAAAATAAAATAAAATAAAATGAAATAAAATAAAATAAAATAAAATAAAATAAAATAATATAAATAATTTAAAATAAAATAAAGTAAAATAAAATAAAAAAATAAAATAAAATAAAAAAGTAAAGTAAAGTAAAATAAATAAAAATAAAATAAAATAAAATATCAGCAACTGGCCCAAGAACTGAAACAGATGTGGCAGCTTGACAAGGTAACGATTGTACCAATCATCATTTCATCGACAGGGGTAGGGCCCAAAACATTAATGACGACACTGGAGAGGCTTCAATTAGCGTACAAATTTTTGACTATACAAAAAGCAGTTATATTAGGTCTGTTTGGCAGAGAATAGGTCTGTTTGGCAGAGAATAATTTGTACGAATTTGTACAAATTTTTACTGGATCCTGTTTGTTCACGTCAAATCTCCAGCAACGAGAGAGAAACTGAGAGCGTAAAGTGACAGTTCATTTCGTGAGAACTTGCAAGTTTTTACTGGAGAAATTTTGTCCAGTAACTTTTTGCCAGTAAGAAGAAGAACAAGAAAGACATATGACATATGTCAACAACGTCAATTCTTCGTTCATTTTTAAGTATAGAAAGTTAAATTGTATATATGTTTAAAATAATGTCATGTACCTGCAATAGTTTTATGTATATTGTTGTTACAACCGATATATAATATGAAACCCTTAAGGAGTTCAATAAATCGTAAAAAAAATAAAATAAAATAAAATAAAATAAAATAAAATAAAATAAATAAAATAAAATACTGAATACCTAAGTGTTTCAAAATCTCGAACTTTAGTCAATATTTAATTTTTTTAATTCAAATCACAACAACAATGACAAAATGCTTTTCAATCAGTGTTGCACAATCGTTTTTCAAACAAATTCATACTTTTTGCATATAACAGTACATTTGTGCTCAACAATTATAGAATAATTTTTTATTAGAGAGTAATTCTAATCCCTGGGGCCACAACCTACAGTTCGATTAATTGAAATGTGAGTCCATAGCGACATTTGCACGTTCAGATGAAACATTTCTATCAGTCGGTTCAGTGCGGTTGTGTGCAGTGCGCAAAAATGTTGCTGCTGCGCTGGAGTGCATTTTGGTTGCTTCTCTATTGGATTCATTCAATGTCGGAGTTGGTTCACACTTCAGATGCATCGGTGGAACGGTTGGAGCGTTTTACTGCCGACGAGCTGGATGCGTATCGATCAATGACAGACTATTTCGTGGCCATAATGTTGGCCACTTCACGGGTCAGCCCCATTAACTACTTCCTAAAATTCAGGGGTCAAAGCCAAGCCTCGTACTATCGTCTGCAGGCCATTGCCAGCGAAATGCTGCAACGCATTGAACAGGTGCCGGTGCACATTGGCGAGGCCAACTACATTCGAAATGTGAGCACATTTCATGTGAACTTCCTTCTGGTGGATACGGTGGAGACATTTGAGTAAGCGAAAAAAGTGTTGCTTTCAATTCTTAGCTAATCAGCTGCACTATGTAATCTGATCTGGTATGATCTGTTTTCAAGTTATGCAAATTGCTAATACTTCACTTCAAGATTGATTTGGCAAAATTAAGATCTCACAACTTCCTTTCACTCTCCTTTCTCCAGCGAACTAGTCAAGCATATCCGAAACAAAGTGATTGTGGAGCGTAGACTCAAATACTTGATCGCCTATGTGCCCATCGAGTTGAGCGTTGCGCCGCCGCTCGCTGCCATGAGTGCAATTTTTAAGCTGCTCCTAAGCAGACAAATTTTGAACGCCAACATTGCAGTGCCCTTTCCCGATGACATTCTACGGATTTACACCTATTTTCCGCACTCGCCCGGCGACTGCAGCTCAACGCGTCCCGTACTGTTGCACGTGCACAGTGGACGCAAGGCCGTGCTTACTGATTTCCGAAGAACTTTGTATCCGCCCAAGTATGTCAACTTTCATGGCTGTCCGCTGCGCGTAGTCACCGCGAATGAGCCGCCATTTGTTGTGCTGCATCCGGAACGGTCGGGCTACGAAGCCATTAGCGGCGTGGAGGGTGAACTATTCAAAGCGATTGCCATCAAGGTCAACTTTACGCTCGATCTCGTCGATATGGGCAGCGAATTTGGTGGCACCGTATATCCCAACGGCACCGCCACTGGCGCCTTCAAGATCGTAAGTGCATCTTTCAAAATTCATTTACAATGCCTTATGTTCGAAACTATTTAACTAGCTGCACGAGAGGGGCGCAAACATCACATTCGGCGACTGGGCCTGCTATCCGCCTCGCATGCTGCTGCTAACTGCCAGCGACACCTACTACCAGAGCTCCGTAAACATTGTGTCCAATCTGGGCGCCACGTACACCTCGCTCGAGGTGCTCTTCTACCCCATCAAGCGCAGCGGCTGGTACGCCACGATCGGCATCCTTGCGGTGCGTTGGGCGCTCAAGCTGCTGGCACCGCGTCTGCCCGCTGTGCCGGGCACCTTCAAGCGCTTCATGATCGCCATGTGGCTCATCATTGTCTTTTTCTATCGCATTGGCTACGAGAGTTTCTACTTCAACTACCTGAGCAGTCGCCCATTGAAGCCAGTGCCGAGCAGCTACTCGGAGTTCCGCGAACAGGGTTACACGCTCATTGTGGACTTTGTCAGCGCCTCGTTCATGTACATCATTGAAGACGCGCGCGATTTCCATGTAAAGTATGAGATGGAGCCGGATGAGACGTACGCATTCTTGCAGTGCAACAAGTTCCGCAAACTCGGCGCCCTCACCAAGCAGGAATACTTGGCCAACTATCTGCAGAAAAGGCCGAATATGGCGCCCAGCTTGTACATGGCGCCGGAAAATGTGGTCGTTGACATGCTGTGCTTCTACTTTACCCGTCCCTCGTTCCTGGTGGTGCCATTTAATCGGCAGTTGCGGCATCTGCAAAGCTTTGGCATTGTGAACAAGTTGCGCAATGACTTTATAGATTTGCGTACATTGGCGCGTGCCCGAATGGTTGGCAATTTGAAGACACGCTCAGTGTGGCCCGATCCCAACTTAAATGAGCTAACCATGTCGCAGCTGAAAGGTGTTTTCAGAATGCTTATTGCAGTGTGGATTGTGGCGTTATTGCTCTTTGTCGTTGAGTGTTTGTCGCTAAAGTTGGGCTGGTTGAAGCGGCTGCTAGATGGTTGGCATGCACGGTTGAGTTAGAGAGCAATGCAACATTGAAACATGAATAAAAAATTTAGTTTTACGGTAACTTTTTCGGAACAGCGAATAGCTTGCTTGTAGAATAGTTAGTAAAAATAGTAACCAACTGCGCGTTTATAATCTAATTACACGCTGAATAGAGTTGAAAATGCACACCACACTTCAGGATATATTCAGGAGCTTAACGATTTCATAAAACCGATATTCAATATATATAATAATCATTTGTCGTACGTTAGTCTCGCTAAATCTCGAAAACGGCTGAATCGATTTGAACAATTTTTTGGATGTGTTTACCTTCAGGGATGGTTTAAAACAATAAATATTTGGAATTTGACGATCGTTGGACGAGGGTCGTGGCACTGACTTTGGTTCCATAAGTCCCACAAATATAAAGCTTGGTCCGATCTTACGATTTAGTTGCTCCTTTCGACTGGAACAATGAGGTGAGCATTGAAGAAAGGAGTGTGGCACCGTCCAAACAACTGAACTTTCTCATATGAAATAGTTTCGCACAACATTGGAATAATCGAATCGAATTTAATTGCATTTTGCAAATCAAGAAAAATTCGGCAGATTTCAGTGGCTGTGAAAACAATTCCGTGTCATTTAATTTAATTTAAAGAAGACGAATTTGGGGATTTGACATACTTACTTTTCAAGAAATTCTATGTAAATTTTCAAGGATATAAAGGATTAAAATTTTCAAAGGACCTTTTTAATATCCTTTTTTTACAAATAGATAAAAAGTAAATTTTATTTAAATTGTTGAGCCTTTCCTCTTTCATTTGATATACATATCGCTATCTTCTAGCGAGGTTAAGTATTTTCTTTAATTTTTTTTAATTTTTTATCCCCTTCAAAATTTTGGAGTCCTTTTGAAAGGACAAAGGATGTAGAAATGAAAAACTGAGTACGCAGTATTACTATATTTGGTCTCTAGTTTCACTCACATATGGATTTTTCCCGGTGTGAAACAGTGCACAGTGTTATTATCACCTCTGAGCAGTATTGTTATTAAAAAAAAGTAAACGAAAAAAAAACAAGCAAATAAAAACTGAGTTTACAATTAAAGGTGAATGTGAAAAAAAAAATTTAATCGCTTTAGAAATTTGCTTTTGAATAACTATTACAATTAAATTCGAGAACGGGAGGTTAATGGGGTTTCGACAAGACATTTTGATTTTTGCTTCATAGAAACCGAAAAGTTGACAACCTCACAAGTTCGTTTGTAGGGAAGGTGCCCTCTGGTGCTGAATTTTTGAACTTCTATTAATTTTGTATTTTTTGCACTGAAGAAAGTTGCCGATTGTTGGATAAATAATTCAAATCGGTTCAGAAGTTTCTGAGATATATAAGTAAGTTTCTCGCTTACTTTACTTCAAGTGGGAAGCCAATTTCATTGTAAATTTGTATGGAAGCCCCCCTTAAGAGTTGTAGATAGCGGGTAGGTATGTATGGGGAAAATAAAGGACTTGTAATGGAAAATAAATGGGAGTCAGTCTTACATTTGATGCGTCTGTGAGGCACTTGGGAGCAGTGGGAGTCGATTTTATAATAGAACCATGATTTTGTATGGGGGCCTCATTAAGAGTTGAAGATAGGTGGCAAGTATGTTAGAATAAATTATTCAGGAGCAAAAATTAGTGGGGTTAGTCATAGATTTTAATCCTCTAAGAGCAACTTTTGAGTAGCTATGGAGCAATTTGTCGCATTTTTAATGTCGATTGCTTTTGAAATGAGCGCATTTTATCTATGTAAACGTTTATAAATACATTTATATTGAAATACAAATAATACGAATGTAACTTTTGTCACCTAAAATAATCGACGTACACAACTGAATAAATGAATAAATGTAATGCAATGATTTTGCAATGGCACTGCAACCTAACTGGTTCAATGAGCCCCTGGAATCGTCTGAAGTTTTATGCACTCAGGTTTTCTAACTATTCAAGTTGTTTGTTTGTTTCAAGTGCCATTGATGTGTAATTTATAGTTTCACAGTTATGCAGACAATTTGGTTAGACAAAAAAGTGACACGCCTCTTACTCAACGCCCATGACATTTTACCAGTAGAAAACAATTAACCTGTACCGAATTTCAATGCTGTGTGACTTACAATTCCGCAGATTTTCCTGCTCTGCTTTTTTTTAAGATTTGAGTTGTGTGGGCAGATGTCCTTCTACCAATGAAAAACAAAACACATACAGAAACCTTCCTCGTAAAAAAAATCCTATATTGTGTCGAAAATGAAGGTAAATTGGTTCAGTAGTTTCCAAGTGAACAGAGGACAAATAAGCGCGAGGTTAGGTTAGGTAAGAGCGGCGGCTGAAAAGCAGCGCTTTTAAGTACAAATAAATGGATTGCTGTTATATCAAATTGGAATGGCGCAACCCTTTCTTTCCTACGCTCTGAACGAAGATGAGGAGGACCACATAGCACCCGTCGCGGCCAGTACATACTTCTGTACAATGTGCTTGAAGGCGGCGGCCAAAAAGTCGCACTCATTGTTGTGCTGCTCGTTCGATTTGTCATTGTAGCTGAGTAGCAGCTTTGCTATGTTCATCGTGGACAATGCGTGACCGATGGACAATGCCGTACAATACGAAATTTTCGACTATAATGAGTCGAGTGATGACTTGCAAAGACAGTGACATGGCCGAACTGCGGCGGCAATGTTTTGGCGGCCGAAATAAAACCCGATGAAGTTTGCTCAAAGAGTTTTGTTTGCTTTCGAAAGTGAAGTTTCAAGTTGGTGATATTTTTTGTTGACGCACGTAAGAAATTTATCTGAACTTGGAAAATGGTGAACGCAAGCAACTTTCATCTAACGTAAGTTTTGCAAATGAGCATTCATTGGGAGAGGTTAGGTTAGGTTAGGTTTTTTTCCTGTGGTCTCTCCACGCTAGCCGTGCTTTGAGTGATATATTATTAGGTTATGTTAGGTTGTTTTTTTTTCAGTAAAGACGTATCATGCTTGGGAACCTCTTCAAACTCAGAAAATGTTTTCAAGAAAAACACGTTTAAAGTTTGACGAGCATTGAACGTGCTGATACTATTTTTCACTATGGCACCAACCAGACATTTTTGTATAATCCTAACGTATTGTTTAAGCCAAAAAACTCCTAGAGTAGTGTTACCCTTAAGCCAACTAGTAATTAAAAAGAAATGTAAAATGTTGTGCTTTTTAACCCTTTCGACCCCTACAGAGTGACTTTTCATAGGTATACTGAGTTGAGATCCACCAGCCGTTTGGCTGATTGGCTCTAGTTTATGAGAAATACGACTTTGAAGTTTGCTCATTTTAGTCGAGTTCGTCGCTTAAGTCTTCGAACGTTTAAATGCTAATAGGTCCTAAATCGTTCCGAATATCGCTTTACTGTCTTCGGCAAGTTTGTAGATATTTTAACGACCAAAAAATTTGCTTAAGACACCAATCCAAAAAAAATACATTCAAACTGTGTAATTGCGATATGTGCATTTGTTTGCGTAGCGCAACGTGGCGTATGAGTGTCATTTAATTATAATTAGCATTTAAACGTTCGAAGACTTAAGCGACGAACTCGACTAAAATGAGCAAACTTCAAAGTAGCAAACTTAATAGGTCCTAAATCGTTCCGAATATCGCTTTACTGTCTTCGGCAAGTTTGTAGATATTTTAACGACCAAAAAATTTGCTTAAGACACCAATCCAAAAAAAATACATTCAAACTGTGTAATTGCGATATGTGCATTTGTTTGCGTAGCGCAACGTGGCGTATGAGTGTCATTTAATTATAATTAGCATTTAAACGTTCGAAGACTTAAGCGACGAACTCGACTAAAATGAGCAAACTTCAAAGTCGGATTTCCCTTAAACTAGAGTCAATTCAGCTAAACGGCTGGTGGATCTCAACTCAGTATACCTATGAAAAGTCGCTTTGTAGGTCCCCCCATGTCTGAATTTTCGACTTGCACAATGTTATTATTATGTAACCATTATTAAAGGAACAGGGTTTTGATCAAACGCGCCCAATTCGTAGTCTTCAATTAGAACATTGATATAACATTGATATTGATTGAATTAATCTGATATCGCTGCAAATTATTGGAAATTATTTTGGTGATAACAGTAAATTTTTTGCAAATTGCTTTGAATTCACTTCTAAAAATATTAATTTGTTGGTGCCTACTTAAATTAAACCCATAAATCAATCGCAGCTTTTGCTATAAGATGACAAATAGGTGAAGTTGCTCTGAGGCAACTTTGGGGTCGAAAGGGTTAATTGAGATTTTCATTAGTCTTCTTATGCCATTTCTACGCAGTGACGTCAACTATTACCTGGAGTACCAGCCCAACGGAATTAACGTGGCCATTGTGCACTCGCTACAATTTGTCATAACGCATTTCTTTCTCAAGGCTAGCGCCACGCTTACGATGACCGTTGCCAGTCGCGTTGAGCGCCGTTACAACTACTTTAGACTCATCTTGGCGCATTTGTTGCAAGACATGCCAAAAGTTGCATTACAATTGGTGGTCGTGCGGAATGGCCAACCGGCATTTGTGGCCGGCGAGCGACATCATAATTTGTATTTGGTCGATTCGTTGCAGGCATTTCTGTGAATATGAGCATTGACATGAACCAATGAGCCGTTCACGCTCCAAACCAATCGACTACAGTAGTCAGTGACTATATAAAAATATTGCAAAGACAAAATGAAATTGGCTTGACTTGTGAACGGCTCAGGTGCAGACGTTCGACAGTGCATCGTAAATAGTTATTTGTACTTGCAGTGACATTGACCCCGTGCGCTATGTGGCCCACTACAACACCAACGAGTACTACTACATCTTTCTGCAGGAGTTCGACGCACTGCTGCCGCAGAGCATCGACGGCATACTGAACTACTGCTGGACGCGCCAGCTGATCAACTGCAACGTGCAGGTGCAGACCGCACAGGGCCAGCTTCTGGTCTACACCTACTTTCCGTTTACATCGCAGCACTGCGGGCGCGTCCAGGTGCAGCTGGTGAACGAGTTCGTGCGCGGTCGCATGCTGCACGCGCCCATTTTTCCACAGAAACTGCGCAACATGCATCGGTGTCCGCTGCGTGTCATGACTTGGAGCAATGCGCCGTTTGTGCGGCTGGTCGAGACGCCGGACGGTGAGGTGATCATGTCCGGCTTCGAGGCGCGCCTGTTGCAGGCCATGGCGCTGCACTTGAACTTCTCCATTCGACTTGTGGATGCCATCGATCCGAATGCCACAGCGAACGGTGAGCAAGTGACGATCGCAATGCGAATCAAGAGTGCCTTCACCAAGGTGAGTGCTACATGCAAACATTCGAGAAAAATAAATCAACTATTGGCACTCGATTGTACTCACTCAGCTGAAGGAGCGCACGGCAGACATCACCCTGGGCTATGTGCGCGCGAACAGCTACCGCAACCGGATGCTCACCTCGCTGCACGGCCACTATCAGGTCGTGCAGGTGATCTGTGTGCTGCGCAGCGCCCAGCAGTACAGCTCGCTGGAGATACTCGGCTTTCCCTTTCGCAACAACATCTGGCGTCTGCTGTTGCTGTTGCTGCTGTGCGGCCTGGTTGCAGCTCGCCTGCTCGCAGCTCGAAGCGCCACCAAGCATCAACTCGACTTGATAGCCATCGCTTTGGGTTTGCCCACTACACGGTCGCCCGGCGCGCATCACAAACGCATTGCTTACGTGAACTGGACGCTGGCCACCTTCGTTCTGCGCAGCGTCTACATAGCGCTGCTCTACGACCTCTTCTGCAAGCACTTGTACCGCCAGCCGCCCGATTCGACAGCTGGCCTGTTGCAGCAAAATTACAGCGTGGTGGTCAATCGGGACGTTTACTGGGGCTTGAAGGGTATTGCGCTATTCAGCCAACAGAATCTGGCTATGCAGATTCTCGAATCGTCAAAGGAATCTTCGGCATTTGCGTACTTGGAGCAGCATGCAGCGTCGGGTCGCAATTTGGCAGCCATCGGCGCCAGGGACAGTCTGCTCAATTATGGGCTCAAGCGTCACAAGGCGGGCATGTTCTACATACTGCCGGAAGCGGCCATACACCAACAGTTGGCCATCTACGTGAGCAAGCACTCCTTTGCGATCGATCAGCTGAACGAGCTGTTGTTGTGGATACAAGCGGTCGGTCTGATGGAGTGTTGGCTACGTGTGGAGCTGGACTTGCGATATTTCCACAGCACCCACATGCAGAGCAAGAAATATTTCGGCCAGCAAGAATTGAGTGGCATTTATTACATTTGCGGAGTGTTGCTGCTGCTGGCATTTATGGTTTTTCTGGTGGAGCTGTTCGTGGGAAGGAAGCGCAGGCGATGAGGTGTGAATCTTGCTAGTGTGTGAATATCGCTAGTGCATCTAATAAAATAAAATCAGTAAGCTCACTAAGCAGTAATCAGTAAAATCAGTAATAAAGCTTTTATGTTCAAAAGTTGCTTTTCAGTTTTTTTCATATACAACTATAACCACATCGATTTTTGTACATGCTTGTGACTTCATACAGGGTGACGCAAAAGTTGTCACCAAGTGTTCTTTGATTCTAATTTGTTTCTGAATGAATGAATAGGAAGGATTGATTCAGATTTTTCACATTTTCGTATTTTTATGGAGAGGTTGAATACTTCGAATTATTTTCCTCTCAAACCATCTTTTGATGGGTAATGTGCCGAAGCGGATCATATAACACCGTGCGACAGCATTTTTCACAACGGAAAAAATCCATATGGGCGTGAAACTAGAGACCAAATATAGTAATACTGCGTACTCAGTTTTTCGTTTCTACATCCATTGTCCTTTTAAAAGGACTTCAAAATTTTGATAGATATAAACAATAAAAAAAATATAAAAAATACTTAACTTCGCTAGAATATGGCGACATGTATATTAAATGAAAGAGGAAAAATTAAATGAAAGAGGCTCAAAAATCTAAATAAAATTGATTTTTATCTATTTATAAAAAAAAGGATATGAAAAAGGTCCTTTGAAAATTTTAATCCTTTATATGCTCGAAATTGTATGTAGAATTTTTTTGAAAAGTAAGTATGTAAAAACCCAAAATCTCCTTGATCACGTGTCAAAATTTCATTACTCTAACTTTATAGGTTCGAAAGTTATTAAAAAAAAGGCGAAAGCTGCAAGTCTAATGAAGTACAAAAATTAAAATTTATTTGAGTATCAGTATTTTAAATAATAAATAGATACAAAACCAATGAAGGCAGAATAATGAAATTTTGACACGTGATCAAGGAGATTTTGGGTTTTTACATAATTACTTTTTCAAGAAAATTCTACATTAAATTTCAATGATATAAAGGATTACAATTTTCAAAGGACCTTTTTCATATCCTTTTTTCAAGATCAATTTTATTTAAATTCTTTAGCCTTTGCTCTTTCATTTGATATACACATCGCTACCTTCAAGCGAGGTTAAGTATTTTATAAATTTTTCAAATTTTGTATCCCCTTAAAAATGTTATATTCCTTTTAAAAGGACAAAGGATGTAGAAATAAAAAACTGAGTACGCAGTATTACTATGTTTGGTCTCTAGTTTCACACCCATATAGACTCTTTCCGGTGTGAAAATTTTTTTTAGTTTTTGTCGCACGGTGTAATGGATCCCTCTTCGTCAAGAAAATGCTTATGCTGGTTCCGAAGAGAAAAGTAGCAGCCTTATCATAGGAAATTCGATTTACTCAAAAACCACACAAATTCTGCTTCCAAAATCCTGTTGATTGAGGACTACATCAAGACCATTATGCAGGATGACTGTCAATTTTTCAACCTATCGAGCAGGCAACATTTATTATTTACTTGGATAGTCAACTTGGAATTGATGTCCAAACGTTTACAATTTTTATATTCGAATCCAAACATGTTTGTAATTTAGCTGAAGCAGCTTAAAACCAAAGGTAGGTAAAAGATATTTTTACAAAAATTTTGTCAGCACTAAGTGACCGCCCAGTGTACAAAATGGTTTTATTATAATTGATTTGATTGCATGGTTTATGTTCTAATGTACAATGCAATGAAATAAGTGCGTTGATAATAATTTCATTAAGAACGTTTGCACTCAACGCATACAAAATTACTGGGTCGCATTTATGGGTGAGATGGGAGAGTGGCGAAAATTGCAGGTTCAATATGTTCATTTTTTGAAAGCTTCGTTTTAACCCATCGAAATGCATTTGTAAATGTATTTTGTACTTTTTGGATAGCATTCGTGGCTTACTGCCTACAAATGTTTGGTCAAATTTGTAAAAATATATATCTATCTGTATTTGATAAAATATTCCACACAGTGGGCAAAATTATGAATCTGGCAAGCAATAAGTTAATTCTCCGATGTGCTTGAAACATAACATTTGCTGACTAATTAAATCGCACCCTTTTTTGCGCAGATCAGTGTAATTGCATTCTGATGCGTTGTTATACATTTCAGATCAGTAGATCCATTCAAAATCGACTTTATTCCTACCATTCACATTGCCCTCAGTGTGAAATGATTTATTTTGAAAGAAAAATAGTGTTAACGTTGCAAAAATAATGTCCAAAAAATTTGCGAGTATGCTGACTTCAGTTAGTATCCTTCAGAGGAGCACACAGGAGGGGAAGTGGGGTTCAAACCCCCCAAATACAAAAATTGCTGGTGCAAAATATGGTTCCAAATGGAATTGAGCTCACAAGTTGTAGGCAAACACCTACCCTCCCCCGACCACCAAAATCATTCTTATTCCTTTCTCGGAATAGGAAACTAAAGAGCAGTTTAAAAGGTTCAGACCATCAAAGACATCCAGCTGGAATATTTAAATTGATATTCAATGATAGTTGAGAAATCAATAAATCCAAAAAGTGGATATGTTGAATACCAATAATCGGATTGTCAAAGTGCAAGGATCGAAGAATAAACCGAATAGAAGTCTTTTTAACTGATTCAAATCGATTTATATACCAGAGGCCATTTTATTCCTTTCCATTTTGTATACAAAACTTATTCAAAGAATAGTTGATTTCAATCAGTCCAAGTCTTCAGAACTATTCGTGTTTGAACTTAAATGTTTTGTTGAGGTTAGATTTGGTGGAAGGTTGGAACTGAATCTATCACAGCAATGAGAGAAAAAGTTACCAAGTCTCAAGAGGAAAGAAAGTGAAGCTTCAACAATTCATCAAAGCTGCGACAAATCAAAGCAAAGATTTGGTTTTGTGCTGATTAAGTAGTTTGAAGAAAAGATTAAAGCCTTAAGAATTCTTAAACTAAATGAAAACTCGCCTATAAATATTCCTTGAGTATTTCGTGGAGCATTGTAAAAAAACCATTTGACAACTTAAAACCAAATGTAGAGTGCTTGTTAGTTGAATGTTCTTTGTAAGTGTTTTAAGAGTTTATGTAAGGTTAGGTAAGGAGACTACGCATAGATCCTGTTGTATCGCCAGCAGTACCAGTGGGAGCTTCTTAGTGTTGCGAATCTACTTAAAAGTGATCGATATAAAAGTTCAGCAGCGACTTGATGTCATGCTTAGGGACTCCTAGGGAAAATTGTCTCCTCTTAACTAAATTTTCTATTTTGAACTTTCAGAACTTTGAAATAGAAACAAATTTAGATGTATGAATTTACAGGCTGAGATCCAAAACATTTATATTTTGCATACCTGACATATTTTGGTCCTGAAAGTTAAAAATAGAAAATTTAGTTAAAAGGAGACAATTTTTCTCTTTCATTGGATACCCATATCTTCATCATTGCACAACCGCAAATATTTAAAAAAATATTTGAAATGTGTATGTCCTTAAAATTTTAAAGTCCTTTAAGAAGGTTTTCGGGTCAGAAAATGAAAAACTGACTATGCCAAGATACTATAAATTACCTCAAGTTTCACGTCTATATCAACATTTGGATGGGTCTCGGAAAAATTAGAACATTTTTTCGCACGGTGTAATAAATGCAAAGTTGGTGTTTTCACTCCGTGCATCATAACTTTGTCATTTTTCCTTCAATTCTATTGATGTTAGGCTTAATATTTGCTCAAATAATATGTCTTTCATCTTAGACTTGAAAACCAGAGGAGATTATTTAGTTTATCTATAAAAAAAGGATTCGAAAATTTATGCTTTTTGAAAAAAATGGTCGAAAAATTCACTTTTTTACAACTTTCATTGTCAGGTACTTCCTCAAATCTCATCTGATTTGGACAATCTATATATCGTTGGTTAGGTTAGTTAATTACCTTCTAAATGTTACTTGTGTTACTTCCACTTGTGTTACTCGGATGGTTTTTTTTTACGAGATATGTGCTCATAACTGAAATAAGAGGAAAAAACGTGTTTTTCGAAGATTTTTCGAAAACGCTTCTTAAGAAAATGTTTTGAATTTCAGTTTAAAAAATACTTTTGTTTTTAGGAGTACGCGATGAACCCAGTTTTTGTCTAGTAGTGTAATTGGCTCCAGGGTTTTGTTGGCACCATTTCCTTTGCATTTCCTGCATTTAACCGAATCAGTGATGTTCATCTGGCTCTGATGACTATGAAGTCCTTTCCCGGAAGCGAGAAAACGAATCTCGCAAGCGTTTCATTGAATTGTCCAAGTATTATTTTAGCGGTTATGCCGGTAGTGGTTTGAGAGTTCGCTAACGGGTTAAAGGGTGAACTCAACTCACAATTCGCTGCTGCTCACGGCCATTCAGCGTTTAGTGTTCAGCATTGCAGCAACTCACACGGACATACATTGCAATGCGGTCGCTGTGCTGTGCATTGCTGTTTGCCATATTCGGCCATGCATTGGCCATCAGGTACGATGCCACAGTACCGACATACGATAGCGACTTGACTTTGGAAGTGGCGAATAATCTATCGGACGCACTGCTGGACGTATTCCACACTGCATTTTTGAAACAGAAAAGACGCGTCTACAATTTCTATGGCTACGGGCTGAACGAGAAGCGGAGAACTTTCTTCGGCGACATCATGGACCATGCGCTGAAGCGAATGCGTTCAACTATGAGTGTACGCGTGGGCATGGGCGCCTACATGCCGGGCGACGACGAGCGACACTACAGCGTCATGCTGGTGGATTCGGCCAGATCGTTGGAGTGAGCGCCTTCTGCTGTGATTCGGTTTGCAAGCGACAGTAAATTCATTCCTTACAGAGCACTCTACACACTCTACGCCCAGTACCATCTGTACTCCAATGGTTATTTTGTAATTCTGCTGCACATCTTCGAGTCCGAGCACTACTACGACAAGCTCTTCAAGATATTCGAGTTGAACTGGGAACTGGAGGTCATCAACGTCAATGTGCTGGTCTACGCGCTGCCGAATCTAATTCTGATGTACAGCATTGCGCCCTTTAGCCGCTTCCACTGCAAGGGCCTCTCGCCGACCATACAGAATAAATACATCGACCGGCGCTGGCAGCACATCGACTTCTATCCCGATCGACTGACCGATTTGCACGGCTGCCCGCTGACCTGTGCCACATGGCAGGAGCAGCCGTATTTCGAACTAACAGACTACGACAACTCTGCGCCAGAGCGCGCTCGACAGTACGAGTTCACGGGCATTGTGGGCAACATGCTCGATTATCTGTCGCTGAAGATGAACTTCACGCTGGCTTTTCGCTGGCTGTACGACGAGGAAATCGAGCGCACGCTAAACAATGATGACGCCGTATTCGAGGAGGTTCGTGCTGCCCGCTATGGCATATTTGACAAATCGTTTTAAGTATTCCTTGCAACTAGATTTTCAGCGCCGAAGTGGACTTTGTGATGGGTCCCTTGCCCTATAAGCCCGCCAGCCCGCTGGACCCCTACACGCCCACCACGCCCTACTACCTCAGCAATCTGTACTTCATTGTCAGCTCCAACTCGTTTCCCTACACGCCGTTCCGCAAGCTCCTGCTGCCATTTCTGCCCGCCACATGGACACTGGTGCTGTTCATGTTGCTGAGCGGCGCCGCTGTCTGCTTCGGCGCCATGTTCTGCAGCAGCGCCGCGTACCGCTTCATTGCTGGCCATCGCAACGATGCGCCCGTCTACAACATGTTCGTGGTGGCGCTGGGCGGCACCGTGCCGCGACGACCGCACCGCAACTTTGCGCGCTTTCTGCTCGTTCTGTGGCTGCTGCAAACCATGGTGCTGCGCTGCGCCTACCAGTCCTTCATGTACCACTTTGTCAAGGCGAACGTGGGCGTGCCGCCGCCGCGGAGCATCGAACAGCTGCTGCAGCAGCACTATGACATACGCATGAGCGCCGCAGTGTTCAATGCGGTGCCGCAGCTGGCGCAGCTGCGCACCAGTGCACAGCTGCTGAACGGCTCGGTGCTGAACGATTTCGAGCTGCTGCTGCAGCCCGAGACCAAGTTGGCCATACTGACGTCGCACGAGTACTTCGAGCACTACAAGCGCACGCACGTGCAGACAGCGGCCGACTTTCACGTGGTGCAGGAGCAGCTGCTGACGCAGCAGCTGAGCTTCTACATGCGCAGCAATTCGATGATGCTGGGCCGTTTCAACAGGCACATACTCGAGTATTTCAGCGCTGGCCTGGTGGACTGGATGGAGCCGCTGGACGAGAACGATGCGCTCAAGCGCCGAGTGCACGGCAGGGGCGGCGAGGAGCCGCCAATGATGCGGCTGCACGAGCTGTACGGCGCAGTGCTGTTGCTATTCATTGGCGATGGTTTGGGTTGTTTGTGCTTTTTGGGCGAAATTCTGGTCAGACGCGCGCGTTGGCGTTTTTGAAGTGGCAACCGTTCAGCTGAACTGAGTGTTGCGTGAAACAGGAACGTTTCATTGAATTAAATCTTATTGAACAATTTTATTGCAAGTTAAAATATTGATTGGCTAGCAGTGAAAACGTTAAAATTTTTTTTAGCACAGGGCAAGTTGGGTCTATTTTCCCACGCATTTAAATTAATCAATAAATGTGCTTTGCTTGTTTAATTACATTCATTCAATAAATGTTGTTGTTGCCTTAAAATTTGATTGAATTTGTCCACTTTTTTCTTAGCTACTACAGACGTGATATTTTAAACCATTTTAATAGTTAGATTTTAATGTGAAGCATAAAGTGTTGGTCACGTGTGCACACTTGCAACACAGCCTACGATGTGTACAAATGCAAATGCTGTTTGTGCATGCGGTCTTAAGTGATAACACCGTGCGACAAAAATCAAAAAATTTCAAAACACACGAAAAAATCGGTATACTCGAAAAATTAAGGGCCAAATGTAGTAAGACTGCGTTTTTAGCTTTTCTCTCTGACGTCAGGATGTTTTTAAAAGGAATTTGAAATTTCAAGAACATGTTTATTTCAAAAAATTATTTTAAAAATTGAGCGCATTGTAGAATAAGAATATGGGTATCAAATGAAAGAGAAAAATCCTTAGAATCTTGGGTAATTTAATGTTTTGGTGCAAAAGGACGAAGAGGTATTGAAAATGTCCTTTTAAAACTTTATCCTTGAATATCCTTGGAAATTTCCAATAGTTTTTTTTGAAAAATATATCTTAAGGACTAATATGTGCACTACCACATCCTTGAATCTCGTCCTTCTAACTTTAAAACGAATTAGCAATGAGTTCCGATCAAGTGAGTAATATAACAATTATTTGCTCACAATAAAAAACTTAAATACACTTACAGATACAAACCACATTTGGTAGTGAATACAATTTTCAATTCTACAGAAAAAATACACATATTTTATGCCCCGAATGCATTGACGACGGTAGCGACACGAATTTATCAGTCAAATTACAGATCCAGAACGTTCTTATGGACAATTATTTTTACGATTATTTAATCATTTTACCGTACGTACACCTTGTGGGAATGCAATGCCACATTTACTCATTCCGCATGAAACTTTACTTACTTTTCCTGGATGTTTTATGTTCGCGACAAAAAAAGGTCTAACTATGACGATCTAGTTTGCCAGTATGGGAAAAAGAAAGTAATTGCTAAACAAATTTTTTTTCTTCCTTGAGTGTTCCAGTGAAGCGTCATTCTAGTGATGCTGGATAAATATTTGTTTAATATTTATATTCAGTCTACAGTAGATTAATTACTTACAGACTATGGAAAGAAGTCTTATGATACCACTGTGCAAGTCAAAACTTCAGACATGGGGGGACCTACAGAGGGACTTTCTATAGGTAGAGTAAGTTCGGGTAATGTGATATACCTGTTTGTTTTACGGCGATTCCCGACACATTTTGCCTTAAAAGAAACTTTTTTTGGTCTTAAACTGCTCACTGATGGATTATTTAGTATATCTACGATTTTTAACTCTTTAAGATAAACCGTTGATGAGTTTTCTAATTACAAATCAAAATATCCAAATATTGGCGTCTGATAAAAGTGGCGGGTAATGTGATGTACCCGAAAAAACGTTATTTAACAGACCTATTAGTTTCAAACTTGGTGAAAATACTCCAAATCAAAAATAATTAGAGACGTGTTTCTAATTTTTTTGGAAAATCACAATCTGACGGGGTAAACCAAGGGTTAAAAATGTTTATCGAGAAACATGATTTCATGGATTTTTTTTATCTAAAACTTAACCATAACAGATTTTTGAGAATACATATTCCACTTCAAATATTATAAAATAAGGTATATACATATACCTACATTTCTGTATACAAATAGTATTACTGTCATAAGTTTGGGTTTGTGTTGTACTATATCACATTGCCCGAACTTTGGTATATCACATTACCCGAAATTGAATTTTTGGGAAAAAATATTATAAAAAAACAATAATAATTTTGTTAAGAAGAGCGTACCTCGCAAACTCATAATCGATATCACTGATTTACTTCTGATTAGCCTCGAACTTTCTAATAATATTTTTTTGTACCTTTTATGGCCTTATTAGAAAAAAATTTTGGGTTTTTAAAAATTAAAAGTAAATACTTAACACTAGAATGCCGACAATCTGACCTATCTAAAATGCCCATATGTATTAATTTTGGCTACAATATTGTTTACTGACTTTTTTTAATTTTATTGGTTTTTAATTAGCAAATATGAATAAATGCACACGAGATTAAAATAAAATAAGTATTTAATTTTTCTTTTTTTATGGTTCACAGTGTAAATTCATTTAAATATAATGGCGTATGTGTAAAGCATAAATGGGATAAAATGGAATTAAAATGTGGAATTTGTGAATGCATTTTGTGAGTAAATTTTGGATTGAAAACTTGGGAATTGTCACAGCCTACTATGATATATTTTTTTACAATATTTTTAATTTATCTATTTTATTTAGCTTTACAAATTAGTAAAAGTCAAGTAAGATATTTTTTTAGAAAGCGATGCAATAAAAGTTCTACTTTTCTTCTTTACAGGTTATTTGCATTTTCTCTCTTCACATAGTAAAAAGGGAGATTAAGGAAGAAGAGGACTTTTTAAATGTTAACTTAAAATCAAAAACTTTAAAGCTAAAGTAAAGAGGCTAAAGTAAAAGTGATTAAGGTTAAAGTAAATTATGAAATATTTGAATTTTGCTTATGCGTGAAGAATTTTATGTTTAAGCAATTCATTACTTTTATTGCCGTATAACAAAACTGTCAAAAAATGAACAAACAAAATTTGAAGAAAGATTTAATCGATTAATTTGAAATCTTAACACTCTCCAGTAAAAAGCGGTTGCAAAAGTGTTAACTCAACATCCGTCGCTTCTCGCATGCCCATGGAACTAAGTCAACATGAAAATGTAGATAATGTATAATCAGATAATCCCTAATATTTTCATTCGAATTCTCTGCAAACCTTCTAAGGAAATTCTCAAAATGTGTTTGATTTATTTGGGAATTGTTCAAAAGTTCAAAAAGTCCACAATAGTTGCAGCCACAGCCGACCGTCGGGACCACAGCTCCAGCAGAAAGACGAGAAAACACAACGCCAGCAGCACCAGATACACCGAAAATATGCCCAGCAGCAGCCACAGTGTCAGCTTGGTGGGCTGGTGCTTCTCCAGTTCGTGGTCATCGCGGAACACGTAGTGGTCCTCGTACTTGCGCACTATGCCCGAGGCCATCAGGTCGAGCAGCAGATCGTTGATGCGCTTGTGCAGGTAGGAGTGCTGCCGCATGTAGAGCGTGAGTGGAGCCATCAGCAGCGTCTGCGGCAGAATGCCGACGCGATGCTCGTCGGATGTCTGGTGCTGGTTGTGTGCTCGCAGCGCAATCTCAACGATGGTCAGCACCTCCTTGGCGTTGCGCGCATTCATGCGGTACAGAATGTTCGGCATGGAGTTCTCGTAGCCATCGATGAAGCGAATGTGTACGTTCTGCAGTGTGTCGGTGACCAGCCCGACGAGCGGCGGCACCGTGTAGACGGTGTAGTTCTGGTCGACGATCTCCTCGAACGATTGCAGCGACACCGGCGCACGTCCGTCCTGCAGCATGATGAACAGCTCGCCCGTGTAGGCGGCGCGCACGACCATTGTGTAGAGCAGCCACATGGCGAGCAGGTAGCGTGCGAAATTGCGACGCGGCAGATTGCCGGGTATGGAGCCGCCGTAGAATGAGTTCCAGAAGTTGGTGAACGGCATCCGATTGCGATGGCCGAACACAAAGTCGGAGACGTGCGATTTTCTGAGCAGCTTCAGCATGAAAATGATCAAAATGCCCATTACAAGGCTGGAGCTCAAGCAGCACCAGATGATGTATTTGAAGGGCTTGATGAGGCGCTTGAACGGCGTCATGGGCTTGCCCAGCGGTATGGCGATCACCAGGGCCGCGCTGAGGTACGAGAAGGAGGCGAGCATACAATCGGCGCGTGACTTCTCGTGCATGTAGAAGATGATGGTGATGTTGGCTTCGCCCTCGACAATCTGCAAATGGAGACGAGTTGGGGTTCATCTCTTTTACAAACCGCTCGGCTGTACACTCACCATTCGGGTGGCGCCCGTGGTGGTGCCGTTCTCGTAGATGGCGCCGCGATCACGGTCCGGCGGCTCTGCAATGCGTATGGTGAAGTTGAGCTTCTTGGACAGATACGTCATAATCATGCCCTCGATGCCGTGCAGCCGCTGCAGCGCGCCCGTCCTGTTGTCGCGCTCAATGATGATGAAGGGCGGCGCGTGCCAGGTGGCCACCACCAGCTCGCAGCCGTACATATTCCGCACCTTGGAGGGGAAGAGCATCTTGCCCAGACTGAAGTTGCCATTGTTGCGTATCGAGCGAAACGACGCGTACAGTTCGGGCTTGGACGAGTGACATTTCTTGCGCGTGAAGGGAAAGTAGGTGTAGGCGTACGGTACGTTGCCGACGAGCACAAACACGTTGATGTTCGTTACGTAGATTTCGAAGAAGCGCCGAAATATTAAATTGATGTGATGCATGCGGCGCGGCTCTGTGCCCGTGTAGATCAGGCAGAAGTAGCCGTTGCGTTTGTAGTTACTGTACGGACTCAGCAGGTCTGCTTCCAGGCGTCTGCACAGAAGTCAGATTGGCAAATTCTTGCAATTGCAATGAAAGTCATACATAAACAAGAACAACAATTACTTACTGAAACGCTGTCAGACTGTCGACGAACCAAATGGCCGAGTCCGTGTAGTAGCGGTTCAGTGCGGTGTCGTGCATGTTCGCTGCGTCGTCCTTCATGACGAACTTCTTGTTGAGGTAGCGTTTGCCGCCGATGGGCAGCGTGGCGTGCAACAGCATCGCCTGAATGAGATCGAAGTGGTACCAGGCGGTGGTCCCGCGGCGCGAGTACTGCCCAATGCTCAGCGGCGCCGCTGGGTGTGTGCCGTAGATGCTGCGAATCACCCAGGCCATGGCCAGCACCAGCGAATGATTGCCGGCCAGTTGCAGGCCGGAGCCAATGTCGTTCAAAATGGGCGACCTTTGCATATTTGCCGATTCGACCCGGCTGACACAAATGCCGTTAGCAAACTGCATGAATTTGCAAATGGACATGCGATTTTGATGTGCATGTCAGACGCGCGTCGACTCCTAAGGACGCGCGTCCTTAGTGCGGGCCGTTTTTTAATTGAGTGCAGTTGGGATGTTACATTTGGCTAAATGGACAACGTTTTGCTAAGCAAACACGCTAAAATCTATACGAAGCGTGTGGCACGTGGTTGCAAATGGGAAATTTATTGCCATTAAGGTTTCGGCCGGTTTCGGACAGAGTTACCGAACCTATAATTTCTGTTATGGATTTTTGTTTCTGCATTTCACTAAACCGCTGAATTATGGACTGTAACTCGGGGTGCGTTTCGATAAATGCTTTTAACGAGCATTAGATCGGCGCTAAAACAGATTTCCGATAATGAATGAAAGATAAAAAAGATGCGATGCGATGTTGTGAGTTTCTGAGAGGAATATTACGTAAGAATATGAAAAAAAGCAGTAAGTGACAAAAGTGTATTTTTTATGGGACCATCCAAACTTCAAAGGCAAAGGAAAGAAAGAAAATAAAAATAAACCCATTTATTTACTAATAGATGACTTGAGTAATTCGTATCTTTTGTATTTTTTTTTGTGTAAAGCTCGTAAAAGCTCGTTTGATGGGTGTCGTATGTTGCAAAAAAACTTTATAATAGAATTTCCATTTGAGAATTGGTAAAACGGAAAAAATCTACTCATTTCTGATGCAAATAATGACTGGTAGTACAAACCTGACATGGGAAGTTTGGTTTGGAGATTCTTATTCATCTGATAGTCCGGACCTGGCACCGGGAGTTTGGTTGGGAGATTATTATTCATCCACCTGAGAGTCCGGACACCGGGCGCCGGGAGTTTGGTTGGGAGATACTTATTCATCTATCTGATAGTTCGGCCCTGGTAGCGGGAATTTGGTTGGGCGATTAATATTTATTCATCTGATAGCCCGGACCTTACAACGGAAATTAAGTTGGGAGATTTTGGACTTGACACCGGAAATTAGGTTGAGAGATTCTTATTCATCTATCTGATAGTTATGACTTGACACCGGAAATTACGTTGGGAGATTCTCATATATCAATCTCAGGACCTGACACCGGGAGTTTGATTGGGAGATTCTTATTCATCAATCTGATAGTTAGGACCTGACACCGGGAGTTTGATTGGGAGATTCTTATTCATCCACCTGATAGTCTGGACCTGACACCGGAAGTTTGGTTGGTCGATTTTTATTCCTCTATCTGATAGTCCGGACATTACAATGGAAATTAAGTTGGGAAATTCTTATTCATCCATCTGATAGTCCGGACCTGGCACTGGAAATCAGGTTGGGAGATTTTTATTGTTCCATCTGATAGTCTGGACCTGAAACCGAACACTAGGTTGGGAGATTCTTATTCATCCATCTGATAGTCCGGACCTGGCACCGGAATTAAGGTTGGGAGATTCTTATTTTTCCATCTGATAGTCCGGACTTGAAACCGAACACTAGGTTGGGAGATTCTTATTCATCCATCTGATAGTTTGGACCTGACACCGGGAGTTTGATTGGGAGATTCTTATTCCTCTATCTGATAGTCCGGACCTTACAACGGAAATTAAGTTGGGAGATTCATCCATCTGATAGTTTGGACTTGACACCGTGAATTGGGAGATCCTTATTCATCCATATGATAGTCCGGATCTGACTCCCAGTGATTACCTCATGTTTCTCTCTATGGCGAACGATTTTGCGGTTAAAAATTTGCCTGAAGAGAAGTTTGTGGAAATCGACTGCTCCAGTGTTTTATCAATAGGGATGAAGGCTTCTATGAGAGAGGAATAATGGTATTACCTTCAAATCGATTCATATTGGACCTAAGTTGGAGCATTCTAACTATTCTAAATAATGCTGTTAATTTAATGCAAAAGAAAATGTATTTTTTGTACTAAACCTTAAGATTGGCAATCTATACATATATTGTGACGATACTGGGATATTTGAGAAAGAGTGCGCTCCGAGCATGGCATACTTGTAGGGGCAAGGTAACATCGATGGAACAATCGCAGAGACGACTCGCGGTGATACTGGGATGTTTGAGAACGAGCTGCGCTCCGGGCAAACAAGTACAAAAGGCTGTCGGGTAGAGCGCAGAGGGAAGAGTTTGGTTTCGTTGACACGGAGTAGCACAGATAGTGCAATGAGTAACAAGTGCAGAAACAGTAGAGTGTAAAATTGTAAATAAAGTGGCCACTGCGTTGAAGAATTTTGAGCACAATCCAGTGAAATGGATTAAGCCTGCGTTAGGTAGCAGAACTAATTTTCGTAACAATGCTTTACAGATGGAAAGTTCAAAGCAGTTTTCCTAACTGTGGTATGGGATATTTATTTTCCAAAACAAACAAGCCTTTCACAGTACTAACAACATATCCTAAGCAAGTTCGAAAGAATCACATTTCATGTTCCACCATTTATTTTAGGGTCTAAACGTTCTTGTCGCTTGAATTCTGCTCCAAATCACTTCCATCACAAACACCACAATGGACACAAGCGACAACATGGAGTGTACAATGAAAACGCCGAGCATGTCGGACATGTCGAGTGCCTCCAGTGCAACCGTAGTGGAACTCGGTCGCTCAAAGATTCGCATATCCAGCCGCGACGAAGCCCAGTAGTCGATCAGACCGTGTCCGCGCAGCTGCAGCAGAAGCTCGTTGAAGCGCGCAATCAGATAGCTGTGCTTGGTGAAGTAGACCGTGTTGTGTTGGGTGAAGATCTTCTCGGGCAGTATGTAGAACACGCCGCGGCGGCGCATCTTCATTGCGTAGTAGGTGAGGTAGTCTTGCGGCGAAACGCCGCCGTACCTGCCAGTGCTGCGCTCCACCACTTCGTACGAGTGCAGCTCGGAGACGTTGTCGGTGATCATAAGGCGAACGCGCCCCTGGGCGATATGCGGCACCATGTGCACCGAGTCGTTGGTGGCGTGGGTCATGACCAGCGTGTAGTCCTGCTCGATCAGCTCGCGGAGCAGCTTGGGCGGCGCGCGGTACATGTCGGTTTGCAGCAGCTGAAAGAGCAAACTCTGATAAGCGACGCGCATCAGGTAGCCATAGATGAACCACAGAACGAACGTGAAGCGCGCAAAGTTCGTTTGGGGCGCGGACTGCACCGAGATGCCCAGAAAGCTGCCGAGTATGTTGGTGAGCGGCGAGGAGGGGCGCGGATGGCCCATGACAATACGGGCCAGCTGCGAGTGCCAGCTGCGCCGATAGATGATAAATGCCAGCACGAGCACCATTTGCAGACTGGCGCCCAGGCACAGCCAGGTGTCGTAGTCGAAGGCGAAGGCCAAAATCTCGAGCGCGTTATAGGGACGCGACATCTGCAGAACGCCCACAATCACCCAGGTCTGATAGTACGGCAAGGCGCCGGTCATCACTTCGCTGCGCTCCAGCGTGTAGCGAAAGCAGCCCAGACTCAGGTCGGCGGTGCGTTCCGTTAGCTACGAATTGGGAAATGTTTAAACCTGCCAATGCGAACAAGTGGCCAGTGTTACCATTTTCAGGGCGCCCGTCAGAGTGCCATTTGGTAAGCGTCTGCCGCGCTGCTCTTTGTTCGGTGGCACCACAAATTCCATGGAGAAGTTGAGTTTCCGGGCCAGCTGCAGCAGCATCTCGCCCTCGAAGTCGCCTATGGCGTGCATGCCACTGGCGTTCGGATTGTAGCTGAGGTAGGGCGGCGTGTTCCAGACGGCCACCGTGAGCGAGCAGTTGTGCAGGTTGAGCAGCTTTTTGGGGAAGATGTGGCTGTGCGTGGGCCACTGCCAGCTGTGGTTGCTGTAGCTGTTGATGCGCTGCACCGAGTTCCTCTTGCAGCTGTGCGCGTCCAAGAAGGGGTAGTAGGTGAAGAGGTCCGCGCGCGTTGGCGTTCGCTCGTACAGCAGGCTGATGTTGATCAGATAGTGTCGCCAGAAGTAGTGCAGCACGTCGTTGATGAGCTCGACGGGTTCGAGCGCCATGTGCGGCTGTACGAGCACAACCAGGTAGTGCTCGTTGATGTCGTAGTTCAATGTCAGCGCCGCGGGGTGCATTTCTCTGCAAGCACAGCACAAGCAGTGTTAGTTGGTGACTGGCGACGGCACGCGAGTGCGTCTACTTACTCGAGCGCCATGGGTTCGTCGACGAGCAGCAGGTTGTACTTGCGCCGGTGCGAGGGCGGTCGCTCGCCGTTGCCCGTCTCGATGTCCACCTTGATCATGTAGAGGTGCGGCAGCAGCAGCGTCAGCAAGCGATCCATGGTCCAGCGCACGTGACGCTGCTTGGCGTGCAGCGATATGTTGAATTCCGGCGAATTCGGCACAAAGTACTTCTTGATGATGGTGTAAAGAGCGGCGATGGTGTTTGGCGCAATCATGTCGGTGCTGGGCGTTTGCGGCCAGCTGTGCACCGCACCGGGCAACGTCAGCGCCAGCAGTTGCAGCACAACAACGGTGCAGCGTGTCGACTGCATGTGGCCGCCGCCGAAGTGCATCTCCGCAAGTCCGAATGGCGTTGCGGCATTTTATGGCGCTGCAACGGAAGCGATTTGATTGCATTTAATGTGCATGTGAGCGATGTCTGCCGGCAGTTGCATGCCGAAATTAAGCGCGAAAGCCGGAAGGCGTACCGCGATTTTAATGATGATTGAAGACATGCGAACAGCCGAAAAGTGGGCGTTAAATTGCTGACAACTCATTACAGCTTGTCGGGGCAGCCGTTTGGGTGCATAAGCCCCAGAAAGCTTTCGGAAAATAAATGTTTGTCATTTGAAATACAATAAAAAACAAATTGAGCGAGCTTATAGCATGTGACAGCTTCAGTGTGTCCCAAAGTACACAATACTTTGGGACATATTGTCCTATTACAAGTTGACTGTAGCTCCAAGTACTTACAAACAGCTCGTCTTAAGAAGAGACGAAGAAAGTTAGTCGACCTCGATCGGGCCAATATTTTTGTAATTTTCATTGATCAAATATGGTAATTATTTGAATGTTTTTGAAAAATTCACCCAAAGCACATATTTACATATTTACAAGTTTTGCGAGCTGTGCGGTGAATCAGGTAATAGGTAGGTAGGAGTGGCTGTCTCAAGGCGTAGCCCACTTAGGCCATAAGGACTCATTGTTAAACCACTATCAATTTAGCTTCAGTCCGCTCACTCATTGAACCAAATTGAGCTCCTTACGAAACCTAGTAGTTCGTCTATATTTTTGAAAAAGAATTGGCGCAGTTAAGTCGTTCTTTTTCTATCTCTTCCTTGTCCACACAATTTCGGCAGAAGTCATTAGAAAGCAAAGACAAACTTCTTGTGTGGGTGTCAATTACAGAGCGACCCGTCAGAATACCAACCATGGCTCTCATTTGGTTCCTTTTAAGTGTTGAGGAACGAAAGTTTAAGGTTGGCCAAGGGTCAAGTAAAAACAGTTTGTCTCACGACAAGTGTTGTTAGTCGTATCGATTGAAAATCAACGATTCGTCAATTCTGAACGGCTATGCAATAAATTTTTCGTTTGTGTAGCGCTCCGTTTGTATCGCTCTAATTGTCAGTCCTATGAGTAACATTTTATACTCTATTATTGGGTCGTATGAGTAACATTTTCAACTGAATTCATAGGTAGTACAAGTAAAATTTTAAAATCGGCTCATGGGTCGTATAAGTAACATTTTAAAATCGGCTAATGGGTCGTATAAGTAAAATTTTCAACTGTACACTCTACTCTTGGGTCGTATGAGTAACATTTTACACTCTACTCTTGGGTCGTATTAGTAATATTTCATACTGTACTCATGGGTTGTTCAGTAACATTTCAAAATCTGTCGATGGGCGAATGGCTAAAATTTTCAACTATTCTCACGGGTCGTATGAGTAACATTTTATACTCGACTCTTGTGTACTCTTTTATCTCTATGAATTTTACATGGAGCTCTTGAGTTTTATGACTAACATTTTATTAAAAATGAACAGTCAATTTGTCGCCTCGATTAGACTTTGGTATATTTTCTAATTTTTAACCCTTTCGCTATTTTGTTTTCATATGAAAACATGCTACTTTATAGACGACTGAACCTTGTAAGGTTTCAAGAATACATTTTTTGTTGGTGCTAAGAATAATTTGAAGTTTTAGGAATAATACAAAAATAATAAACTGATCATGTTAAATAAGAATCGAGAATATTTTAAAGAAGAGAAGTACGAGTATACACGTTTTTTAATGTTATATCTTTACATAAGTAGTAAAGAAAGAAGAAGCCGAACAAAATAAGAGAAATATTTATATTGAATTTTTACTTCAATTCAGATAAATGTTTTCAAAGAGCTTAGCTGAAGTAAATAAAGAACTATTCGAGTTTTAGTTATGGGTAAAAAAAAGTAATTACACTGTACAACACAAAAAAATAACAAGGTTCTGACAACGGATTCTGGTATAGGGCGCAAAAAAATATACGTGTATCGGCGTTTTGAAAGTTTACGTCTGCATTTTTTTTAAGGGGGGGCAAAGTTTTCCCTTTTTTGCACATTCTTTTGGTGAATCGGCATACAAAAACCATGTAACCTCACATTTTAGACATATGATGTGTTCAGCAATTTGATGTAAAATACTATGAAGAACATTTTTGTGGAGCATTTTAACCCTGTAGCTCCTATTTTTATGGGTCAATTTGACCCTTTTTTTCTAAAATGCCAAAAATGTCCTGTAAAACAGGACTTTTAAAGGACAAAATGTACCACGAAAATATTCGCCATAAAATTCTACTATAGGTCTCTGAATACATCAAAGCTCACATATTATCTTCAATGCCAGAATTAAGCCAAAACTGAAAATGTGTTTAAGTGTTTATTTCGTACTGAATCAAAATTGGTACTACAATGTTCTAGAAAACTTGATTTTTGAGGGTTAGTGTGTATGGGAAAAATGTTGAACGCAAAATTTCACTATAAGTCACCGCACAAAAAAAGTTCTAGATATAATATATATAAATAGAAAAATTAGAACAATTTTGGATTTTGTTTTGGCCCCCTCTACCAGAATCCGTTGTCACAACCTTGTTATTTAAAAAAGAATTTGATTTTGTTGTGCAGTGTTATTGCAGCCAGCACGATATGGTTGCTGTCATATGACAACACTTTAAAAAAATGTGTTAGGTATTAAAAATAAAAAAAAAATATTATGGAACGTTGTTGCTTCAACCACACAGAAGCCTAAATCGATAAGCTTAAAATTTTAACTTTCTCCAGTAAAACCCTGTAGCAAAAAGTTAAACTACATATACAGACTCGATCCCAAAAACAATTAGCTGTAGACGTTCAGTCACGGTATTCTCCTTAAAACACTATCAAACCGTAGAGAGAAATAAACAATTGGCAGTAAAAAGTTGAGATGGGATACATATGTCTCACTGGCCTTGAAAGAGTCGAATCTAAATTAAATCTCTTTTACTCTCGGTGCTTACGGAACTTTTGGTTTGGCTCAAGAAATTTGATGACACTTTAGGCTCTTAGAAAATCTGCATTTCAAGTCGATAGATTGTCAACCTGCATTAGAAAGGCAAATCAGCCAGTGCGAACTTTTACCAATTTTATCTACAAAAGGAACGAATGAACCCATCAAACGGGCGAACAACATTAATAAAATTTGCTAATGGATTCTCAGATATTGCTAAAGTTTTATGGGCTCGTATTCTAAAAGTGTTATGAACCCTATTTTAAACATAGACAGAAGATCAACTACATTTAGAACTTTAATAACAATTATAGCAAACAAACTTCCATTGTCAAAATGCAACTTAAACAGTTCAAATTGAGTGCAAAAATTTGTTTTCAAAAAGCAAACAAATTCGTCGTTTGTAAAGTCATGAAAAGCACACAAAATACTGCATTGAATAAAATGGTGCGTTCAAGTTTTCTTGCAGCAAAGGCAGCGTGCTATAAAAATTCGTTGCCATTATTGGCGAAAGGAAAAATTACTAATAGTAGTCACTGGCATTGCTGCTACTTGAAATCGAGTTAGAAAAAAAAAACAGAAATAGTAGCATTTGGTGAATGGCGGCATTCGGCACAATTGGCTCTGGTGTGCTGTGCCATGTGGAACCATGGAACCAGGAGCAGTGTTGCGTGTGTATTGTGTGTGTGTGTGTGAGGCAACGGCAGCGCTTCATATATCGCGCGCCCCATGAAAAAGATTACTTGCGTAAATGTGCGACGCGATAAGCGCCGCCACAGCAAATGTCTGCAGCACTTTTTTTCCCTAAGCACGCACACACACACACACGCAAACAAAATTTACACATTCTATTTTACTTTTCGCTGCTGAAAATTCTAGCTATAAAATTTTTGTATACGATGTGTGTACTTTCTACAACTACACACATGCTGCAAGCGCTTGCAAAATATGCTGCAACATGCGGTGTTTGCGGTTGGCGCTTTGCGGCAGCGCAAGCGTCGAGTGGTTGTGGCTGGCGGGCAAAGCGTCGCGAAGCGATGGCAAAATTTATCGCTTATAGATAAAGCGTTATTCGGTTTAAAAAGTGCCAATACTTTAAAATTTGGAACAAAAATTGAGTGGCAGTTTTGCGCGAAATTCGAAGTGTATTTGCAGAAGTGTGGATGGGCGAAGGACGAGCAGCATGGAGCAGGTTGTGTTTGGTTTAACTAAGCTGAAGTAAAGCCGGAAAACTAATTTTGTTCAAGCGCGTTGTGTGAACATAGATGAAAAGAGCGAAAAATGATATTGTTGCGAAGGATTTTGAGGTGATTTGAAATACATTCAACAATTAAGAAAATTGTTGTCGCATCTAAGGCGATGTTGTCAAGCGTTGTTGAGTTTGAGTTAAGTTAGATTTTGTAGTTTTTGTTTTTATGGAGATGGTAAACCTCAATAAAACCATATCTTTCATGGCCGATTTACCCTCCCGGTACAGCTGTCAGCATTTGGCTGGAAAGTGGGATTGAGCATTTAACTCGAACGTCTGTCTTGTCAGTTGTCACAATTCACTTGGTTTATTTTGGTTCGTTACGGCTCAGTCCTGGAAGTTTGTCAGTGTTCTTAACCCTCTACTGCCCCATACGGCCTTAAGGCAGGGTCCACCAAAACCTAGAAAAGTCTACATAAATTTTAATTTTTTTTAATGACATTTTTAGGGCATGTTATAGATATATTAAGTTGTTATTTATTTAATGTAGCACGGCTTTAAGCATCACATGTTTCCCATTATTATCAGTTGAAATTTGAACTTCGTGGAAATTAGTAGAACAAATTATTTCGTGAAAAGTAAAGAAAAGAAAAAAATTATTAAAAATACTTTTCGTTGAAAGATTAAAACAAGAAAATTATGAGTGAGTACCTTGTAATGTAATTTATTGATTTCAAGTGTTTTATAGTGAAAAAAAGGATTTACAGTCACTTTTTTTGGCTTGAGAAAACAGACTGCCTTTAGGCTGCATCAGGCACCAAAGCGAAAAGATTTAATGCATTTGGTCTTGTATGTGGTTTCTTTAAAAAGGACTTTGGGACAGAAAATGAAAAACTGACTATGCCAAGTTACTATAAATTACCTCTAGTTTCACGTCTATATCAACATTTGGATGGGTCTCGGCACAAATGTTTTTTTTTTGTCGCACGGTGTAATAAATGTAATGTTGGTGTTATCACTCACTGCTTCATAACTTCGTAATTTTTCTTTCAATTCTATTGAAGAATATTTGCTCAAATAATATATAATTCACCATAAATTTTAAAACCAGAGCAGATAATTTATTTTATCCATACAAAAATGATTCATAAATTTATGATTTTTTTAATTGGTCGAAAAATTCACTTTTTGCAACTTTCACCCTCAATAACTTCCGCAAATCTCATCTGATTTGGACAATGTGTATATCGCTGGAAAGGCTAAGGCTATTATCTTCTGACCGCCGGACAGTTTGTGTTAGTCGGATGATTCATTTACGAGATATGTGCTCATAACTGAAACAACAGGCAAAAAACTCGTTTTTCAAAGATTTTTCGAAACCGCTTGTTACAAAAATTTTTGGATTTTCAGTTTTGTGTTCAGCGGCCTAAAGTTAGTCTAGCATGATGAAATAAACAAGGTGAATCAAGTAGATGACAGATCTCACACCCCATACCCTTATTTTGAAACATAGCAATTGACAACCAATTTCGTTTTGACATTGAGAGAATATTTTTAACCCCAATCGAAACGTAAAAGCGAATATATTCTTGTGTTTTAAAATTTTGAACGCGGAAAAAATGCCGAGTACATTCTGTTTGTGCAAGACAGCACATGGCAACGAAGTGCCCATGTTTTCCGTACCAATGGATGAGGAGCGGAGAAAGAAATGGACAGGTGTGTGCCGAGTAAAGTTCACGACTTCTTCGACAGTGTGCGCGCTCCATTTGAATTCAAAAGAACTGAAATCATCTGCAGACTTTTACCTATAGCACCGAACTGGAGCCTGGGCGTTACAAGTCACAGTTGCCCATAAATACGACCACAGACACTATCTGCATCGCTGAAAAAATTATATAAGACGTTCATCGATAGAAGCTTTTCTTTAACAAAGAATTTTCAGCAAAGCAATACAATAATAATGAAATTGATTTTTTGATACACCAGGCTTGAGTGGGTTAATGCGAACAAAGAAGAAGACTTTCATGTTTTGAGATTTTTTTTTTGGAAATGTCAGTTTTTCAAAAGCTATCTTGTCAAAATAAGGGTATGCCATCTACTTGCTTCACCTTGTTTATTTCATCATGGTTCAGCGCAACAGGAGACAGATCGAATATTTTTGACATTTGCGCCGAAACCGAATCGAGTTCACACAAGTTTTTTAAAAATGCGTAAAATTTCTACGCATTGCTGCAATCGTGGGACCTTACCTTAACACTACATGGTGAACCATTTTTTGACTTAAAAACAAATTGGGGCAGTAGAGGGTTAAGTTGTTTCAAGCTAGCTTCTTCTCGTTTGCTAATACAAAGCCGGTGCATGACATCAGCAACCATGCAGCATGAAGTGCTTCAATGTTCAGTGCCAATGTTTTCTTCTCGTTATGTTACCACAAATTCTCCCCGTGAAACGTGTATTCAACATTGTTTTTCAAGAAGTGTTTACCTGTGCCTGTCAACGCCGCACCTGTGCGATTCTTGTAATTCCCATCCACTTAATGTGGATAGCGATAGAAGTAGACGAGTGTTTCACCAGCCCGAGCTAGGAATCGAACCTAGAGCCTGGTATGAGAAGTCAGCGCCTCACCGCTGGACTATCGAGGCCAGCCAAGAAAAGAAGAAAGAAAAAGGCAGAAAAGAAAACATGGCAAGAATTTTCAATCTTTCAGTGCCACACCAACCCAACCATCTTGCTTACAACATTAACAAAGTAGTCAACAAGAATTGTACTACACTGTATGTATGTATGTGTGTGCGTGATTCACATTGCATGCCAAGTGGCCACTGCTCTCAACAACAATTAATATTTTCTGCAAATTTATGACAAAATTGCATACTTCCTGAGAAGCAGATTCAGATTTATTTGTGAAACAATAATTCAAGCAATTTGTGACATCTTGTTGTCAATAAATATTTCAAGCTGTTCACAAAGCCGAGCCAAATTAGCAAATTCCATTTTTAAATGCTGGGGCTGAGATTTATGACCAACGATTAAATCGACAAGTTGCTAGCAGGAAAGCCGGAAGTGGCAGTGAATTCGCATTAATAAACTTCGCTCAATAGACAAGCAAATAATAATGGCAACGGTATGCAGATGACCGGCGTGACGGTGCCACAGTGAGGTGAGAGAGGCGCAGATTGCCAATTGTGCAAATTCTGTCAACAGCAGCGACCATTCAGGTGGAAATGGCAGCAGTGCGCCGGGATATTTTTGTTTGGAATAAATGGAATCATTAGCACCGCTTGATACACAATTAAATGTAATAAGCATGAAATGAAAGTGAGTAATAAATATTTTTCGTCTAACAAATTTTGTTAACTTTGTGTGCGAGCAAAAGAAATCCAACAGAATGTTGAAATGCAAAGCGTATACTTAAACCACAAAAGCGCAGCAGCGAGCCAATTTTCTTGAACAACAGCAAGCAAATGAATCAAAAGTACGCAGCAGTGATGCACAAACAAATATACAAATAAAACTAGTTGGCTGAATTGAAATTTCTTTATTGTTGTTTTTGCTCTTGGCGTCTCGGTTCGTTTGGCTGCCGCAGGCGTCTGTCTTTGCATGATTTTTCAGTTCTGTAGTATGTATGTGTTGGCATTTGTGTGTGTGTGTTTTTGTGTTGAGACAAGACACAAAGAATGGCAAATGAAATTATTTTATATGATTTGAATAATAATTGAATTAGAAAAATTATCATCAACCAGCGCACAGCACAGCACTGTCAGCATGATAGAAATGGCATGAAAAAAAATAACAGCAACAACAGTAACTATATAATAATAACTACAACGACAACAACAACATGTGCCACATCCAACTGAACAAGAATCATTCGCATACGCTGCGCCATGCTGCCAGCTTATTTGAATGTGTCTCGAGCAACAACTGCCAGTGGCATGCGAAAGTGTTGGTGGGGCGGAGAGGAAGGCGAGCTACAGACTGCCTGTCTGTCGTCAGCAATGGTTTCAATCACTGTGTGTGAAATGTGGGCAGCAGAAAATTACCGCAACTAACACACTAAGCCACACCGAAAACAATTCTGTAAAGATGATGAGAAAATATAGGTTTGACTTGTTCATTACGTGCAACAAGAACAATTTTAAACTCAAATATAAAAATATATTTATGCTGACATTTCAGAAGTATGGAGTATGTATTATATCTTCGTTCAAGTCGGTCAAGTCAAATTTTGTATAGAATTTTTTTTACTAATAAGTCGTATGAGCAACATTTCACACTGAACTCATGGGTCGTATGAGTAACATGTTACACTGCAATCATAAGCCGTATGAGTAAAATTTTATATTGCAATCATAAGCCGTATGAGTAACATTTCATATGGTTGGTCGTGGGAGTAAAGTTGTATACTCTAATCATAAATCTTATGAATAACATTTCATACTGAACTCATGAGTCTACACTAATCATAAATTTTATGAGTAACATTTCATACTGAACTCATGAGTCATATGAGTAACATTTTACATTGCAATCATAAGCCGTATGAGTAACTTTTCACACTGAACTCATGGGTCGTATGAGTAATATGTCATAAGTTGTGTAAGGAACATTTTAATCTGTATTCGTGAGTCGTATGAGTAAAATTTCACACTGACCTCATTGGTCGTCTTAGTAAAATCTTACACTTCACTCATAAGTCGTATAAGTAATATTTCATAATAAACTCATGGGTCGTATGAGTAACTTCTCATACTGAACTCATGGGTCATGTGAGTAACATTTCATACTGAACTCATGGGTTGTATGAGTAACATTTCACACTGAACTCATGGGTCGTATGAGTAACATTTCATATTGAACTCGTTGGTCGTGTGAGTAAGATTTTACACTCTAGTCATAAATCTTATGAGTAGCATTTCATACTGAACTCATAAGTCGTATGAGTAACATTTTACATTGCAATCATAAGTCGTATGAGTAACATTTCATACTGAACTCATGGGTCGTATGAGTAACATTTTACACTGCAATCATAAGTCGTATAAGTAACTTTTTACATTGCAATCATAAGCTGTATGAGTAACTTTTCATACTGAACTCATGGGTCGTATGAGTAACAATTCATTCGGTGCTGGAAACCTGTAACGTGATTCTTGATCTGATCTAGTAAAATGTTTCCAAGATTTACTATTAAATTCTTCAAGCAAAATTTAAACGCAACTACAACATTTCTTTGCATTTCTTTCACTCCTACGCTGACGAACTGCAGTTGCAGAGAGCGGTGAAATGTTCCATCCTACGAAACCGATACCCACTCCACACCGCGTGCCACTGTCAGCTGCAGTGCAAATGTCAGCCGTTCAGCTGGAGGCTCGAGAGCCCAACTGCCAGTTGGCAAGTTCCATTAAAGCGCTGTCGAAAGTGCTTAGGGACGCTTCAGCTGGCCGAAGCTGGCGTTGCATTCGGGCACGTCGAGCCGCGTGTGCAGCGTTTTCAGCTGCAATGTCAGCAGAAATCAACTCCGAAGCGTTGAAGGATGCAAAACACTGGCCGACGCTGCACAGAGCGTCGCACATGCAAACAGGCCGACATGCGGACAGAGTCAGTGCGTTGTCACAGCCACAAGTAAGAGCTGCAAGCAGTGTTGCAATGTTTGGCGAAAGTGCTGCAAGAAACGCAAACGACAAACCAAAAATGAGCGGTAGGGGGCGCGCGGTGAATTTCTTCATTAAAATGTGAGCTGGAAGGTGAGTTGGGTACTTTTTATTATGGCCAGCAGCAATGTTCCAATGGATATTAGAGCGGCGGCAGCACAACTGACATGCGGAGACAAGACAACAACGACAATAACAACAACAATAGTCGTACAAGGGTAATTTCCGAAATGAATGAATGCATTTTTGTGGACGAAAGTGTGTCGGTCTGCGGTGCAGCAACAACAATGGCGAGACCGACAACGATGGCAATAATGTTGGCACCAGCAGCAGCAGCGGCGGCAGTAAAAGTGAAGGCATTTGCTGTCGGAGCTACCAAGTCACTTGTAGGTTATGTTGCATGTTGAGTTGTAGTAGGCCGGCAACTGTTGGCCGATTGTAAGTGGTGGCATAGGCGTGGCACAACTTGGACTCGACTTTAAACTACAAATGATTTACACATGTTTGGGCGCGTTTGTGTGTGTGTGTGCATTTTTCAAATTTCATTCACAACTGCATGTGTGGGTGGTCGGAGAACGTGTGTGTTTGTATTTGCATGTTTCTGAAAATGCAATTAGTGTAACGGTACAACAGCACAACGCGCACTTGTGTATGTATGACTGTGTGCGAATAATCGTTTGCTCGAGCAGCTCTGTGTTTGTGTGTGTGTGTGTGTGAATGTGCGTGTGTTGTTGCCATTTTGCAAAAAGCGCAACAATGGCAAAATCATTTATTAATAAATAAAACAGAGCAGCACACTAAAACGCCGAGCAGCGTGTGGCTAGTCCTGGCCGGCTGGCCGTTTGTCCTTTCGGCGTTGCGCTCGACGCTCTCGTGTCCGGGACTAACAAGCTGAAATTGAATCAATTATGTAAGCGCTGAGCGGCACGTACAAGCGGCTGCTACATGAAATTTTGCTAATAGTCAAAGCTTAATTCTCTCTACAAAATAATATAAAATGAAAGGCGTAAAGCTTTTCTTTGTGAATGCATTTTTATAGAATTTTGTTGTGGTTAAGCTTTAAATAAACATTTTACTATAAAACAATATTGATATCAAGCAGCAAGTTACATCGTCAAAATTGTTTATGCATATATAAAGTATTCAGAAAATTGGTTCAACCCTTTTCCAGAAACTAATAAAAGTGGGTTATGTGACGAAGCGAAGGACACCATACTTATTTCTTAACATTTCCTGACTTCAACTTGTCATAGACTTTGGTTCATTGGGGTACATGTCTTTCATTAAATTACAGGCGCATTTGATCTTTTTTGATTTTCGATTAAATTTTTACAAAGCTGTAGCTCCATCTTACCGATTCCGCGTTGGATCTCGGCCTTGTTTGTGGTTTAATTTCCAAAGAAAAAAATCGCCCCATCTTGGTGGCCAGTTGACATCGGAATTTAAGAAGATGATTGGGTCTGAAAATCGTTGCTTCAATAAATAGATTGTTAACAAAATAACAATGCTTGTTTCTTTGTGGAGCGTTCTATTAACAACAATCGGAACTATCGTCAGTCGTATGAGTAACATTTCATACTGTACTCATGGGTCGTATGAGTCACAGTTTACACTGTGCTCTTGAGTCGTATGAGTGATATTTTGCACTCATGGCATGAGTGGTATTTTGCTCATGGGTCGTGTAAGTAACATTTTCAACTCTGCTCATGGGTCGTATAAGTAACTTTTTCAAAATTTGTTGCGCGCGGGTTTTCAAAATCAATCGAAAATATATGTAGCTCGTGGTGGATACGGGGTGGCATGCTGGGTTGGTCTTCGGCTAGTCATGTCGGCTGGGTCGAGGTTCTTGTAACCACACATCAAGCAACACGCAACAATAGAAAAAAAATCATCATGCCAAAATATCTAAACCGTCTTTACTAGGACCAGGTGACAAATAAAATAAAAATAAGAAAGAGCAGGTGCAAAAGAGTGGCAAGGAAATAACATGCATAGCTGGATTAGGGTTGATGTTGTACCCTAGAGTGCACTTCTCCCTCCCCTTTGTATACGCCTATGGCTACCTAAGCACTCGAAATCTTCGATAGCCCCTTAACCAAAACGTCTGCTTCGCTTATGGCATCCTATTCATGTTGCACGTCGACATTCCCCTTAGCCCTTCCCCTTAATTCAAATACACATTTTCGATAGATACAAATAGAATTTCATTGGTAAATATTCAAATTATGCAACAACATTTTAAATGATTTTTTTAACTAGATCTAAGTAGAAAGTAGGTATAAAAATTATGCAAATTCAATTCAAATTGAATAAAATAATCGTTTTAAAATAATCGTTTTAACTCACTTACTCTGCTTTCCATCGTTGTGTCGTATGGCCATGCGAGACGATGAATGGTGAGATGTCTTACAACTAAATTAGGATATTAGCCAAAATTTTGAATAGCTTACATTTCTAGTTAGTATTTTTTTTTTTTTTTTTTTTTTTTATCTTACATTAGTGTGTAATTAGAATTATTGTAGCATAATTAATCGAGAAAATACATTTTAACAATTCAAAACAATTTTTAGAATAATTGCATGATTAGAATGTAGGATTTAATATTTTAAAGAAATATAAATTTTGTAAGTTTTTAACATTTTGAGAGGGGCATTTTAGTAGTAATTTTATGTTGTCTTTTGTTAAAGTCAAATTCCACTAGTTTTAAGTTTTAAACATTGTAGCCAATTTAAATATTGTAGCCAATCTCAAGCAGTTTGGTCCACTTTAGGTACTTTTCTTTTTCTCAATTTTAAAACAACATATCTTTAGCAAAATTAACATGACAATTTTAACACATTTCAGCTTTTTCTTTACTTTCCAATTCTCTCCGCCATTTTATGACCTTTTAAGCACTTTCACGATATCAAATTGTATCGAAATTACACTCTGCCGATTGTTAGGTCATTGTGACCGATTTCCTGGCGCCGCAGCGCGAATATGGAGACGTTTTCCGAGCACTGAATCCCAAGAAATCCCTCGTAGACAACTTTTGCAATTGAATTGTTGGAATGAAAATGTTGGAATGGAATGTTGTTGTTGCAAGGAGGCCTTCGATGTCCTTTTACGCCAGGATGTGGCAAGCTCGTGGAGTTTTGTATATATTGGTACCTGAAGGGTACACCAAATTAGCACTCCAAAACACCAAAACACTCCCACTGCACTTTAACTTTATCTGCTCTCGTCAACTTGCACTTTCGTTTTAAACGCGTCGCACGGATTTGGGTGCTTAAATAGCACAATTCTGCCTAACGGCAAGATCGTTCGATCTGAACAAAAAATATGATTTATGGCCCTGTTTACGCCAAAAGTGCATCTGCAGTGCACCAACAATTTGCCTGCAAGAATGCAGGAGGAATGCACTCAACAACAACCACTGTGCGTGTTGAGCGAGACTGCAGCAATGCACTGTGTGGGTGCTGGTGTGTCTGTGTGTACCAGTGGTGTGCTGATCGGTAAGTGAGAACAGTTGTGAGCGTGATTGAGCACATCACTGACGAATGTGGGTTCATAGTACACAAACAAAAAGGTGCATTGGTTGAATACAATTAAATAGGAGGAAAGCTGACTTGAACGAAAATTGAAAGCAAACTTGAGCGAACCGTAACAAATTGCTCATGCGACGTATTTTTAATAATTTTAATAATTGACTAGCACGATAGCCCGCTTACGCGAGACTAAGGCCTAGCTTCCCGCAACCACCCGTGTTGTGCGAGTGAATTTGTACGCGGGTGGAAGGAACCTACAGTTTTTATGCCGGTTCCGAACGGCAGGTTGGGAGCTTTTTCATAAGCAATTTTTACTCTCAGAGGTTTGCCATTTCCAGCTGAGGGGACAGCCACCGAAAGTACGACGTATTAGTAACATTATAAAATCTGCCCATGGGTTGTATGAGTAACATTGTCAACTGTTCAAGGGTCGTATAAGTAAGTTATAGTTATAAGTTTTAAAAATTTTCTCATGGGCCGTATGACCGTCGTTTGAGTAACATTTCAGACTGTACTTAGGGTTCGTATGAGTACTAATTCACTCTGAACTTATGGGTCGTATGAGTAACAATTCATACTGGGTAACAATTCATGGGTCGTATGAGTAACATTGTAAAATCTGCTCATTGGTCGTATGAGTAAAATTTCTAACTGTACTCATGGTTCGATTGAGTAGAATTTTCAAGTGCACTCATGGGTCATTTGAGTAACATTGTCAACTGTATTCAAGGGTCGCATAAGTAACATTTGAAAATTTGTTAATGGGACGTATGAGTTACATTTTAAAATATGCTCATGGGTCGTATAAGTAATATTTATGACTGTTCTCATGGTTCGTGTGGGTACTAACTCATACTGTACTCATGGGTCGTACGAGTAATAATTCATACTGGGTAACAATGTATGGGACGTATGAGTAACATTGTAAAATGTGTAAAAAGGTCGTATGAGTAATATTTCCAACTGTACTCATGGTAACATTGTCAACTGTTCAAGGGTCGTATAAGTAACTTTAAAACATTTTCTAATGGGACGTATGAGTAACATTTTAAAATCTGCTCATGGGTCGTATGAGTAACATTTCAGACTGTACTCATGGTTCGTATAAGTATTAATTCATACTAAACTTATGGGTCGTATGAGTAACAATTAACCCGGCATTGGTGTGGTGGGGTATAGCATACCCCAGAGGTTGTATTTTTGTAAATAACACGGACATCAGTTTTATGCGGGCACTATTGCTTCAAGTAGCTGTTTATAACAGTCCAACCATACACATTTGCTGTCTAAAAACAACTTAAGTGTGACCAGATTTGAGTCACATCCCGCTAAAGTTCATTGGGGTATGACATACCCCACCACACCAATAACGTAACTTTTTCTGTAAATGATTTTGAATTCAAATTGTTATTTTCGATGGTCTAGTAGTCATCGATTTGTTAAAAAATTCACCGTACGGAAAAATAAGAGGCAAATACCAACTGCCCAACTGCTACGTGCAAGAAAAGCTCCTAGTTTAGTATTCGCATTTTGTCGCCGTAGAAAACGAATGTCGTATGTTTCATTGAATTTAATAGCACATACGACAATAGTTTTCATCGTATCATATGTTCCAAAAAATATCATTAATACACAAAAATATCATGATTCTGTAAATCCTTGAAATTAGGCGAAGCTGTACCGAAACGTCGTCAGTACAGCACTCGATGTTCGGTTTGTCCGAGAGCAAAAACCTCATACGACTTGCGAAAAAAGCGCAAAATTTGAGACCCTGTAATTCGCTCCTCTTTCAGGATAGCTACCAAAAATTTAATCTCACATAACTATATGTATTTCATTTTTAAAACTGACTATGTTTTTTGGAAAATTATATACAGACATTTTTTTAAACCCCATTATATGAAGTCAACTTATAAATATCGGTACTTTTCGTATATTTTTGTTATATTTGATATTTTCTTTTACAAATTGCTTGCACATGAAGTGCTTTTGTATTTTCTTGCGTAAAAGTAAATGAAGAATAATATAAAATTGCTATCTTTTATATTTGTGTTGTTTCGTCAGGTTGCTGCTATATCAAGTCTTGGGGTATGTCATACCCCACCACACCAATAACGTAATTTTTTTCCACTACACCAACGCCGGGTTAATACTGGGTACAAATTTATGGGTCGTATAAGCTACATTTTCAAATGTGCTCATGGGTCGTATGTAGTGTCCGACCGAAACCACTTTTTTGGGCCGAAACCGAATATTCGGTTTTTTTTTAATATTTGGCCGAAACCGAAACTTTCTAGTTGAAATAAAAATCACCATATCAAACACTTTTTTCAACAAAGGAATTTTACATTAAGTAAATAAAGAACAAACAAACAAACATAGCATAAATAAATAAATACTTATTAATTAAAACAATTTATTCATTTTTTTAAAACCTAAACAAGAAGAAATCACCCTTTCGTACCTTACTCGATAATATTCAAAATTAAAAAATTTAATATTATATGCTAAAAAAAGAAGTTTATTTACATTGCTGGCATCTAAATTACTCCTCCTTTTACTATATATCTGCTACACAATAAAATGTAAAAAATATTCTAGAAAGTTTCGGTTTCGGCTATTCGGCCATTTTTTGGCCGAAACTGAAACCGAAACCACTTATTTGGGCCGAAACCGAAACCGAAACCGAATATTCGGTCGGACACTAGTCGTATGAGTAACATTTTAAACAGTACATGGATTTAACTTTTATATTCAATTAAACCTCAAATTAGTGGTTCGCACTCAATTTAGTATCAGCAAGAAGACTGAAAATGTAAAAAAAATATACAAAAACCTTGAAAAGAAATGATTTTAAAAAGTACATTTGGCAAAACAGAAATCCGTTGGCCATTAATGTGCGCGAAAGTGTTGACCACTCATTTTGCAACATGAAATTTCAATTAGGCTTCCAGAGTTGGCCAGTTTTTGTGGCCGCTGTACAGTTCGACGCAACGGAACCCAAAAATGCATTTATGTGTACAAAAGTGGTAGCTGCAGCTGTTGCTGGTTTTGTTGTAGTTACAAATGTTGTTGTTATTGTTGCTATTGCGGCTGTTCTCCGCTATTCAGCATTTTGTGGCAATCACAGCCGCTGGCCAACATCGATTTGCTTCCTTCGGGCGTTAATTTAATTTTTTCCTGTGATTTCGCTTGCTGCCAACAGTAGTGTTTGTTGTTGTTGTTGTCAATGTGTTGCTGTTAGAGGTTTGCAACGTTGTAGGTGTTGGAGTTGGTGTTGGTGTTGGTGTTGGACACGAATGATTGTACTGCATTCATTGCCCCTTAATCCTTGCCAGCAGCAACAACGATAGCAGCTGACGCTACAGCTCCCCATTCACACACATACAAACACAAACATTTCACGTAGTTGTATGTATTGTTGTTGAATGTAAATGCTGCATGCAGCCTCCAAAAATGGCCGCTTTCGGTGGCATTTACGTTTGCCACACTTTCACCAGTCCTTTGGTCGGTCCAGTTGTGCGCTGGAATGGCGAGCGGTGTGCGACATTGTCAATTCCCCAATTGCAATGGAAATTGAAATGGAAAGAGGCATTTATAACAACAACAAATGCGCTTGCAGCAACACCCTCAAAATGCTAACCGAACGTTCGAAAAAAGCCCAAACAGTTTCGAAGTTGTGCGACACGAGGCAGAAAAATTACAACGGCGGCGTGGGGAAAGACGGCCAGAGGCTTCAGTTTGCCGCGCAAATGTGCAGTATTTACATTGTTATTGTAGGCGTTGTTTGCTGTTGTTTTATATATTGTTGTTGTTGTTGCTGTTGTTGATAGCCAGTGTTTGCATAATGAATGAATGAGCAGCGGCAAAGTTTGGCGCTCGTTTCGAGTCGCTGACGTTTCCTCTTTGCCTCCCCCCCGTTGCGTTGCAACCAATGCAAATGTGATGCGATCATTAACGCATCGCTTCATCGCTGCAACACTGCCGTTGCGGTCAATGTTGCTGTTGCTGTTATTTCTGCAATTATTGCAACAATCCTGAGAGATGAAGGGATGCTGAAGGCTGAAAATGTTTAAAATTAAATTTTCGTTAGAAAAATTCAATTGGCGGCTGCTTTTGACTCGCGAATAATTGGCGCACGCAGCACCGTTTAGGGCCAATAATTATAATTATCGATATTAGCATATTTGAGCGGGCAGTGTGACCCAACTTTGTAGACATTAGTGTGTTGCTGTGCGTCGGAGGGGGCGTGCACAGCTGCCACATCATAAACGACGGCACACTGAAGCGTTGCAACACGCAGACTACAATGTACTAGTGTGTGTGTGCGTGTGTGTGTGTGAGTGCATGTATGGTAAATTATCCCTGCAATATGTCACGAATCAAGAGACAGCACTCTGTCCGTCCCGTGGCCCGCGCTCGCATGTTTCATCGACATGTCACACCGGAAGTGTGTCAATTTGCACATAATTTGCTGTTTATGATTTTCGTATGCGAAGTACAGTACCAACAACAACAACAGCAACAACTGCAGCATATGTTGCGCCACTGCTTTCCGCTTGCCATGTTCTCATTGTTGGCATATCAATTACCTCACCAATACAGCTGCCAGCGCACACTCACATCACACTCACACACGCATACATGCAACCCATGCGTTCTTTATGTGTTTTAGTTTTGTGCGGCGCACAAATTTGTCAAATGTGACGAACGCCTGCCACCTTATTGACTCAATAATAAACTCTGCTACGCATAGCAAACAACTTTCACCACCCGCCGAGCGCGACGCTATGTTTTAGTTGAATATTGTTGTTGTTGTCAATGTGAGCAAATTCTTGGGAAATGTAATTTCTTTGCAGTGTCGGGCAACGCAGTCGTGCTGCAGGTGTGGCAGCAATGTGAATGTGTGCGTGTGTTAATGTTATTGCATTCGTGTGCACACAACCCAGCAGACCAAGTCGTGAATTTTCATCGATGATTTCTCGTCTTTGAACAAAACTTTTCAAAAATTATTTGGAGACCACCTGAACTATTTTTCAGTGGAAAATATTTTTTTTTTAATGTTCAACGTTTTTCTTAACTTTTTAAGCAGATCAAGCAATTAATGAAAAAAGTATTAAATTAAGGTTTCGTGTTTAAGGCATTTTATTTTTTTGGGGGAAGTTTCGAGAAAGTTTTGTTGTTTGAAAACCCCTCTTAATTTACTCAATACAAGCTTTTTATGAACAACTTTTCCGAAAAACATAAAAAAAGGGGGTTAGGAAAGGGCGAGAGGGGTTCATGTGCATACAAAAAATATTCACATTTATAATGCAAACAACTTTGTCGTAGACATCGAAGCTCTAGCTCTTCAAGTTTTCGTAGTCTTCGTGTAAAGGTCCTTTAACCTTTATGTGCAAATTACAGAAAACTCAGACGAGCTGGACTATTACTTTGCTCGGCAAAAATGATCTGTACGACGTCCTCTTTCAGAAATATACGGAGGAGTAGATTTCTCAATCTGGGCTTGTTTGAAAGGTATTTTTAACACCTTTCAGAATCTGTATTGATACCAATATTTTTTTTTATTTTTAGTAGACATATTAGAATTTTTTTGTCGAAAAATAGCCTAAAATGAATTTTTAACTAATAAATTCCGAATTTTCTTCGATTTTTTTCGATAATTTTGTTTTTTTTGCAGATTATGAAAGTTCAGTTAATTTCCAACAACTTTTATTACGATCAATTTCTTTTTTTTTTTGTTTTTTTTTTTTCCTAATATGTCTACTAAAAATAAAAAAAATATTGGTATCAATACAGATTCTGAAAGGTGATAAAAATACCTTTCAAACAAGCCAGAAATCTCCTATAACTCTATCCGATTTTATGACGAATTTAATTAAATTATTCTATGTATATATTGAAAAATATCTGTTTTGAAATTTTGGGGGGCTCCAAATCCGACTTAGAGCTATGGTCTCTTGAGCAAAATTTCTCAGAATCACCTATAGATTACGTTTTTGCTATACGCTTCATCAAAAAAAATCGTTCCATACAATTTGACCCGCCCTAATAATTATATAATGAAGTTGCAGTTTATACGATTTCTAGTTTTTACAAAAATCGGAGTTGAATACGACTTCGTCGATTCGACGAAGATCACCAACACTGTATGTAAAATATCATAACCATTCTGGGATTAATAACTAAACCTTTCAATAACCCTAACTTGCTAGTAAACTTATTCTGCAATACCATAACCTTTTAATAACCCGACTTTCCTATAACATAACCTTTTAATACTCGTAACCTCACTTTCCTATAACACCCTGCGACAGCATTTCTCACACCGGGAAAAATCCATATGTGCGTAAAACTAGAGACCGAATATAGTAATACTGCGTACTCAGTTTTCATTTCTGCATCCTTTGTCCTTTTAAAAGGACTTCAAAATTTTGAAGGGGGTAAAAAATAAAAGAAATATAAAAAATACTTAACCTCGTTAGAATATGGCGATATGTATATCAAATGAAAGAGCAAAGGCTCAAGAATTTAAATAATATAATTTTTTATCTATTTGTAAAAATAGATATGAAAAGGTCCTCTGTAAAATTGCTGTGCAATTGCGAGGCAATACTGGAATATTTGAGAACGAGTTGCGCTCCGAGCATGGCATACTTTCAGGGGTGTGGTAATTTCCATGGAACTATTGCGGATCTGCTGGGATATTCGAGAAAAGGCAGCCGAGTACAGGGCAAAGGGAAGAGTTTGGTTTATACAAGCAAAGGTGCCACACGGAATATAAAGTGACTAGTGAAATATTAGAGCGTAAAATTGTAAATAAAGTGATTACTAGTTTTGAACTGCGTTTACGAATTTTAGTATGTTTTATTTTTGAGCACAATTCAGTGAAACGAATTACGCCTGTTTTAGGTAGCAAAACTAATTCTCGTAACAATATCATTCAATGGAGTACTCATTCAATGATGAATTTGATAAATAAGTAAACATTACAGCAACTACTTGGAACTCAAAATGTCAGCTACGCATCCATCATCGACAATGTGTGGCCGTCTTGCATGATACATGAATCCTTGATGATGTCTTGCAGTCGTGGCATACTGGGAAATGTTGGATGTGTTGTTTGGGCTTTGATTTGCAAATATTCAGACAATATTTTTGTATGTTGTAGTTGTTGGCGGTGTTGCTTTGAAAAATTAGCGTTGCAACGCACCAATCAGCTGCTGAGTTATTTATATGCAAATACACTAAGCACGCCACCTGTTGGCGTACAAATGAAGCACTTTAGTTGCATATACAGTAGAATCCAGATTATCCGAACATCGATTATCCGGACTCATTTGTCTCGGCTCTAACTGTCAATTTAAAAATGTTTTGACGGTGTAACGCGACATGTTACGACAAGTTTATTCCCGCCTCCGACCGTGTACTCCCGCTGTCATTTGTTTGCGGGATAGTGTTGGTTATTGTTTCAGTTTCTTTGATAGCGTTCAACTGATAGGTTGTCTTTTATTTTTGTGTATGTTTTGTGTTGGAAATTTAAAATGTCCAAGCGAAAAAGAGTAGTGTTGTCTCTTAAAGATAAAGTGAAAATAATTGAAAGTTTAAACAATGGTGAATCTGGTAGTAAGTTGGCACAAGTATATGGTGTAGCAACTTCTACGATATCAGACATTAAAAAGAATTCTGATTCCATAATGAAATTCACCTGCGCGCTTGAGAAAGAAGATGGAAGCTCGCAACGTAAAGTCATGAAAAAATCTCAAAATGAAATTTTAGAGAACGCAGTTTTTACTTGGTTCTTACAAAAGAGAGCATGTGGCCAGCCCATATCTGGACCTCTGTTATGTGAAAAAGCATTGGATTTTAATCAAAAGCTTGGTGGTGATACCTCTTTCAAGGCAAGCTGTGGATGGTTAGCAAGATTCAAATCTAGACATGGAATTCGAGAACTGGAGATTCAAGGAGAAAAACTGTCTGCTAACGTTGCATCAGCCGACTCTTTTGTAGACGAGTTAAAAGAATTTATAGATGAAAAAGAATACTATTTAGATTTTATATATAATGCGGACGAAACAGGTCTGAATTGGAAAGCTCTACCAAGCAAATCATTAGCATCGCGTCGTGAAAATGCAGCACCGGGGCATAAAGTGAGTAAGGACAGAGTAACAGTTATGGTTTGCGCAAATGCTAAAGGAACACATCGATTGCCACTGCTACTTATTGGTAAATCAAAAAATTCGCGCTGCTTCAAAAAGGTTAAAATCCCCTTAACTTACGCTAACCAACAAAAAGCGTGGATGAACACAGATATTTTTCTTACTTGGTATGAAAATACGTTTATTCCTGAGGTGAAGAAATTTCAAAAGGACGTGGGAAAAGAGGGCAATGTATTGTTGTTATTAGATAATGCGCCAACGCACCCTTCCACTGAAACACTAAATCGAGAAAATGGGAAGTTCACAGTTAAGTTTTTGCCCCTTAACGTAACATCGATATTGCAACCTATGGACCAAAGTGTCATTGAAACTTTAAAGCGTTTATACAGAAAGCAGCTACTGCGTCGCCTTTTATCAGCAGACGACAGTGAAATAGAAACGACGTTAAATTTTTTTAAGGAAATTAATTTAAAAGATTGTTGTTATATGCTAGTAGAAGCGTGGAACTCTGTGGAATCGCAAACATTAGAAAGGGCGTGGAATAAATTATTAAAATTAACTCTATCTAATTCTTCAATTCATCTGCACGACGATTTTAAAAAAATAACAGAAGCAATGAAAATTCTTAGCATTGGTGAAGGGTGCGATGAAGAGAGCATTAAAGAGTGGCTGAACTGCGATAGTGAAGACCCTGGATTCCAAATCTTAACTGATGAAGAAATCATTGAGGATTTGAACAGTAACGAGAGAGAAAATGAAGAAGAAACTGAAACTGGGGAAGAATGTCAAGTACCATCTCACGCAGAAGCTTTTGAAGCTCTAGATGTTGCTTTTAAGTGGCTTGAAAGACAGGACGAATCGGATCCTATACAGTTGCTACAACTGAAGCGTATCAGGGACTTGGCCGCAATGAAAAGATGTGATTCATTACGTCAAAGATCAATAACAAGTTATTTCCAATCAAAATTCTAAATTACATAGGTATTATGTAATTCATTATCTATCGTTAAACTCGTTTTTTATATATAGTATTTTCTAAATGACACATGTAAAATCCGTTACATAATAAAAAATATTAAAGTTTTAATATTGTTTGATTTGCTTTGAAATCGATTATCCGGATTTTCGATTATACGGAATACCCCTGGTTTCATTTGATCCGGATAATCGGGATTCTACTGTACCATGCATCCACAGTTGTTCCTCTATTCATATGATTTGAAACTTAATTAACAAGTTGATCAAGTGATCAAAGTTTATAGAAACGAAACGTGTCGGTTTGCAAATGTCACAATTCAATATGATGTATGATTTTTTAATTTTAATTTTTTTTTAAATACGAGCCAATGCGCAGGGGATACCCCTATAAATGCAAGGCATTGCGCTGATTCAGGAAGGATATATAGGTTGTGAGAAAGGATGTTAGGTGATTGAATATAAGTGGAGATATAGTTGGATTTTTAAGAGGTAAACAAGAATTTTATTTCGGAACAGCAGCAGGAATGCAGCTTCCCATTTACCACCTCCGGACTTGGTCGCAACACTTTCTGCCAATCATTCCTCCAACTATCAATTTTACAACTGTAAACTTGCATATGTTCGAAATGCAAACCTAGCGCAATAAGGGATTCTCTTTCTTGTTATAGAAGCTGCTGAGAGAAAATGAGTGTAAGACAATCGAACACTTCGTTTGCAGCCCTGCCTTCAAATTCCTTAAGGACTAAATTCCTTAAGGAATAGTCTAGGTTATTCTTTGGCCGATCGATTAGAGATACAACTGAAATCCGTCAAGTCTCATTACGGCCCCAATGTTTAGTATTTGCTCCTATTTCTATTCTCTCTATTCTCCTATTTTCTCCCAGAGAAGAACCTTTCGAGGAGCGACAGCAAAACTGTACACTGGTGCTAATTGAGCACGTAAAGTAAACCACCTACCTACGACTTCAATAGGTTGGTGTCTTGGAATTGTTTCAATATTAAAGTGAGTTCCAAGTCTGTTTGGGGTTGTGGGACTATTTATGAATGCTGCTGCAGCTCTAACCTTCAGGTAGCGAACCTTGATGTGATAGTATGGGGACCTAATAATAATAATATGAGGACATTGCTTTTCAGCCACCGCAAGAGAAATTGTTTGGCTAAGTCGAGGTTCGAACCTTATTCCTCAGACCACTGAACCACTGTTGCCTTCTTAGATTTACATTTTTCTACGTTAAACATATAAATTTAAATGGCTCTATTGCCGACTTTAGCCGCCATAAACGATCTATAAGTATTTAGATGGATTAATTATCGAATCCTAATTATACCGAACTAAGTGATTAAAATCGAACATTGTCTGATGTTTGATTCATATTTGCAGGGAGTGCAATCAAAGTACGTTAATTGCATGGCAATATTCCAGAAAGCAACAATGAGACAAAAGCGGCTTTATGGAAATGCCGCGCAGGTGTAGACAAAGCTTTGGCGATTGAAGTGGCGGCGGTTGACTGACAGGTGGCGATTAGAAAACTAATGCTGCGCTGCAGGAAATTTTATGCGTAACTAAAGGTATATGTACATTAGAGTGGATTTAGTGCACGATTTTTCGATTTCGATGCTCCGCAACCTCTCATTTTATGCGGTTTGGTAAAAAAGTGCATGAGCCAACAAATTTTGGGGCTAGGGTGGGGCTAAATGGCGGCTCATCGAGGTCAAAGTTCACAAAAAAGCTGGGAAATTCGACAAATTGCTCCACAGCTGGTCAAAAGTTGCTCTTAGAGGGTTAAAATCTATGACCGATCCCTCTAGTTTTCCTTACTGAACATTTATTTCAAACATACTCACCCCCTATCTCCAACCCTTGATGGGGCTCCCATACAAAATGGTCATTTTTATAAAATAAGCTCCCATTGCTCCCAAGTTGCCCCCAGATGTATCAAATTTATGGCCGACACCCATTTATTTCCCCTTTCCAATGTTTCTTCCAAACATACCTACCGGCTATCTCCAAGTCTTAAGGCGGCTGCCATACAAAATTGGCCATTTTCTATGCCATTGGGTCCCCACTTGTAGATGTAGCAGTTAAGTAAGCGAAAAAACATCGTATCTCGGAAATTACTGAACCGATTTAAATGTTTTATTCAGCGATCACCAACATTCTTGAGTATAAAAAATACAAAATTAATTAAGGTTCAGAAATTCACCACCAGAGGGCGTCTCCCATACGATCGGATTTGTGACGTTGTCAACTTTTGGGTTTCTACAAAGCAAAAATCAAAATGTATTGTCGAAACCCCACTAACCTCCCTACTTTTAATATAATTGCAATCATAATTGAGTGTTAAGAAGAAATCATTAGATTTTTGTGAGAAAATGTGAATTTTTTATTTAGCCGGTATAGGTACCCCTTGCGTAGGCAGCTTGGAGCAAAACTTGTTTTGTATATCACAAGGCGTCATTATAGTCTCTGATGAGTTTCACGCCCCTTCCGACAGCATCGTTGGCCACATGTAATTTATGCACAATGTTTTTTGCGGGAAGCTAGGCCTTAGTCTCGCGTAAGCGGGCTGTCGTGCCAGTCAATTATTATTATTATTATTAGTTTTTTGCATCCTGGTAAATCAATTATGAAACTGTTTTGACTTATGTGTCAAAATACCCACTCAGGAAGTGGGTCTGACAAAAGAGAGTACTTGCTTTGGTTATCTGTACTCACTACACTCACGACTGCTCAAAAATCGAGAGAGAATGAGCGGAGAAAATTGGTCGCGACCGCTTGAACCATATAACTCGTAAAGGAATCATACGACTAGCACAAGCTTGAACTTTCAGGACCAAAATATGTCAGGTAAGGAAAACATAGATGCTTTGTATCTCTTTTCTGTAGATTCATATATCTAAGTTTTATTCTAATTTGGTCCTGAAAGTTCAAAATAAAAAATTTAGTTGAAAGGAAACAATTCTCCTCTTTCATTTGATACCCATATCTTCATCACTGCACAACCGCAAATATTAAAAAAAATATTTGAAATGTGTATGTTCTTAAAATTTTAAGGTCGCTTAAAAAGGACTTTGGGTCAGAAAATGAAAAACTGACTATACCAGGTTACTATAAATGACCTCTAGTTTCACGCCTATATACACATTTGGATGGGTCTCGACAAAAATGTTTTTTTTGTCGCACGGTGTAATAAATGTAAAGTTGGTGCTTTCACTCAGTGCTTCATAACTTTGTAATTTGTTTTCGATTCTCTTGATGATAGGCTTAATATTTGCATAAATAATATATCTATTATCTTAGATTTTAATACCAGAGGAGACAATTTATTTTATCTACAAAAAAATCATGCGAAAATTTATGATTTTTGAAAATGGTCGAAAAATGTAACTTTCTTTAAGCTTTCACCATAAGTAACTTCACGAAATTTCATCTGACGTGGACAATGTATATATTGCTGGAATGGCTAATGTATTATCTTTTCAACAACGGATCGCGTGTGCTAGTCGGATAATTCGTTCGTTTACAAGATATGTTCTAAGTACTAAAAAAACAGGAAAAAAACAAAAAAAAACAGGGGTTTTTCGAAGATTTTTCAAAAATGCTTCTTAAAAAATTTTTTTGATTATCAGTTTCGTGTTCAGCGGTCCAACGTTAGTCTAGAAAATCGAGTTCGAGTAGTGTTATTTAGTGTTTAATCATTTTTGTAAACAAAATTAGCATGAAAAACATAAAATTATTTCTGTAATAAATTTAAATTAAAAATTCTTGAGTTCAATTGTCACAGAGAAATTAAGTAAAATGAAGTAAAAAATCATTCAAATGTTTCTTCTTCATTTAAAATTAGCAAATTTCAACTTTCGCTTTGACATTTCAATAAGTGCAAACAATTTAAAAATCATTTTGTGTTTTTCAATTTTAAATAATAATTATGAAAGCAAAATTTACATTGAAACGAACGCGGGTGGAGAGTCAAAATTATTTAGTAGCAAATGATTTGAAAACAAAAGCAATTGTAGTGCTGCACAAAAAGTGCATAAATCAAATTAGCCAACGCTGCTGTTGGCCGCAATTGTGTGAGTTCACTGATTGCGTATACGCCCCGTGTGGTCGGTTGCCTAAGCTGCGCTCAATTGTTGTGCGTATGCACATATGTGCGTTTGTATGTTTGTGTGTTTGTGTGTGTGCATCTATGTGTATGCGCAAATATTTTTGCGCTCATAAATATGACAAATTCATTAATAAATTTTTGCCAGGCCTTTTTGTTGAAACCGTAATATGGAAACATAAAAATTTTTGCAAATTATTTTGCATGTTCAATTTGCAAATATGCATTGTTGCAATTAAATTTCAATTTATTTTCACACGGTTGTTCAAGGCCATTTTCGTTTTAACTTTATTTAGGCAAATCGCGTATAAACAATGCAATGAATATGAAAATATCAAACGAAGGCGAAAGCGGCGCATCTTTCGTGCTCTTTTAGTTGATTAAGTGTGAGTTGCGAATCAAGTAAAGTGTCTGCTTTTTTTAATTTTACTGCTCAGACTGCTTTTTTCATGTAATTAATTGAGAATAAATTCACACACGCATTCAATGTGTGCGACTTTGTGCACCAGCGGCCGCTTACCGAATTATTTAAAGTGTCCGATGGCTGTCACATCGAATCAATTTGCATAAATCCTCAAAAACTTAAGCACACACAGCACACCAAAACCCAGTGATAGGACGACAGCGCGCAACCAGAAAGTCGCCAAATACTTTTTGTGCGCCAGCACTTCTGGCAGCATTGCACACTTCCGTCGTCCACTTGAAAACGGTTATTTCGACTTGGAATGCGTGGCGAACGCTGTCCGGCTGACGTTCTATGCACTGCGGCTCATTTTGCTGCTGGCCGGATTATGAATAATGAACCTTCGATTTTTATGCGCCCAGTCACTTGTAGGCGTTGTTGTACTTCCAGCAGCAGCATTGCTGAGTGCAGCGGACAAGCGATGATCAGTGCGAGAAAAATCCCAAGTGGAAATGAAGTGCAAATACACACTCACACACACACACATGCGCCAAGAAATGGAAGTTGCTTTCGTTCGCTGGCAGATAGAGAAAGAAAGAGGAAAGTGCGAGCAGTGCGAGTGAGTGGCGCAGTGACAATCTTACGGCGGATGTGGCAGCATTTTTGCTGCCATTGGAGTGCAAGTTTCATGCTTCATGCTTCACGTTGTCGCTGCTAGACGCCGGCTGCGAGTGCTGGCGCATTCAATTGAAAATTCATTGAAAACTAATGGCACGAAAGAGAATAATGACGCACTGTATGCGGGCCGTTACTCGAAAAGTGCCGTTCAACTATGCGCCACTGATTAAGATGAAGTCGCTGTTACTGAACTGCACAACGGGGCGTATGCGTAATCGTCAACATTTCAACAGGTGAGAAATGTACAACAAGTTTCGACGACTGCTTGAGTTTAGTGCGTCTCTTTGTATTAAAATTACATATGACATTGATAATGTGTGATGCATACAGGGTAGGAAATATTAAGTTTTGATTTTTTAATTTTTTAATATATTTTAATTTTTAATTTTAAATGTGTGTACTCGAAACAATACAATTTTAAAGTAAATTTTTGTAGGAAATGTAAATATAATAAGCTTGACTTTTCAATGAAATTAGTTGAAAAATATGTGAGTGAAAGTGCCTGAAATATAAACCTGAGTTATCATATCAACAAAAGCTGTGTACTGAAAATGCATAAACATTTTGATATGAAAAGCTATTCGCTAGAACGGTGTCAAGTTTGCTTACAATGAAGAACAAATTATTATTAAATTATAAAAATTATTATTTATTATTATTAAAAAACGCTATGAAGCCGTGTTTGAACAAGTTTCAGGGCATTTAAAAATAATTTTTGTATTGATTCATGCTAACGAAATCTGAATCAATCACTACGCACCTGACACACAGCGGTGTCTAGAAGCAGGTTCGTGTGTTTCAAAAAAGACAAAAACAAACACCTCAAAGCAGTATTTGAACAAGTTTTAGTGCAGATAAAGAAAATGTCGGCATTGTTTCATAATCGTTGACTACACATGGATCTATTACCACAGCAGGAACAGCAGAGAGCAAGGAACCGTCAGAACGGTGAGAAGAAGTGGACTCGCGTGTTCTAAAACTAGCGAAAATTTTTCCCTCAGTTGGAAAGATCTCAGCAACGGCTTTTAGTATGCAGATAAAAGAATTGTTATTGACTTATAAAAAAAGGAAGTGCAATAATAGGCAAACATTATGCAAGCAATACTGACTCGATTAAATGATGATATCAGAACACATTGACCTATGATGTTTTTTTTTAACTTTCATTTTTATTACACCTGCCTAACAAAAGGCATCTCGTAATATTCGAAAATTTCCCCTTATATTCTAACACCTAGAAAGTGATCATCCATTACACAGAGCAACAAAATCGACATTATTTTTTTTTCTGAAATCAAACCATACTTTTCTAAATGATTTTTGGACGCTGATCACAACTGCGTACTTAGTTTTTTGATTGTTTGAGCGGCTTAGGAAATATTGATGGTTTTCCTTGGAGGGCGTTTTACATGTTTTTTGACCATTACATGCATGTAGCTCCTACAAATCTGAAGTCTTAAATGCCATTTTTTTAACATAGATTAACAATACTCTAGCTATGTATTTAAAATGTAAAACATTAAAATCGGTTCAAGTTTGCAAGAGTTATTCATTTGCAAAGTCAAATTTTCAGTTACTTTGCAAGATTGCGAATACACAAAAGAATTTTGCTTCCAAAAAATATATATTGCCATATAGTGAAAGAAGAATGTTGGGGCTTTCAATTAAAAAACAAGTTTTTGAAATACGATGTTTGTAATAGAGTATGTGTACAAATATGTAAGTTCTCCATGCATAAATTCAGCAACAAAAGCAAGGATTTACTTTTGAGCTTTAATATCGGAGCACAATTTTAGGCAGCTCACATACAACAAATGCCCTCAATTCATAAAATTTTCTGCTTTCGAATTTTGAATTTTTTGTGCCCTAAAAATATGTCGCAATAAAATATGGAAAAACAGCAAGTAGTTTGCTTAGTATGTATGGTTGAAATTTTTACTTGTGTAATGCAACTCTTTCTAGAATAGCTCCTACAGTAATGAACCAATTCAAATTTTGTTAATGCCCTCGAAAAGACAAATATTGACGCTTGCGAAAATACTTTAGCTACTTTCATCAAAGACGCGAAGAGCATTAGAAGATTTCAATACAAACACGTGTTCAGAAGGTGAAGTCGCATTTACACTCTAATGAGTATAGGCCGAGAATGGCACATGCAACACAAAAAATCTGTTCTATAAGTTTGAGTTACAACCTTACACTATACATTGCATACTAACTCCTAGTTGAAAATTGCAACCCCGAATTTAAATGAATTTTTATAAAAAATTCGCGAAAATTGAACTTTGGAGAGCCATAGCCGTGTTAACCCTTGACCAATCGAAATCGACTATGGTCAAAATTATAGCTTGAGGATTCGTTATTGTGTCATAAAAAAATTATTGTGTTTGTCTACATATTATAAATGCAATAAAATCTCAAAGATGAAAAATCGTGGAAAACACCTCCCAGCAAAAACCGCCAATAACTTACAAACCGCTCAAACAATCAAAAAACTAAGTACGCAGTTGTGATCAGCGTCCAAAAATCCTTTAGAAAAGGTTTACTAGAACTCGGAAAAATTTTGGCTGTTGCTCAGTGTTATTAATGCAAGGAAGGGCAACATTTAATGATTTCGACTACGAATTGCTCTCTTCTCCATCACCAGTTCTTCAGATTTGGCATGCTGTGGCTTTTATTTGTTTCCGAGAAGAAGAATTGGTTCGATGATAACGGATTTTCATCGAGAGAGGAAGTTGAAAACGAAACTGGCGCCTAGGTTGGGAGACTCTCATAAATCTGTTATCATCAAACAGTTGGAACATTGTTGGAAAAATTCATTAATAAATTCTTTAGATTTTTCATGCTGCGACTAAAATCTGTTTCCAGAATTGAAAAATGTTCGATTGCAAACGATTTTTATCGAGAAAGGAAGTTTAAAGCCTAACTGATGCCTAAGTATTTTGGGAGACTCTCGTTCATGTTTTTTTAAGTCATCAAACTGCTAAAATTCACTAATATGTTTTTCAGATTTGGCTTGCTGCGGCTATTATCTGTTTCCAAAAAGAAGAACTGGTTCGAGGACAACAGATTTTCATCGAGAGAGTAAGTTGAAAACGAAACTGGCACCTGGGCTGAAAGACTCTCGTACATCTTTTGTCATCAAACAGTTGGAACATCGTTGGAAAAATTCACTAATACGTTCTTCAGATTTGACATGCTGCGACTTAAATCGGTTTCCAGAATTGAAAATTGTTCGATGGCAAACGATTTTTATCGAGAAAGGAAGTTTAAAGCCTAACTGATGCCTAAGTATTTTGGGAGACTCTCGTTCATGTTTTTTTAAGTCATCAAACTGCTAAAATTCACTAATATGTTTTTCAGATTTGGCTTGCTGCGGCTATTATCTGTTTCCAAAAAGAAGAACTGGTTCGAGGACAACAGATTTTCATCGAGAAAGGAAGTGGAAAACGAAACTGGCGCCTAGGTTGGAAGATTCCCATACATCTTTGGTTGGAAGACTCTCATACATCTTTTGTCATCACACAGTTGGAACATCGTTGGACAAATTTACTAGTATGTCCTTCAGATTTGACATGCTGAGGATAAAATTTGCTTCCGAAATTGAATGTGGTTCGATGACAAACGATTTTTATCGATCGAGAAAGTTGAAAGCCTAACTGATGCCTATTTCGGAAGACTCTCATTCATCATTTATTATGATATTTTAAGTCTTCAAACAGTTGGAATATTGTTGGTGTAATTCACTGATTCTTTCTTCACATATCTGTTTTCAAAAGGTGAAAATGGTTGCATGGTAAAAGAGGTTGGTTCCATGGTTGCTTCGAGTGAGGAAGATTGGTCGGCTACGCTGGCTTGGCTATGTCTTCCGTATGGACAATGAAGCACGAAGAAAAATGTGTTTAATTGGAGGTCGATGTCGAAGAGGGAGACCGTGTCTCCGTTGGAATTTTCTCTTGGTGTGACCAAATTGAGAAGGCGTTCGCAAAGCAGAGAAGTCTGGAGAGAACTTTTGTGGCAAGCCGTAACCCGGTATAAGATTCTTCAGGTAAGTTAAGTAAGTAAAAGAAAGTTCAGAACGAAACCCTACATTTGGACCCTAGACCTAGACCCTTCATTTGGAAGACTCACATACATCTTGTTATTTAAGTTATTAAGTTTTTTAATTGAAAAATTGTTGGACTAATTCACTAATTTGTTCTTCACATTTTACATGCTGCAGCTATTGTCTGTTGTTTAAAAATGTGTTTTTTTTTAAGTCATCAAACAGTTGGAAAATTGTGGGACTGCTTCGTTCTTCAGAGTTGGTATGCTGCAGCTGTTATAAGTTAATCAAAAATATATCCTGTATATCCTTTCTGAACCAACACAATTCCTCGCATTAATAGCAGTCATCCCCGCGCGTTTGTCCATGTAAAAAAAAATCAAAAATTAATATTGTTGAACTAATTAATGAAGTCATTATTAAGATTTGACATGCTGCAGCTACGAGTATTATCTGTTACCAAAAAATGGAAATAATTCGATTTTAAGAGATTTTCATCGAGTTCGAAAGTTAAAGCCAAACTGACTCTAAGCCAGGGAAAGCACCTTTATAATAATTTCTCAACTTTAATCGGTTTTCAGAATAGGCATGCGACCCCTTAATGTTGCCACCGCGTCAACGGAACCGTTATCTTTTCAAGCGTCCCGCCCTACAGACTTCTTAACATACCAAACATGCACATCCTCCATTCAATATCCTTTTATCTCTTCACGAAGCGCTCAACAAGCGCAACACACATACTCACAAATTCGCACAGACACACGAACATCTATGCACCGTAGCGTCTCTTCACTTGCTGTCAGCGTGCACTCGATTCGTAGCGCCCAAAAAAACAAAAAAGAAGAAATCAACAAACAAAGACGGAGAAGCAGCGGCGGCAGTAGAAGTGGCAGTGGCGCAGTAATAAAATGAAATCCTTGTTGCAAAATTAATGCCATTAATAATAATGAATGAATGCACTTTGCCAGCCAGCTGCCGATTGCGTGCGCTGTGCAATTTCAACTACACTCGTTGTTGTTGTTGTTGTCGCTTGGTGCAGAGCTTTCGCGCCTTTTCACATCCACTCGGCCACTTAACGCTGCGCGTTGCATTCTCGCCTCGGATACTCGGCGCGGCGTTGCTTCAAATGTTTTGAACGCTGTTCAATAATCTTCCTACAAGGACAACGGCAACTAATGGGCAACGATAAGCGGCCAACAACTACAACAAGCGATGGCAGCAAGCGATGCTGTTCCTTGTTGTTGTTCGACGCAGCGATTATGCTGATGAGGCCGCGGAGCGCTTAATTCGAAATTGTCCCGTTCGAGTGCAGTGTAAATGTTTGTGTTCCTTTGCACTTTTTGTGTCGGTTTGTGTGTCGTAATGAAATTGATGAGAGGGCAATTGTTAATTTTCGCAAACAAATGACGATCCGACCATTTCGGTGCAATCTCAAGGAGCAATTATTGAATATTTTGCCCCATAATGGATGAGAATTTTTCTAAATTTTTAAATTTAGAAAACCATTTTGAACTGAACTCATGAATGAAATTGAAACTAAAATTAATCAATGTTGTTAAAAAACATAGAACATACACATACCTTATGATCAAAAAAAGAAGTTTGAATTTTGAATTGCCGCGCTCATCCAATCGGTACATTTTTATTTTCTCAACGTTTATTTGAGAATTGGATCAAACGTTGGCAAACATGTATTGACGCAGGAGGAGACTATTTTGAAGGGGATAATAAAGAAATTTATTAAAAATTGAAATTTTACGTTTTGTTTTTAAATTAATCAAAACGTAGATGTAAAAATTTTAAACCGATTTGTGTAGTTTAATTTTTGCAGATTTACGAAATCACCAGATTGCAGATTTCACGAAACCACTGAAGGTCTTCCGTATTCAAACCATTACAAATTTACCGCATGATATTCGTTCTAATGATTTCCTAGAGATATACATTGACGTTAAATATTTATGTTCAAAAGAAAAAGAGAGAACTTACTACTCCCATCAAAAAAACAAAAATATTAAAGAATGTTTTCTATGATCTATTGAAGTCTTAAACAACATTTAAGGGTTCTTCTTGAACCAACTATAAAAATTGTTTTTATAATTTTTACTACTTACTCAAACTAGATTCTTTCTATATCACTGTGTGACAGCAGTTGTAACCCATCCAAAAAATGTTATATTTAACTAGAAGTAATCCTTAGTAACCGGTCATACTAATTTTTTCATTTTCTGATCCGCCGTCCTTTTTAAAGGATTTTAAAGTTCAAAGCACAAACAGATTTTTCTTAATATTTGCAACTGTCTAATGGTGAAGTTATGGGTATGAAATGAAAGAGGAAACTTTTCGTTTTTTGACTAAATTATCTATTTGGAACTTTGATGAGCAAAATACGCAATCGGAGACTTTGTCTTGTATGTCCGCTACCATCCTTCCGAACTAATCACAGGAAACAATTCCTGGGAGCAGCATATGGCCATGAATTAACTTCATTGTATTGCTTTGTATGATCTCCTGAGATTCGTAAAGGAGTGCTGAAAACTTGCATAGGAGAACGTGTAGTCATTTTTTTTACCATACCATTTATTTCTCCATTTCTAGCACCTCCAATCCTTCTTCTGTATTCATTCTTTGGTTTGAGCTTTAAAAAAATGGGTTGCAAAATTTAAATGTTTGAGAAATCACTTTCAAAAGTTAGGTTTTTGGGTCACCACTACATCGAAAGATATATCTTTCAAATATTAATTTACATAAGTAATACAAAAAAAAGAGAAAACTGGTACCAAAACGGCGCCAATGCACTAATTGGATGCCGGAACATTGCCACAGAAACTAACCATTAGTGTACACACAACTGTCCACTAAAAATATATGAGTAAGTAAAAATATATGAAAATAAGAATATTACGTTGGTATTTCACTACCATTGTTTCCATTGTATTAAATGTTTTTCTGAATGATATTTTTAATAGCTTGAAATATTCAGAGCGCAATAATGCAAACAACGAAGAAAATGAACAAACAGCTTTTCTCTTTCATGAAGCAAAAATAATTTAGAATGTTGCAACTAACAATAAGAAAAGACATGCCAGCATCGAAAACAATAACTACAACAATAAATTGAAAACCCATACAAACACCATGCGGCAGTACTTTTGACCCATCCAAAATATTATCATATATCGGAGTGAAACTAGCGGTCATCCTTAGTAATCTGTCATAGTAATTGTTTCATTTTCTGATTCGGTGTCCTTTTAAAAGGACTTTACAATTTTAAAAATATACACATTTTAAATATTTTTTTAAAATATTTTCTGCTGTCCAATAATGAAGTTGTGGGTATCAAATGAAAGAGAAAAGTTGTCGTTATTTGATTCAATTTTCTATTTTGAAATTTCGGGACAAAAATATGTCAGTAAGTGATATGATGAAAAAAATTAATGCTATTCCACACTAAATTCTTGCTTATGGATGGAAACTTAGTTTTTAACTCTAAACCAATAAAGACAGAAGAATTGAGTTTGAGGTATTATACTACAGACCGAGATCCAAAAAAGGTTTTTTTTTAAAGTATTCGTTAAAAATCTTTAAGGATATCGAACGATACATATTTGAAAGGACCTTACTGAAATATTTTGGTACTGAAAGTTTGAAATAGAATATTTAGCGAAAAGGCAACAATTCTTTTCTTTCATTTGAAACCCATTTCTTTATCATTGCATAGCCACAAATATTAAAAAAAATTATTTGAAATGTGTATGTTTTTAAACATTTAAAGTCCTTTGAAAAGGACATTGGATCGAAAAATGAAAGACTAAGTATGTCATGTTACTAGGAATGAAGTCTAGTATAACGTGTCAATAATATTTTGGATGAGTCTCGACAAAAGTGGTTTTTTGTTGCACAGTGTAACACTAAAAACATATTGAGTAGAGAATAATAAAGGAATTCAACAAAGTACAAGAAAAAGTAATCAAGCAGCACTCACGCACCAGTCGAAGAGCGTTCATGATGTGTTGCGGCGGCTTCGATATGTTGGCGAGCTGATTGAAAAATGCAGCTAGCAAACAATAATCAAGAGGCAGACAAGCATCGCGCAGAATTCAACCAGCATTCATTCAGACAGCCAACCGAATCTTAACAAGGCGCACATGATTTGCAAGTAATTGCGGCCGCAAGTTGCACGCCACATGCGAAAAGCCAAAAGATGCACACTTCGCTACTTCCAGACGTGACCTCGGTCCCCCAGTGCTGTCGGTGTGTGTGTGTGTGTCCGCCGCAGAGTGGCGAAAAGCCGATTCGAGGCATCAAAGCGTCGAAGCGTTCCCACAATGGCAACAGGTAATGGATGAGCCGCAGCGTGCCGCAGCCGCAGCAAATCCAGTCGTGCAACATCTGATTGAAGGTGCAGGAAAACGCATGTCAGTAATGTGTAGTAATGAAAGCGTGCGGCATTGCCTCGGCGCGGTGCATGTGACACGTGTAAAGCAGACGCCAGACCGAGGCACTGTTCGGAGACTGAGCGAGTCATTGGTTGGTTGGACGTGCGGAAAGCGACAGAATGCAATGTGAGCATGCAAAATTTAATAGAAAATATAATCTAGCATATCACGGCAGTCCAATGTGTACGTATGTGTGTGTGTGTGTGTGTGATGAGTGGAAATTCTTTCCTTTACATCGAACTGCATCCGATGTCCGTTGCCGCTTCTCTGCTCGCACATCGACCGAGCGAAATTTCAATTTTATTTTGCTTGGCTGTCTGTACGCGTACAGACTCGTACTGATGTCTGTCTGTACGTCTGTCTGCTTATTTGGTTAGCCGGTTGTGTGTGCGAATTCATATTCATGTGTGCCCGTTGTGACTTGGGCCTATTGTGCGGCTGCTGTGCGGCCGTGTCCGGGCTGTGCGTGTGAATTCAATATAATGGATTCATTCCAAATCAAATGAAATTATTAGGTTTCGCATTCTCCTTTCGGTTTCCAGTTTGACTTGCTGCATTCGTGTTCATTGTTGTTGCATCTAGTATTGAATGGAATATTACTTGGCCGGCAGTTGGAACTTTGACATTTCGTCGATAATATGAAATCGTCTTTTGATTATTTAAATATAGAATTAAATATAAAATTGTCCTAAAAACATAAATATTAAAATAAAATTATTATGAAATAAAAAAATTATTATGAAATATGAAAAACAAATTTTATTTAACCTTATTACAAAATAATAATTTTAGGACAAAATTGTAAATACTCAATATTCCTAATTATACAACTAATCGTGGTCTCAGTTCTATTTAACTTAGTTTTGGTTTTGGTTTCACTATTAATTACAACAAAGTTTTACTTTTTCGTACATTTTGCTGAAATCAATAATTCTAATCCTTTGACAGCACTCTGGTTAGAATCTAATTAGATTAGATTAGATTAGATTTGATTAGATTAAATTCGATTCGATTAGATTAGATTCGACTCGATTCGATTCGATTCGATTCGATTCGATTAGACTAGATTTGATTTGAATTGATTTAATTTGATTTGATTAGATTAGATTAGATTAGATTAGATTAGATTAGATTAGATTCGATTCGATTCGATTCGATTCGATTCGATTCGATTCGATTCGATTCGATTCGATTCGATTCGATTCGATTCGATTCGATTCGATTCGATGCGATTCGATTCGATTCGATTCGATTCGATTAGATTCGATTCGATTCGATTCGATTCGATTCGATTCGATTCGATTCGATTCGATTCGATTAGATTCGATTAGATTAGATTAGATTAGATTAGATTAGATTAGATTAGATTAGATTCGATTCGATTAGATTAGATTCGATTAGATTAGATTAGATTAGATTAGATTAGATTAGATTAGATTAGATTAGATTAGATTAGATTAGATTAGATTAGATTAGATTAGATTAGATTAGATTAGATTAGATTAGATTAGATTAGATTAGATTAGATTCGATTAGATTAGATTAGATTAGATTAGATTAGGTTAGATTCGATTGGATTAGATTAGATTAGATTAGATTAGATTAGATTAGATCAGATTAGATTAGATTAGATTAGATTAGATTAGATTAGATTAGATTTGATTAGATTTGATTAGATTAGATTAGATTAGATTAGATTAGATTAGATTAGATTAGATTAGATTAGATTAGATTAGATTAGATTAGATTAGATTAGATTAGATTAGATTAGATTAGATTAGATTAGATTAGATTAGATTAGATTAGATTAGATTAGATTAGATTAGATTAGATTAGATTAGATTAGATTAGATTAGATTAGATTAGATTAGATTAGATTCGATTAGATTAGATTAGATTAGATTAGATTCGATTAGATTAGATTAGATTAGATTAGATTAGATTAGATTAGATTAGATTAGATTCGATTAGATTAGATTAGATTAGATTAGATTAGATTAGATTAGATTAGATTAGATTAGATTAGATTAGATTAGATTAGATTAGATTAGATTAGATTAGGTTAGATTAGATTAGATTAGATTAGATTAGATTAGATTAGATTAGATTAGATTAGATTAGATTAGATTAGATTAGATTAGATTAGATTAGATTAGATTAGATTAGATTAGATTAGATTAGATTAGATTAGATTAGATTAGATTAGATTAGATTAGATTAGATTAGATTAGATTAGATTAGATTAGATTAGATTAGATTAGATTAGATTAGATTAGATTAGATTAGATTAGATTAGATTAGATTAGATTAGATTAGATTAGATTAGATTAGATTAGATTAGATTAGATTAGATTAGATTAGATTAGATTAGATTAGATTAGATTAGATTAGATTAGATTAGATTAGATTAGATTAGATTAGATTAGATTAGATTAGATTAGATTAGATTAGATTCGATTAGATTAGATTAGATTAGATTAGATTCGATTAGATTAGATTAGATTAGATTAGATTAGATTAGATTAGATTAGATTAGATTAGATTAGATTAGATTAGATTAGATTAGATTAGATTAGATTAGATTAGATTAGATTAGATTAGATTAGATTAGATTAGATTAGATTAGATTAGATTAGATTAGATTAGATTAGATTAGATTAGATTAGATTAGATTAGATTAGATTAGATTAGATTAGATTAGATTAGATTAGATTAGATTAGATTAGATTAGATTAGATTAGATTAGATTAGATTAGATTAGATTAGATTAGATTAGATTAGATTAGATTAGATTAGATTAGATTAGATTAGATTAGATTAGATTAGATTAGATTAGATTAGATTAGATTAGATTAGATTAGATTAGATTAGATTAGATTAGATTAGATTAGATTAGATTAGATTAGATTAGATTAGATTAGATTAGATTAGATTAGATTAGATTAGATTAGATTAGATTAGATTAGATTAGATTAGATTAGATTAGATTAGATTAGATTAGATTAGATTAGATTAGATTAGATTAGATTAGATTAGATTAGATTAGATTAGATTAGATTAGATTAGATTAGATTAGATTAGATTAGATTAGATTAGATTAGATTAGATTAGATTAGATTAGATTAGATTAGATTAGATTAGATTAGATTAGATTAGATTAGATATCGTCTCGCCTGCAGCTTCGTGCCTTCACTTTAGATAAAGCATGAATGGACCCATGTCCTGTTTCCTTCCAGCTATTATCTCAAATCCCTTCAACGATTTCCTATATCTTCTTCCTTTTCTACTTGCCATCATCATCACTACTTTCGTCTTTTACTCATTTTAACCCAGGAAACTTCCATTATTTTTTAGCACATTTGCCTCAAAAATAATTTGCCTTCTTTCGATTTTTATTTCGTTACATTTCGCTTTTTGCTGCACAATATTTTTTATTTAATTTGCTTGCCACATATTTTTGCTGCTGCAAATAGCAACAATACCAACAACAAATACAACAAATATAACCAAACTGTGTAAGTGCATTATTAAGTTGCTGCAAGCAACAACTGCCAACCGTTTGGACGCCGCGTCACCGGCGGCTCTCGTCCGCACGTCCGCCCAACTTTTCTACAATTGCCATTCGGCATGCTCGGTTAAGCCATGAAGTCTCTATTTGAATTACGTGACCCAGCACATTTGACTTCCGGTCTCCGGCTTGGGGCATTTTAAGCAGCAACAACAACAAACAGCAACAGCAATTTGGCTGGCAGTTGGCATTGCATTGCATTGGATTGCATTGCATGCATACTTTTAGGCGGTCGCACGTGTATGCGGGCGAACGAACACAAAATCAGCAACAGTACTAGTCATAGCAACAACAACAACAACACCATTTAACAGCGATTGCATGCTACCGCACACACACACACAAGCACACAAATTTCGCTGAATACTAAGAAGTGCGAGGGCAAATTTTTTAAAGCATACTTGCGGGCGTTTCGAATTTATTTGGCGCACGCCCTTTAAAGCGAAATAGATGTGTGCCAATGTTGCTGCTGCTACGACAGAGGTTCCAACGTTATTGTTGTAGTGCATAAATCGCACTTTGGTGTAATTTTTGCGTCCGGCATGGCCCGACGCCCACTTGCTGCCTCCGCCACAGCTCGAGTTGCCGGTTTTGCCCGCTTTGCTGTGCGCTGCCGATATTTCGTCTCGCGTTGCACCTTAGGAATATAAAGTTATGTGTGTGTGTGTGTGTGTGTGTGTGTTGGCAATTCAATAAACGAATTTATTACCGCGAGCACGTCGTGTTAACAACCACATCAAACCCATTATTACACGAAGGATTTGGCGCACTGGCAGCCATTCGCGCCGACAATTGTCTTTCCGCCACTGTGCGATACACGAATTACGTGTCTTCCGCTCGCGGTGCGCTGCGATAATTTCATGTTGCCTACTTTTCGGCAGCGACACGCCAAGTGTGGGCGGTCGGACACGTCAGTGATTTAGTGTGGCCGATGCGCAGCGCCAAATATTTAGCAGCCACAGTGAGGAATTAAATTTTGCAAAACTTCAACACAAACACACTGTTGGCCCGCATTTAAAGTGTATACTTTTAGGCTCATGCAAGTGTGTGTGTGTGTGTGTGTGTGTGGCCCGAAACTATGCTGCCTACAGTATAGCTGCGTGTTTGCTTTCCGGCTGCTGCGCACCAAAGTGAAACATTTACCTTGTATGCCCTCTGCAGACCTCAGGCCATAAATTATTTTCTCACCACAGTTGGCGCTGCCACCACTCACCACCGAGCTTCTTCACTCGGGCGCGCTTCTTTCCGTTGCGGGCCCCGTCAACGGCATAACAACATTTCACAAAATGTTTCCGTTTCCACAGCGTCAAGAAAATGAAATAAAATACGCCAGCCGTGCGCGCGGTGAGGCGGCGCGCTAAAGTGGTCGACTGCACACTCAACCAAAAAGCCATAAAGCATATTTTTAGGCATGCGGCCTTTATGCATAGCCGCAGCCGCAGTCAAAGCAGCCAGCGTCGACGACGACGACGACTTTTTGCCACTGCGCTTTTATTGCTTTCATATTTGGATATTGTTGTTGTTGTATTTTGCAGCTGATGCCATCAGCAACTTGGCGCCATTAGTCGAGGTCTTAAAAAATTCACAAATGATAATAAAATATTCATAATAATCTACTTTGATACGGCAAATGTTAAGCGGTGCAATTGCCGAAGGCTATTTTGTCTTTGTTGTTGTTATTGTTGTTGTTGTTGTTGTAAACATAGCGCCAAACACACAAAGAAGAATGCAAAGTGTGGCGGCAAAGTCGAACGAATCACTGAATGGACAATGCCGCAACGGAAATGCAAATGCAAAGCGGAACTGGGACGAAGAGTGCTGCAGGGTCGAAGGGTCGCGGAGCGTTGAAATAAATTTGCGAAGTGTAGGAATTACAAATTTACACCTTCATTGAATTTCTGAAATTTGCTGGCATTTGTTTTCTTTCTCGCTCTCTGGCTGACGCTTGTATGGAAAGGCAAGATGGAACGAGACGTTTGCATTAGCCATATGAAGGCGACTGTTGTGTGGGCGGAGAGGGACAATGCAGGGCAGTGTCGAAGACTTTGTGGCTTTAAGGAATTAAATTGCAGCCATTTTTTTCGATTGATCTTTTTTTCTGGGATTTTCTTTATGTTGTTTCATTATGCATTCAGTTGCGCATTGTTGGCGTATTTGTTGGCGTGGCATACTTTTAGGAACAACAATCACATGAAACTGTGTTTGAGTGTTTGAGCATAAGAATTTAATATAATTAACGAGCGTGTCAATAAGATTTTATCTTAAGCCTTTAATTCTAAACGTTTAAAGGCAATCTTTAAATAATAACTGAAATTTAATCGAAATTGAAATTTAGTATTTGACTTAGTATTCATTGCAATGAGTGAGTTTGGCCGCAGGTTCCTAAACAAAGAAGGGAAAGAGACTTTAAATTCGCCAAATTACTTTATTTTTTACCAAATTACCCATTAATACTTACTATCGTTGCAATAACTCACCTCTTCTCTGAAACTAGGATTACCACCTTGTGGGATAAATAAATAAATACTTAAAATTATGTATCGTTTTTATTAACATTCCATCATTACTTAGGATGACGTCTATTTTTACGCCTATATCATCTTTTCGATGGGTCAAAACTACTGTCGCACAGTGTAACAAGACAAATCACACATTAATATTTGAACAGAATAGATATGTTTCTTTTTATGGTTTTATGAGCTCTAAGTTGATCACTTAAACTTCAATCGCCTTTAGAATCCCGTAAATATAAAGTTATTGGATTAAAAAAAATTTTTAAAATTTCAGTAACTCCATAACAAGTCAGAGAACTACTGACGAAATACCGGGCAAATAATTTATTGTGAATGGTCGAGCATCACTTGAAAGGAACTCTTATTTGAAAGTTAAACATATTGTATACTGTTTTGCTGGTTAGAGCAGGCGTAGTTCGTATCGCTGAATTGTGCCAAAATAAAGCACACTGAAATTCTTTAATGCGGTTTACCACTGTAGTCGATTTATTTCAAATTGTTCAGCGTCACTTCATTTTCTTTTCAATTCACATATCTTTTCGGTGCCACATAGTTGCTCGTCAAAACTAAACTCACTGGCACCCAGCTGTCCTTGCATGGAGCTCAACTCATTCTCCAACATTCCAGCATCGCCTCGAATCGTCTCTGTAATAATTCCCGAAAGATTATCATACTCCCTAAAAGTATGCAATGCTGCTGCCGAAGACCAATGCGCGTTCAGTGTTGTTGTGTTGCATACGCAGAGCATTATTGTCACAATAAGTATCTAAAAAATAAGCTTACTTGTTCTATAAATCCAAATTGGTGCTAGAAAAAAAAAATACAATGATAAAAATACATAAAAACATTTACACAAGATTTATCACACCTCTGCGTAGGTCAGTGAGGCTGATAAACTGCTCAGATATGATTTTATGAATATTATTGTTTTTTAAATAATATACAATTTGTGACAAGGTTCCTTTGAAATATTAACCGAATTCATAAAATATTTTAAACCATTTTGTAAGTTGGAGACATTTTTTGTTAAACTTGAAATAAGGAGAATCGTCTAAATTATTTTGAATATTCGGGTGCAATATTTAATTTTGTAACTTTTTCGTTAAATTTGTTGACTTGGGAACAGTGAAATTGAGAGACTGGCTTCTTCAACGAAAAGTTGGTTGACTAAAGATTAGTCAATATGAGGAACTTGTTGGGTTTCTTCCTCGAATCAAATTGACAAATTCTTTTTCACTCATAACTTACTTACTAAGCTTAGCTTTATAACTCGTTGCATGGTTTCGGCGTGGCGCAAAACACCTCTCCAGCCACCTCTCTCATCTCGAATAGTAAAAGTGTTGTATGTTGACTCATCTTGAACCTTTCACCAAGGTCGTGGTCTTCCTTTGCATCTCCTTCTTCCGATTTTCGTTGCTAACATCTGCTGGGCTTGACAGCTTGATTGACTTAGGTCAAGATCAGTCAATCTGAGAGACTTTCTAAGACTTCGTCCAGTAAATTAAATTGACAAAATTAATCTTCATCGACAACTTGACTGAAAATGAATCAATATGAGAGAATTGCTGAACTGTGTTTAAGAAATGAATTTTCTCTTCGATGACAGTGATTCGACTCCATACAACCACGGGACAAAATTAGAAGGAGTGGTCCGTTCTTCATAAAATTGGTATACTAGTTAATCATGGTCTGCTGAATTCAAATCACCATTTTGTTTTTCTTAATCTTTTGTAGTTTGGCAATGCCTCAATATCCAAAAAAGAAAGAATGCTTCTTAAAATAAAAAAAAAATCCAGTACTTTCACATACTTTTTAGATATTTTCCTCTAAGTTTTGCCAATTTTCTAATTTTTAATTTAGAAAAATATTTTGAATGAAAAGTGATGTAAAAGCCTCAGCTTTGCCAATTTTGACAAAACATTAAAAGCGAAAATGGCCACATTACTTCTTAATCTATATGGAAAGTTTTAGCAACGGGTTGATAACGATATAGTTTTACAATTTTTTTTATTCAATAGACTAAAAAACATAAATTATTTGTTTACATTTTTTTGTGAAAAAAGTTTCAACTTTGAGCCGCTTTTGCACACACACTAATTAAATTTTTGCACGGATTATTTGGGGTTTTCTTAGTTGGAGTTTAACCTTACAAATGACATCAAAATCATTAAATTCTGAGACTATACATTTTTTGAATTTTGTCTATGGAACGAATCACTGTGCATCCGCTTGAAATGTGTCTTGAAACATATGTTGGAAATAAACAGTGTTGCATACACCTTTATTTCTTTATTGCATAGTTTTTTGGAAGAAAATATTCCTTGAATTTTTGCCATTTTTTTAAGCCAACTTAAATACAAAGAATTAAAATAATGTTGACAAAAATGTTAAACCTATTTTGTAACATGAGTTCTTATGGGCTAAAGCAAATTTGAGCTTTCCAGGGTCGACGGGGTATGGTGTTAAAACATTTATCAAAAATTGAAAAAAAAATGTCATGCTTTATGTTTGAACTGCAAGTGCCTCAACTCTTGTTCGGAATGTTGAACGCCAGGTCCAGGCCACTAAAAAATACATACTGAGTTTTTGTTCCCTTTCGTTGCATAACTAAAACTGAACGAAGTGTGGGTTCACAATTTTAAAACCTTTTTTAACGGACAAATTAATCTGGTTTTGAAAAAACTTAATTACAACTTTGTTAAACATTCGTTAAGCCATAATCTGTAATTAAGATCGACCAAATGACTGGAATGAATGGCATTGGAATTTAATTAAACGTCATTCTTTGGCAAACAAGTAGAATAATTTTGTCCATTCGACTGCTGCAACAAGCACGATTACAGCGAACAGAAGTTCACGCGGCCAGTCAAACAGTCAACCAGCCATGCAGCCAGCCAGCACAACGGCAACGCCGAGCTGACTGGCCCACTGGCACCGCTGCAGCTCCATAATTCCGTTAATAATGCAATAAATATTTTCCGCCATATTACTTACGTGGATTAACACCTTTTCGCCCCATACATTTTAATTAGTTTACGCGCACCGACACGTCGCGCCGCGTGCGTGCAACATGCGTGCAATGTACACGCAGCCGTGCAACACCTGCAACACACAGCAGGTGCCGTGCAGTGGCGTCGGATTAAATTCGACGCTACAGTGTTTCAGTTAGTCAGTGCTTTAAATTTTGAAACCGCTGCCGCGCGGTTCGTGTGTGTGCAGCTGACCTCGAGCACGCGGATGCATTGGTTTGGTCAATGACATTGTGTGCGCTCGTCCTGCCGGGCGCTCAATTTAAAACCAATTAAATTATTTAGTGCATTGACCGCGTCGAATTTTGAATGTCCGTTGTGTGTAAAACGAATTTTCAGTGGGAATAAAAAATTTAGTGATTAGTGCTTAGCATTTCAGTTGCAATGATTTATTTGCAAATTGTGGTAATTTTTAAAATTTTAATATAGTTTGAAAATCATAAATTATGATTTTAAGCAAACGTGAGTTGAAAGTAAAATTAAAAATTTTAAAAATAAATTCTCAAATAAACCAAATATAATGTAGTGTAATAATGAATTAACCTAGAACATTTATTAAGCCCCTAAACTTATTTGGTGTTTTATTTAGCCACGAATTTAATTAGACCACAGAATAAACAGCAATACAGAACGCGCATCTCATACAAATTTAAAAATTTTAATATATTGCAACGATCAGGCACTCTGTGCTGCGCATGAATGCTTTTCCAAGCGTACTTTTAGGCATGCACTTTGGAGTACGGCCGGTTGGCTATAATTCCAATATGGCAAGGATGGTTCGCGAAGGTGATGGGCTGTGCTAGAACAATAGAGAGTACAACTGGAATGTGCAAGAAACATCGGCGCAATAAGAAAACAAGTATAAAAAGCAGCAGTGGCAGCGCAGAGGGTCGAGTCTGTGTTGAGCAAGCAAAGGGGAAACATGCAATAGTAGTAGTGTAAAGTCGAAACAAGTGTAAATTTGTAAATAAAGCGATTGTTGGTTTTTGACTGCGTTTGCGCTGAGTAACTGAAGTAGTTTTATTTTCAAGCACAATCCAAAACGAACTTAGAGAAGTAATTTTCGTAACAATATTTATTGATATATATTGTATACAAAAAGCAAACATTCATTCCAAATGTCCGCCTTTGGCCTTCACGCACGACTTAAGTCGGACTAGCCAATCATCAATATCCGCACGCACCTCGTCGATCGAAAAATTGGCCACAGCACGAATCAAAGCTGTCTTAAGAGAATCAATGTTGGGGTATCTTTTGTGATAAACCATGTCCTCCAAAACTGTTCACAATTTGTAATCGAGTGGGTTCAAATCAGGACTCTCAGAGGGCCATTCTTCAGAGGAAATAAATGCTCGTATATTGTTTGGTTTTGCAGCCGCCGTGGCTCAGTTGGTTAGTGCGTTGGACCGCGAGTCGCAGGCAGCAACCTCAGGTTCAAATACTGTCTGTAATAACACCTAAAAAAAATAACGGGAAAACTCGTTTTCTCTTTCGGTGGCTGTCCTCTCAGCTGGAAATGGCAAACCTCTGAGAGTAAAAATTGCTTATGAAAAAGCTCCCAACCTGCCGTTCGGAACCGGCATAAAACTGTAGGTCCCTCCAACCCGTGTACAAATTCACACGCACAACACGGGTAGTTGCGGGAAGCTAGGCCTTAGTCTCGCGTAAGCGGGCTGTCGTGCCAGTCAATTATTATTAATTATTATATTGTTTTGGAGCCAGGTTTGAGTCGTTTTAGCTTTATGGGCCGGCGCAGAATCTTGCTGGAAAGTCCACGGCTGGTTTTGGAACAAAGAATGGTTAAGTGGTTTTACAACAGCTTTCAAAACGGTTTCTTGGTAAACTGTGGCCGATGTTTTGACCCCGTGTTCGCAGAAATGCAAGTCGGTGACCCCATCGTAAGAGACACCCCACCAAACCATGACTGAAGCTGGGTGATGACCCTTTTGGACCCGTGGAATCAGTTCAGATGCTTTCTTAGATGACCGTGCATACACTCTATTATTTTGCTTGTTAAATTTTTCCTGCATGGTAAAAATGTTTTCATCGCTAAACAAGATTTTTGTGTGCAAGTTCTCAGCGTGCTTCACCAAAAGACGTTTGCATTTTTCCATTCTTTTTTTTCAAAGCTACAGTCAACAAATGTCCGGTACGGTGTTTGAGAGCTCCAAGTCCCAAGTCTTTTTTAATAATTCGACTCATGGACTTTTGCGAGATATTCATCTCCCGGGCCATGATTTTCTGTTTTCGGAGCGGATTTCGCTGAATTCTTGATTTGTGGTGTTCGAACACCGACCGGTGGCGGTCTTTAACATCTCCAGTCTCCTCAAATAGTTTTATATGTCAGTAGACGACATTCGACTAATCCCGAGCGGGCGGAGCGTTTTCAAAATATCACCTTTTTTCATTTCACACTTAAATAGCGCTATAACAGCGATATGGTTCTCGTTATCTGACCACTCCATGGCGAAAGCTAGAACAATTTCGAATTCCCGGTGCAGACTAACACTTTACAGGTTATGTTTCATAAACCATGTGGAAATAACGGGGTATGTTCAATTCAACTATTCAAATGGGTGTGTTCAATGTTGTAAGAATATTTATGTCCCTACTAAGTAGAAGGCAGTCATATTAGAGGCTTCCTCCGGTCTCTCGGAGTTCTCCCAGTTGTAAATCGAGAGGATTTTTTCAATAAAGAGCGTTTTGAGGACAGGTTTGGGAATTGTATAGTAAACTATCGATGTTTGGAACTGAATTCTGTTAACAGTGGTAGCGTGTCCTATGTTTGTTCTTGTCCAGGGAAGGATCGCATAGCTTCCCACTAGCTTCCCATAGATTGTTGGATTTTGCTTAATTTTTTAATCGTTGTGCTCCGATTACTTTTGCCGCACCATACTAAAGCACCAAATTCTATGATGGGTCTAATCATTTGAGTATAAACCCCAAAGACCTTTAGGGGTGATAAACCCCATGATTTGCCATAACTGCAAATATAAATCAAACTACACAGGATTGTTTTAACATTTTCAGTCCTTGCAGTCCTTGCAGTTTTGAAACAAGATTCCTTAAGTGCATTAAAGTAAGTTTCGATTGCTCGTTTTTGTTCTTTAAACAAGCGCAAAAATTGAAAATTTCTTCTTTACGAATTTTCTTGCTTGCTGTGCACATGCCGTTGCATATTTGTAGGCGCCAGTTCTTCATAAAATGTTATACAATATTTATACTTAAATACTGATTCCCAAAACTTATGCAACAACAGCGCTGCATGGTCGCCACTTAATCCATCCCATCCACATTGAACATTGTGGGGGGGAAAAAAATCCCAAAATGAATTAAATATTTTGCTGATTTAAAGCTTCAATTGCTGTGCACGCACACTTTGACACGACTGGCGTACCGCAGGCGAAGTGTTGGCATGAAAATTGTGCGCTGAGTGCGCGATGTCTGGTTTGCGTTGCGCTGGAATTTCGGTTTTGGGCGAAATTCAAACTTCAACTGCCACCAAATGCTTTCCATGCCTTACACACACATACATATGTGTATGTATGTGTGTGAGTGTGTTTGTATTGGCGTTTTTTGTATTGAATGTGTATGGAATTAAATTTCATTGTGATTGTAATTGAAAATCGTTGACGTCCGTTGCTGCGCGCGCGTGTTTAAATATTTGACCAGAACGTGTTAAAAAACGCGCATCAGCAACAACAACAACAACAGAAACGCCGTTTAATGCGCTGATAAGCGAAATTTTTAATCTGCTAAATGGAGTCGGCGCTGCTCTGCGGTCACGGCCGTGCGGTGCGTTTAGCGTAATTAGTTATTTTGACCGCGCGCATTCATTCAAGCCGAACGCAAGTGTGTGTGTGTGAGTGTGTGTGAGAGTGTGTATGTGTTTGCTTTAAATTTGTATTAGACGCGCAAGCCACATAGACAGCCAATTGCAAAACCCAGTCAGGCTGGCGCCTGCCAGTCTGTCTGTCTGTTACTCTGTCTGCCACTACGGCCGCCTAAAAGCATGCAGCACATTTGTCGGCGCGCTGCGTTTGATCACGCGCCACATTCTGCCTCAAACAAACAAAATTCATTGGGCAACTGTTGCGATTTTTTCGTTTTCAATTTCGTACATTTGCGTGCGTGTGTCTGTGTTTGTGTGTGTGAGTACATATTTTATGCTTGCCGCCGCGCGCACTGACACGCCGCCAACCACTGTCGGCTGCAGTTTAGTTTTGTGGTAATTTAATTTTTAATTAGTTTTTACGCAAATACCGCAGAGTATTTTTTCACGCCAATTTGCATTTCGCAATTGGCAATCAGCGGTCAGCAGTGGCGCGACGAGTGAGACGTGCGATGGCGGCGCGCTACTGCGCGGCTCGTTGTGGCGCCAATGTCGAATGTTGCGGCGCGCTGCAAGACGCGGCGGACGTGCAGCCTAATGACGGAAATTACAATTGCATATTTTAGTAATTTTTGGCGCAGCAATCGATGGCAGCGAGCAGTTGAGGTTTTCCATTTGGCGTCTTGTTTATTTTGTGCAGTCGAGTGTTGCAAATGTGTTGATTAATTGATTGCTTTCAAGTTTGAAGGTTTGCCTGCCTCATAAAGGCAGAACTAACTCGGAAATGTTATGTTTTGCTTTAATCGGTAAATAAGCAAGAAATACGCATTTATTATTATTTACAATTATTTTTATATTATTTTTATTTACAATTATTTTTATATTATTTTTATTTTACAATTATTTTTATATTATTTATTACACCGAGCGATAAAAATAAAAATATTTCAAAAAACACGAAAAAATCGTATACTTGCGAAACTATCGGCCAAATGTAGTAAAACTGGGTTTTTAGTTTTTCTTTCTGCCGTCATGATTTTTTAAAGGACTTTGAAATTCCAAGGACCTGTTTATTTAAAAAAATTATTTTAAAAATTGAGCGCATTGAAGAATAACAATCTGGGCATCAAATGAAAGAGAAAAATCCTTAGAATCTTAAAAAATTTATTTTGATCTTAATCTTAAAAAAGTTATTTTTAAGTGCAAAAATGGTTCTATAAATACGATTTCAGCATTCTTAATGATATTGAAATTGTCCATATCCTATAGAGAGAAGTATTAAATCCTTTATATCCTAAACTAATGAAGTTAGAAAGACGAAATTCGAGGATATCGTAGTGTACACATTAGTCCTTAAGATATATTTTTTTCAAAAAAAAATATTTGAAATTTCCAAGAATATTCAAGGATAAAGTTTTAAAAGGACATTTTCAATACCTCTTCGTCCTTTTGCACCAAGCAATACATTTTCTAAGATTGTAAGGATTTTTCTCTTTCATTTGATACCCATATTGTTATTCTACAATGCGCTCAATTTTTTAAATAAAAAAAAAAATTTTTGAAATAAACGTGTCCTTGAAATTTCAAAGTCCCTTAAAAAAATCCTGACGCCAGAGAGAAAAACTAAAAACGCGGTTTTACTACATTTGGCCCCTAGTTTTGCGAGTATATAACTTTTATCGTGTGTAAAATTTGAATTCGAATTCCAAGAAATTCCGTCTTTGTGAAAGTTTATTTAAATGTACCTACAGTTCAAATTTCATGTTTGTAGCTTGAGCGGTTTGGGCTGGGCGATGAGAAATCAATGAATGCATTTTTTTATCATAACAACACGACTCAGGATTGCATGGCGAATCGAGCTCAATTTATGGCCAATTTAGCGGTAATTGCAGTTAGCTCAATTTTTTTGTATGAGTAAGATTCTTGTATGACAAATTGAATTAATTCTTAAGCTAAATTGAGTATACATTGCAAGAATTAAATTAAAATAATTAGGAAATTTAGCTGGCTGTGTGAATAGGGTCTAAGACATTCCTTCCGAAGTCATCCATGAATGAATTTGTTTATCACAACAACACAACTCAGGATTGCATGGCGAATCGAGCTTAATTTATGGTCAACTTAGCGGTAATTGCAGTTAGCTCAATTTTTTGTATGACTACGATTTTTGTTTGACAAATTGAGTTCATTTTAGAGCTTAATTGAGTATAAATTGCAAGAATTAAATTAAAACAATTAGGAAATTTAGCTGGCTGTGTGAATAGGGTCTAAGACATTCCACTATGACTTCCCTTGCAGTCTGAAAGTAACCCAGTACCTCTCAAATATCCAACAACTTATGTATACGTTCTGTATCAAATACTTACCATGGTTTTTGCGCTGAACATTGAAAATTTCAGCATTTAGTTATGTATGGTTAACATTTGAAACATAACTTTCTACAGCATACTTTCAGGCCAGCTTCAAATATATGCACACTACCTCAAGCAGTTTTTAAATGAGGTTCTCTAAGCCTCAAAAATACCACTTGAGTAAAATCATACAGTAACATGGGTCGTATGAGTAACATTTGTAAAATGTAATGTGTAAAATGTTACTCATACGACCCATGAGTTCAGTACAGACGCCTTGGCTTAGTGGTTAGTATTGTTGGTAGCAGTGTTGACTCAAAATTTATTTCTGGCAACTATCTTCTCAGCAAACAATCCCAAACCTTTGCAAGTAAATGCAAGCTCCAAGCATCTTCCAGTCCGATTTCTACCCGAAAATTAAAACACATTTGCCTTTTATATTTGTTGTAGTTTTTTTTGTATTATTATTTCTTTCCGTCATATATATATATATACTATATATACTATATATATATATATATATTAATAACTCTTTTTACTTGCTCGTTTCATCGACTTTTTGCGCACTGCTCGTTTCATAATTTATTATTTTTTAATTTTTGTTAATACGTTCTGCAGTTTTCATTTATAATATTTGCATTAATTTGCTATTTGCGCCGTTTCAATTGTTTCTTTTTACCGTTGTTATGCATTTCTACGGTCATAAATATATCAACTTATAATTATTGCAATCATACAAATTAATTAAAACTGATGGTTGTTGGTATTTTATGGGTATTTATTGCACAGTTTATACAAGTGACTCAATATTTTATTACAAAAACATTTTTTAACTAATATGCATGTATGTATATATGTGCGTGTATGTGTGTGTGTTCAATGATCTCAATTTCAGCTGCATTTAAATTGTCACACATACGAAGCTGTCATCATTACGTTTTGTAATTGTAATTTGGTAATTTTAACTAACTTAATTTGCACAAACTTTCTAACATTGCAGCCTTAGCACTAACAACTATTCAGAGCCTAACAACAAGCACTAAGTCTAGCCAGTAGTTTTTATGCACACACACACACATGGACTACATGCGCCGCAAACCAACAAACATTACTATAAAAAAAATACAATTAATCCACTAATACTCGTTGAGTACGCTTTGTGTTGTTTGTCAGTTTTATAATGTTGCTGTTGGCTTGCAGTCATGGACTTTATAACTAACATTAACTAAATATTGCTTATCTACCAAGCGCTCAACAACTACAAATACAAAATTTACAATGGCAAAGTTGCCGCAGCAGCGCCAAACTTTTCGCTGCCATAAGACTTGTTATGCATAATGGATTTTTCAATGCTTTCATCTGCATACATTCAGCTATTCTGGGCAGAGTGGTTGTGTTTGGAGTTCTGCCTAAATGTATGCTTTGAAAATACGAGTATTGTGTTGAAATGATCAGAAATATCACCAAAGGATTTTGTATTATTTGAAGTTGGCTGTAGAGAAGTTTTGATAGTATAAGGATTTTTTTTTAAATTTTGAAATATTTCTATTATCAATAAAAGTCTTGGAAATATTTTACAATAATAATTTAAATATTAAAAAATTTTAAACAATAATATAAATAAAAAAAAATTTTAACATATTTTAAATGTATGAAACAATTCTTTCAAAAAGTGTTCTTTTAGTTATTATAAATTTTTTAAAAAACTTCTATAATGCAGAAAAAAAAAATTTTTTAATGCATAACTATAAATTTGTGTTTCTTGTTAGAAAACTCATAAATTTATTTTCAGTAATATAAAAATGTTTCTGAAATTAATAAAAATATTTCAATTTATTAAACAAAATTTATTTACAATTGAAGATTTTTCATTAAGATTTTCATTAAATAATTTCAAAAAATATCATTGAGTTCAAGATTTGGTGTGGTGTGACAAAATGAGAAAATTTTTGTCATTGTCGGCAACATCCGATCCAGTCAGAGGTTGAAACAGCGGAACAAAGTACACTTGTACTAAAAATGCAACATAGTCACAGTTTCAATAGGCAAAAAATCTTAATAAGTAGTAGCGGATATTAGAGAAAGGAACATAGAAGCACCTAAAATAATCGAAAACATTAATTTTTAGTGTTTAGTTTCTGTCTGTTGGGGGTCTTGCGGAGTCTTGCAACAAGAGATGTCACTTTAAATTAGCCTACTTTTTAAATATTTAAAAGAATTAGTCACTGAAATCTGAAGGCTGTCGTCTATTGTTCCGATTAGTATGAAATGTTACTTATACGACCAATGGGTACAGTTTAAAATTATACTCATACGACCCATGAGTACAGTGTGATATGTTGCTCATACGACCCATGAGTACAGCATGAAATGTTACTCATACGACCCATGAACAGAAGAGAAAATGTTACTTATACGTCCCATGACTTCAGTGTAAAATATTACTCATACGACCAATGAGTAAAGTACCATATGTCACTCATACGATAGATGACAACAGAACGAAATGTTACTCATACAATTTGCAAATTTTCATGGATTTGAAAATGTTTGTATTTTGGACGGTGGACGCACGCTCCCATTCCTTGGCTTGAAAAGTCGATAAACAGACATCACGGCGAAGTAAACTACCATATCACACATTTTCTTACTGGACACAGAGAGTACAGAAGCTACTTGTATCGTGTCGAACCCGACAACATGTCAAGCTGCCCAACATGTCCGAATCTGCCGGAGGACCCGAAGCGTGCATGGTTTCATTGCGCGCTGAAGATCTGCTGAAGATCTGCGATTCAGACTGAACAACGTGACAGAGATGACGCTGCGGACGGACAATATTGTCGAAGGCGATGTTAGCGGCATGGAATGCGATCAGCGACAGAGTGACCATGCTGCAACACTAACAAACGTGTGAGTGAGTAACATCTACTATGTCCTCCTCATGAAGTAATACTTCGCAGTAGTTCCAGGGGGGAAATAAGTAGGGAATTTTTTTAGTGCAGTTCGACTCCCACACTTCACTGTTCGGGGGGCAGCTGTGCTTTTGGTGGTGTTTCACCTCGAAAAAACATTTTTTTGTATGGGACTATTTGACCAAAAACAATGTTCATACCGTTTTGTTGGTTTCATATTTACTCGACATGTTTTCTTGTGACTTTACCTATTCTCTCGGCGCAAGTAACCACTTCGCCGAAAGCGTTTTGAGACAATTGATGCAGTAACGAGAATTTGCAGAAGAAACTGAAGGCAATCCCAAAATCAGCCTATGAGAAGTGTTTTTTAGATTGAAGAAAGCATTGAAACATGAGTGTTGCTTTTAGTGGAGATTACTTTGTTGGAACTGAAATGAGCATCAATGATTAATTGGACTGTTTTCCGTTTTTGAAGAATTCCAGAATTCCTTGTTCTTATTTTCTGGTGCTAAATTTTTCTGCTGATGCTAAAATTTTACCTCTTATTGCAAGAATTTGATTCAAACTCAGTTAAAAAAGATCATAAAAGAAAAAAAAAGATTTTTATAATTTGACATATTGACACAAATATGAACAGTTTGCATCACTGTTGCCGTTCAGTGTTACACAATTATTCGATTATTTATATCTGTCATTATTATTTATTATATTTTTTGTTTTACTTTTGAAGTAACTAGACACAAGTAGCTTGGCGGCCATTTTGTATAAATTTGTTGCCCTTAGCGCGTTCAGCTTTTCATGCTTTCATATTTTATTGTAAATTTCGTCACTAAATTCTACAGTTTTAGCATTAGTAATTGTCAGTAATTGTAATTAAAGACTATTTCTAACGTCATTGACATTGTTCATGTTTTTGGTTTTATAAGTTTTATAGATTTGTTGTTAGTAGATTTTTTTGTGTTTTGTTTGTTTTTTAGTTGTAGTTATTGTCCGCCCATACAGTTTTGTGGCCTTACTTAATTTTTAAACTCGTTTATATAGAAGTGGATCGAGTTGTAAGCAGATGCGTTGGGTTGGTTGGCAGCGAGCATTGAATTATAATGACGCACATTCAACGATTCAATTTAAAGAATTCAATTACATACAAAGCAAATCAGAGCAAGTGAGAGAGAGAGGGAGAGAGGGGATAAAAACAAAAACAAAGCAGAGCAAATTGCATTAATATTAAAATATAAAATCTTAATTGTATTATTTTCATTGGCAGCATTGATAGATTTGCATTACTGCCAAATGGCAGTTGGCCAGTGGAAATGACTGCCGACGTTGCCAGTGCTGTGCGTGCTTGTCGGATAGTAATAAAAAAAATAATCATTATTATGAAAATTTAATGGTAAATGAAAATTGCGATCTTCACTATTCGCTGTTATGGTTGCTGCTCTTCTTCTTGTTGTTGTTGTTGCTGTTGTCGTAGTTGTTGAGCTTATTGTTAGTGTTGTTGTTTTGGGTTTTGTTGTTGCTGTTGTTGCAATGGTGGTGGGTGTGTTTGCAGCCATTTTCCATACATTATTAAATTTGCTATTTTCTGCACTGCGCTCGTTACCGAAACGCTGTTGCCGATTGTTGGTATTGTTGTTGTTAATATCAGTGTTGTTGTTGTTGTTATTGTTATAACTATAACTGCTGCTGTTATCATCAATGCCACTTCTGCTGTTTTTGTTGTTGTTGCTGCCATTCTTATTGCTATGGTTGCTATAGTAGTGGTAAGTGTTGTTGTTGTTGTTATTGTTATTGTAATTTGTATAGTTGGGTCAACGAATCAGGAGGCCTGTGTCCGGCGACCATCGATTCGCCCGATAGTACATGTCTTTGTACATCGATGGACATGAATTTTGATTCTGCAACGAACGAAACGAAACAGAGAAGAACACACAGAGCGATAAAGAAAGAACAAGAAAATACCCTAAAATCAAAATCAAAAAAATTAAAAAAGCATTTTGCTTACCTTATTTCGCTTAAAGTCTATATTCGTCCTTACGGTTCTATGGTGTAGTCCTTGCACGGGACGCGCATTATTTCCTAGTGGAGCTTTCGGTGTACTCTCGGAGCCTTGCATCAGTCGTCGGAGTTGGTACAACTGCAAAGCATAAAATTGACAAAATAACGAAAATGAAAATTACAAACTGACTAGTGGCATAATTTCGACAATGTCCCGCCAACGTTAACTCTTTCAATTAATTCATTTCCGCGCACGCACTTTGCGCTCTTTAAATAATTAAAACATTTTCGGTTCGCGTCGTGTGCGTGTAATTTCATTTAAAAATATAATCGACTCAAATTGTATTTACTTATGTTAATGCTCGAATTGTTGTTGTTGTTATTTTTATGAAGTATTGTTGCCATCAATGCGAATGCGTTGGCCTTCAGTGTTTGCTTTGTGTCGATCCTTTATGAAATGCGTTAAGCAAATTACATCCACTTAACACATAATTGCATTTAAATTAAACACGCCGCCGCCCGTAAAACGACATGTTCGATGCGTTATATTTAAATTTCATTTTTATGGACAAATACTTACGGTCACACGCACTGACTGACTGAGCTTAAGTGCGTGCGCGCACAATTTGTTGCGTTTGCATAATTGAAAACAAAAAACTACATTGCATCGAAACTGTTCAATTCTCGGACAGACACCCTACGCCGTATGCAAGCGGTTTCGTTCGTTTGGAAATCAAGTGGGGATCTAACAATTATTAACCCTTTCCGGTCAATTTCCGCATTTCTAAAGAGACGCAAATTTTTCCTTCAAAATATTGACTCTTTTTGAAAATTTTAGCAATAAAATTCATCAAAATATTAACAACGTCATTTCAGTTAAGAACTACAGCTCATTCAGTTGCACAACACAAAAAAAATAACAAGGTTCTGACAACGGATTCTAGTAGAGGAGGCCAAACAAAAAATATACGTGTATCGGCGTTTTGAAAGTTTACGTCTGCATTTTTTTTTAGGGGGGTCAAAGTTTTCCCCTTTTTGCACATTCTTATGGTGAATCGGCATACGAAAACCATGTAACCTCACATTTTAGGTATATTATGTGTTCAGCAATTTGATGTAAAATACTACAAAGAACATTTTTGTGGAGCATTTTAACCCTGTAGCTCCTATTTTAATGGGTCAATTTGACCCTTTTTTCTAAAATGCCAAAAATGCCCTGTAAAACAGGACGTTTTAAGGACAAAATGTACCACGAAAATATTCGCCACAAAATTCTACTATAGGTCTCTGAATACATCAAAGCTCAGAAATTAACTTCAATGCCAGAATCAAGCCAAAACTGAAAATGTGTTTAAGTGTTTATTTCGTACTTATTCCAAATTGGTACTAAAATGTCCTGCAAAACTTGATTTTTGAGGGTTAGTGTGTATGGGTGATAACTATTATATTTATAATAATTATAGTAATCATGCCAACAATTCTTAATTTTTGTTTTTATTTATTACATTAACCCTTTCCGGTCAATTTCCACATTTCTTGAGATAAACATTTTTCCTTCAAAATATTGACTCTCATTGAACATTTTAGCAATAAAATACAAAAAAATTTCAAAAAAATCATTTTAGTTGCGAATTACAGCTCATTCAATTTTGTACGATATATCGTACAATGGTCCGCAAAGGAGTAAAAAATTCATGAAATTTTTGTTACGTTCGTTTAAGTTTGATGAACAATTCATTGATTTTTTTGAAAGAAAACATAAATTATGACAAAAAATCAAAACGTGATTTCATTTTGATCAAAAACTTATATTATTTATATATGTATAAACAATTGAGTCACGTTGTTTTTGTTGCAAAGTCCTTTTCCCCTCAATAAAACAAAGAATCGTTGAATATTCATATAGCTTTACAGAAAGATATTGAATATAGCGGATTTTTATTAGCGTATTGGGAGTGGCAAGTACGCATGACTAACCTTACACAACCTGTTATTGCCCAATAAAACACAAAATCGCCTAATAATTCTTATTTTTAATCAAAAATTGCCGAATAGTCGAATTTTATTAGTCATGTAGTTTACAGATGGGCGTGGCAGGCATGCACACGCAAAAGTTCTATTACCAAACCCATAACTTAAAAAAATTTAAACATAACTTGCAACCCTTGCCGTCATTTGTACGATATATCGTACAATTTTTTTAAAGACAGGAAAATTATTTAGACGGGAAAAATTTTTAATTTAATAAGTTTTATAAATCAAATGAGATTCAAACTTTGAAATTGTTTAGCTTTTTGCTACTAAAAAGTATTAAATACTTAAAAATTCCTCCGCTGAAGCTCCGTCATTTGCCGATTTTTCCAATTCTTGCAAAGAACTGCTTACAAAACTCACTCACGCTGTGTAGCCACGGCTACTACGACTTATATTTTTAAACAGAATGATACAACACAGCCTACTTAATGAAAATTAAAAAGCTGTTCCATAAAAAGTGCGTTCGCTGTCAAGTAAAAAATCTTCGAAAAAATTGTACGATATATCGTACAAATTTTCGTAAAGGGTTAAGTTTACATTGAGAGTGTAAGGTTAGAAAACCGGGTTTTGGAGTAACACTCGGTGAACATTTGACGCTTGAAGTTTAAATCATTTCAAGAAAGGCCTAAAAGTATGCTTCTGGTCTTTGCTCGGCTATAGGTAGAGATCAAACCTATATAGAAGTCCATAGGTATTGTACCATCTGTGATTAGAGGCAAATAAAGGTTTTTTTTATTTATGTTGCATACTTTTCTGCTGGCCTTTTTAATAATAAAATGCTCCCAGCTAAAAAAACTGAAAGCTTCAGCCTTTGGTGCCTTTATGGTCTCTATTAAGATACAGAGACAAACCTATATAAAAACCCATAGGTATTGCACTATCTTTGTTTAGAGAGAGGCAAAGCACGTTTGTTTTCCATTTGTGTTGCATACTTTTCTGCTCGCCTTCTTAATAATAAAACGCTCGCAGCTAAAAAAACTTAAAGCTTCTGCTTATAGTCTTATTGTGGTCTCTTTTGAGCTACAGATATCAAACCTATATAGAAACCCATAGGTATGTACTATCTTTGGTTAGAGAGAGGCAAATCAAGTCTTGTTTTCAATTTATGTTTCATACTTTTCTGCTGGCCTTCTTAATAATAAAACGCTCGCAGCTAAAAAACTTAAAGCTTCTGCTTGTAGTATTTTTGTGGTCTCTTTTGAGCTACAGATATCAAACCTATATAGAAGCGCATAGGTATTGTACTATCTTTGGTTAGAGAGAAGAAAAGTAAGTCTTGTTTTCAATTTATGTTGCATTCTGTTCTGCTGACCTTCTTAATAATAAAACGCTCCCAGCTACAAAAAAAGTAGTAAAATCGCTGGCTTCACACAAGATGGCTTCAACATGCAATACGGCAAAGACAGATCTGATCCTCGATTGACCGGAGCAGACCAAGTAAACTGATCCTTCTAAACAAATCCTCTGTAGGCATTGCCTACTGACCTACGCACCAGAAGACTGGGTCTGCTGTATACTGACTTCTGCAGAAGCTACAGAAACGAAGACTGCAAGGAAACTGCTGTTTACGTCCTCCGCCTAATTACGGAGCTAGGTTTTTGGAATATAAATTCTTCAAGGGTCTAGCGAACCTTGCAAACACGCCCAAGCCGTATCGATGAATTCGTCGGAGCTACCAAGTGGCTTTCATCTGCGGGAAGTGTATGGCCTAAGTGACCTATCTACCTTATCTAATTTATTTATAAACTTCATATACAGGTTTAACTAACTTTTCGAATTTAATAGCTAATCAAAAACTCGCTCTCGCTCACTCGTTCGCTCTTTCGTTATATTCGAGGTTTTTAGTAAAACTATTATTTTTAATTTGAGGATTATTATTACATTCCTTAAAAACAATATGAATTCAGTGGATGGATCAAAGCAGGCAGTGTTGTGCTCTTTAAATAGAAACAATTTCAATAGTTCAAAGCCGACATCAGGGAGAGAGGGGCTGTGAAACCTAGAGGACACTCACTTAAACCTATGACATCAAAACGGGGCTTCTATGGCTCAAGTGAGCTCTCTCAAGTGGCCTCACCTCACCAAAGGAATAAGACACCATTACTATTTAATATTTATTCATTTTTTAAGTGTCAGTTACTCAATATTGAGCGTGATTTGGACAATTCTTAGTAAGTAAAAAGCTATTCACACCATCACTTTTTAGTGTGCTAAATCATCGATAGTCTCAACCCAGGAAAATCAAATATAAAATAAAATAAAATAAAATAAAATAAAATAAAATAAAATAAAATAAAATAAAATAAAATAAAGTAAAGTAAAGTAAAGTAAAGTAAAGTAAAGTAAAGTAAAGTAAAGTAAAATAAAATAAAATAAAATAAAATAAAATAAAATAAAATAAAATAAAATAAAATAAAATAAAATAAAATAAAATAAAATAAAATAAAATAAAATAAAATAAAATAAAACAAAATAAAATAAAATAAAATAAAATAAAATAAAATAAAATAAAATAAAATAAAATAAAATAAAATAAAATAAAATAAAATAAAATAAAATAAAATAAAGCGTGAGTTCGCGAGCCTGAGGCGATCCGCATACTGCCGCCGAGCCGAAAGCAAATTATAGTCACAACAATTTTCCATTCGTCAACTGTCCTTTCAGTAAAAAATGGCAAACATCTGCGAATAAAATTGCCTATGAAAAATCAGTCAACTTGCTGTTTGAACCCGACAGGAAACGACACAATGTAATGTTGTATAGCTTTTATAATGTTTCTTTTTTATTGAACATTGTTTTGAATAGAAATTTCAGTCGAAAAAATGCATCATTTGTATTTGTAGCTGCGATTTGACGCTATTCGAATTTTTATCAAAGTCGAAGAGCGAACTTAGTAAAACGCCTTTGGACTCTTTCTAGTCTTTTGGAAATCTTTTCAAAATTTCAATATGGTAGATTTTCAGTCATTAGTAAACCCAATGCCATTCTCGTTGAAGAATGTAGCACCCAACAATTGTTCGCCCACGGCCGCTTAGCCACGCAAATTGAATATAAATTCAGTAGCTTATTAAATACCGCAAATATATTAAATTCGACAGCAGAATTAAAATTAAATTTATGAAAAAAAAACAAAATCAATTTCGTATTTAAACCGGCACTAAATCAACAAAATTTGCATGGTGGTTAATTGCGCCAAATTAGCCAGAATTGTGTAAACCAATTTTGCTTCATTGTTCTGTTTGCGGTTTTTCTATGTGTTTGGTTTTTGTTGTTGAAAATTGTTAATTTAATTTTGTTCTCTACATTTAATTGAATTTCATTGATTACATAGTCTCGCGCTTTCAATGATTTGCATGAATGCGCACTCACCTCTTGCTTAGTGATATAAATGGGTTTATTTATAATAATCCAGACGGTGCTCTCCCAGCATCCGGGATGTGTTGTCGAACCCTCATAGGTTATATAATGATCCGTATTTGGCAGCAGTGAACGCACTGATATGTGCCGTATGGGTGTGGAGAAGCCTACGAGAGAGGAGAGGAGAGGAGAAGAAAAAAATTGTATTAAATAGTTTTTAATGTAATAAAGAAAGTTGATGAATTTTAGTGAATTATGCAAAGAATTTGTTAGCCGTTCTGCCTTGAAGTTGAATTATATTTTAACCCATTTTCGGCCGCTGGTCGATTTTTCGACCAGCCACTTTGAAGGAGAGTAGCTCTGCACTTAGACATTATATCTTTGAACTTTTGATGCAGAAAATAGCTTTGGTCTTTTGGTAACCCCTCGAAATAATAATTTTTTTTAAAACGATAAATTTAGAGATGTTGGCGAAGGCACAAAAAAACGTTTTTTTTAGTCATATTTTGAATATTCTGAAAAATATATATCCTTTTCAAATTATTGATTTATTATTGATTATTTACGAAGCCTAAATACCAATTTACCACAATCAATTGATATCCATAAGATTATGAAAATATTTTTACCTCTCAGCACCGCGTACTTTTCAGTGGTCGAAAATTCGACCATTGGCCAGAAGTCGTCATGTATGTACATATATAAGCCAACCATTGTTTGTTTTCATGCTTGATTAGTATTTGACTAAAACTATGTACATATATATTTGTTTTTATTTTAAATTGAATTTTTATTAATTTATAAAAAAAATTTGTAAAAAAAAACACAAAAAAAATCCAGAAATATTCTTGATTAAGGTCCTAAATGTAAGTCCTTAAAAGGAATTAAACAAATATTGGCTATTTCTGGTAGCGGCCGAAAATGGGGTAAAAAAGGTAAAAGTAAAAAGAAATGCACAGTCTTTGCATGAAATTGAATGATTTTTTTAGGATAGTTCGAATGAACAGATATAGGCCAAACATGCTTCCCTTTGTTCAATAAGTTGTTGCCATTTAAAAGATATTTTTCCATTATGTCTTTCTCATAGAAACCTTCGTTCCTACTGGAAAAAACTGGGATATTCGACTTTCAAATGTTTCTTTTGAAGATAGGAACAGATAGTCATTACTTGGTGCCAGGTGTGAACTATAAGCTGGTTGCTTAAGAACCTCTTAACACAGCTACCTCAACTCTTCTGGCGATTGACTATCAATGTGTTTGAACTGATGCAACACCATTCCTCTCCTATTGGCCAAAGCTGGCCACTTCTGGGCAATTGTTTCTTTTATGCAGTCCGTTTGTTGAAAATACAAGATCGAGTTAAGAGATTGTCCATAGCGGAGCAGTTTAAAAGTTCGTAATAGTGCCCATCCAGTGCACACCATACAATTTTTTGGGTTAGATGATCTGGATCTGATCTGAATGGATCTGTACCCATGAGTAACTTTCTTTCTTTCTTTCGTCCCTGACTATTGGGTTCATGCGGTGTTTTGCAACAAAAGGTGTCAATTAATATTATTGTAATTTAAAAAAGTAAAAAAGTAAGTCTTTGAAATCTGATGACTGCCGTCTACAATTGTTCCGATTAGTGTGAAATGTTACTTATACGACCCATGAGCAGTAGAAAATGTTACTGATACGATCCATAAGTACAGAGTGAAATGTTACTCATACGACCCATGACTCCATTAAATGTTAGTCATACGACTTGTGAGTACAGCATGAATTGAAACATACGTCCACCGCGTCCATTATAAAATGTTACTCATACGACCTGTTAGTTGTAAGACGTTACTCATAGGACCATTCCAACACGAAATGTTACTCATAGAACCTATGAGTCAGTTTATAATGTTACTCATACGACCCATTAGCCATGAGACTGTGCAAAGTTACTCATACGACCAATGACTACACTGTAAATTTCTACTCATTCGGCCCATGTGTACAATGTAAACTGTTTTTCGTACATCTCTGAATCCACTTTTCACCATCCGTAAGAATACAATTGGGAAAAGGTTATTTTGCTAGTTTCATCTTATCAAATTTTTACCTTCTCATTTAAAAGGTTCTGTTGCATGTTTATTTCTGTCAGCTCAAGTCCACACTATCTACTGGTCCACACTATTCTAACAGCTTTTAAGTGCCATGGTACAATAAATGTTGTTGCTTTATGCTTTTATTGTTTTTCTTCTGAGATATTTTTGATGGAAAGCTATTTAGTTGCAGAGACAATTTAATTGAGATTTCTTAGTTGCTAATGGATATCTACTCGTATCTATATCGATTCACACCGAAGCAAAACAATGTATTAAAAAACACAATTTTCAATCAAAGTCTAGGCTACAGTGAACATTTCAAACAATAACCTAAACAAAATACCGCAACCAAGCAACATTTTGCTTTAAAATTAATTACCATAATTTGACATTCCTTCAATTAAAATTTAGTTTTTCCAAAATTGTTGCTTATTTATTTTGTATTGTTTTTGTTGTTACAAGTTGGAAGCAACGTCAAACGTGCACTTAATGACGCCACACGTCATCCACCGTCACAAAAGTCACAACTGCCGACGCGAAAGTGCAACAAAAGTCATTAATGCAACTTGCCAAAGGGGCAATTTTTCTTGGCGCAATTTTCTTGCCACCTTAACGGGCGATATGGCACAAACGGGCAAAAGGAAAACGTGGCGCTGAAGCACTTCTTAAGTGTTGGTTTGACTGGTTGCTGCTGCTCAGTAGCGGCTTAACGGGGGGGGCGGAGGGGCGGACCGCCCCGGGCCCCGGGCTGTGGGGGCCCCCGAGAGAAGCTTAAATTTAAAGTTTCTCAAAACTGAAACTTGTAAAAAACTATTTGCGCTCCACAATGGTTGTTGAAAGGTTGTTTGTCACTTTTATCAATTGAAAGAGACACAGTATCGACAATTGACTTTGAAATTGCAATAACAAATTCAGTTCAATAAAAGCAAAGAAACATCCTTTCTAAATAACAATTGTTTGCAAATTTTCAAAAAATTTTCCCTCGAAGATTGCAATATTCAAAAACAATATACAAAATTCTAAAATTAAATTAAATTAAAATTAAAAATTAAATATCGCAATCTTAGAGTTTGCTTGTAAACTAGTGGGAATTAAGTAATTACTTAACCTCATTAAACCTTGTAGACGTCAAACAAATTTACAGTTATTATTATTATTTTTATAATTATTAGTTGGATAACAACACAACGTCCCGGAAATCCGGTTTTCTTCTTGGTAGACTCTTTTACGAAAGCAATTCTATGCTCCTTGTAAGTAAGCTACTGCTACTGGGTTTTATAAAATATTTCTGTACTTTTCTAAACTACTCGACACGAAAAAGGCACCTAAAAATAGGAGTGTTTTCAGGACTGGAACTTTGAAATAGAATAAAATTTAGATGTATCAATCTACAGATTGAAATCCAAATCATGTATGTTTTCCATACCTGATATATTTTGGTCCTGAAACTTCAAAATTGAAAATTTAGTTAAAAGGATGTCTTTCATTTGATACCCATATTTCCATCATTGCATTTCCAAATCTCATCTGCTTTGAACAATCTATATATCACTAAAAAGGCTAAGTATTATCTTCTTCTTGAACGACGGACAGCTCGTGTTAATCAGATAATTCTTTCAGGAGATATGTGCTCATAACTGAAACAACAGGAAAAACTCGTTTTTCGAAGATTTTTTGAAAACGCTTCTTAAAAAAATTTTTTTATTTTCAGTTTCGTGTTAAGCGGCCAAAGTTAGTCTAGAAAACACTTTATCTATGCACGCGATTGGCCCATTTTTTGTCGAGTAGTGTAATGATACACTGATCGCAAAACAATCTAATCCTCCTGCTCGGGTTGCTTAAAATAATGGCCAAATCGTAGTAACGAAGCAAGATTTTCTGTTTTTTTCTGAGTTTTAAGATGGTTTCTGAAATTACGAGTTTGCTCTCCCAAAAGTTTTCCTAATTTCACGAAAGTTTTTATCAAATTTGGAGAGATTTAGTAAGATTATCCTTTTATCCATTTTTCATTTTTTCTCTGGGATTCTATTCGAAATAAGTTGTCCCTTTACTGTTCAATGGAATACAAATTTTCAAAAAAAAAAATTAAAAAGCATAACCGGAAATTCCAGTTATTAGTTTTGTACGCAAACTTATTCTGCGTTTGTGGGGGCCCCTCAGCCGTCGCCGCCCCGGGCCCCGGAGCACCTTAAGCCGCCACTGCTGCTGCTGCATGTTTTTTGTTTTTGCTTTGCATTGGTGCACTTTTAACTGACTTTTTCGTCTTTATGGCTTCTGTTTGCGCCACTTTTGCTAGTCAATAGTTGTTTGTGTTTCTCTTTTTTTCATTGCATTTGAGTTGATTCGAGTTTTTTTTGCTGTGTACTGATTTTCTTTGGTGCTTTTGCCAGTGTTTTCGGACAGGAAAAGCGCCTTTGCAATTGCCGTGTTATTATGTTATGAGCCATTTTTATTGCATTTGGCAGTGCATAATTTGCTGGCCGTATTGTGTTGCATGCGGTACCATCGACACAAATGCAAGTGATGGCAGCAATGGCGGTAATAATTATGGTCAATAAATGAACACGTGATGGCTATGCAGTCGAGTACACGTGTAGATGTAAAGAATTAATATAAAATAAAATAAAATAAAATAAAATAAAATAAAATAAAATAAAATAAAATGAAATTAAATGAAATAAAATAAAATAAAATAAAATAAAATAAAATAAAATAAAATAAAAAAAAAATAAAATAAAATAAAATAAAATGAAATGTAATGAAAAAAATAAAATAGAATAGAATAGAATAGAATAAAATGAAATGAAATGAAATAAAATAAAATAAAATAAAATCAAATGAAATAAAATAAAAAAATAAAATGACATGTAATGAACAAAAATCAAATAAAATAGAATAAAATGAAATGAAATGAAATAAAATAAATTAAAATAAAATATAAAAAAAAATTAAAAAAAAAATTAAAAAAAATAAAATGAAATAAAATAAAATAAAATAAAATAAAATAAAATAAAATAAAATAAAATAAAATAAAACAAAATAAAATAAAATAAAATGAAATGAAATGAAATAAATTAAAATAAAATAAAATAAAATAAAATAATATAAAATAAAATAAAATAAAATAAAATAAAACAAAATAAAAAAAAATAAAATAGAATAAAATAGAATAGAATAAAATAAAATAAAATAAAACAAAATAAAATAAAATAAAGTATAATAAATAGAAATGAAATTAAATAAAATAAATAGAAATGATATTAAATATATTTACATAAAATAAAACAAACTAAAATAAAATAAAATAAGATAAAAATATGATCAATTCTACTAAACACTAGGACCCTTGAGAAGCCTAAAAGTATGCTATTTCAAGTTTAAAGAACATCATTGTCGGCTTACATTACCTTCTTAAAAGTTAAATATCATTCTTGCGAGCATACTTTTAGGCAAATTTTTTCAAGTATCACCTCGTTTGCCATTTTTGCTCCACGCTTTTGCCTTAGGTCTTTTTGCCTTTGAAGTCGACGTGCTTTTATTTGACCCTCGGCTAAGTTTGTTTACTGCTTTGCATGCGACGGAACTTACGCTCGAGAAATTCGACTTTTGGCTCTGGGACCATTGCAGGTTTTGTTGTTGTTCCTTTGCCATTTTTTTCCAACTAGCATTGCGCGCCAATGCAAAATCCAATGGCCAACTACTCAACGCAAATTTCACACTTTCCGTTCGTCGGCTGACAACATGCAACGCAATCGCGACTGCGAATCGTGTGTGCTTGCATTTTGCTGGCCGGAAATGACGGCAGCCTTGTTAATTTCTCTTTTTGGCGCGGACGCACGCATCGTTGACATTTGCAAATGTGCTTTTTATGGCAGCGCATTTTAGTTTCCCTGCCCTTCTACAGTTTCTTCCCATCACTCACCTCTGTACAAAACCTTATTAAATGTGGTGGTAATAATTCGCAGTTCGGGATTTGGCGTTTCACCAATTTGCACCATTAACGAGAGTCCAACAATGCCCTGCGACTTGTGTTGCGCCTCGGACATGTTGTGATACAGTTCCTTGTTGAAGCCATAGATTTGTATCTGCAACGAAACAAGTGAACGAAAATGAGTGAACGAAAGTTGAAAATAGTTTGGTAGCGGTGTGAGAAAATGATTCGCGCTGGCACTCACCTCGCCCGGAAAACTGTAGCCCTGTATGTAGTGCTCCGAGCCGCGGCTGTTCTCTGTGCCGTAGTGTATGTAAATCTCCTCGAACTGGTAGCGATAGGCGAGCGGGCCGCCGGTAATGTTCACCGGCTGCTTTGTGTCCTTGTCGACGCGGAAGACGAGCGATTGACCTGTGTTGTGTAGTGTGCCGGAAACCTGTGCGATAACGACAAACAAACTTGTAAAAACCAATTGCTAATTCACTTTGTTGTTGCTGTTGTTGCTATAGCCTTTGTCCTTTGTCAATTGCTGATGCTGTCATTTGGATGCTTAGTTGCAACCACACTGACATACAACCAGCTTATGCCTTCCAATTCTCTCTTTTTATTTTAAGTTTTGTTTATAATTTTTTTCGGTGTTCAAGTTTTTGTTGTTGTTTTTGTTACCTTGTGCTTATCGATGTGCAGCGGCCGCAAGTAGGGATCAAAGAGCAATTTGTCTGGCACAACGTCAATGGGCGATTGTCGTCGCCCTTTGTTGCACATATTCCATTGTGGATTGATAAGGCCCCAAAAACTTGGTCCTGAAATGCAAAATAAAATAATATTTTTTACTATCTTCTCGGTATTGTAAAATCAAATCTTATTTAAATTTTAAATGCTTAAATAATTAAATGATTATTTGTTTATAGTTAAGTACAGTTTTTCCCATACACAATGATTGTGGGATGGCAACAATCGGCAGTCTTATGGCGATTTCAAGTAACGAGTTCAGAGCCTTTTATAGCCAATTGGACTTTCAAAGATTTTCTCTTTGCTGTTGAAGACAAAGCAGCTAAATTGAAAGTTCTTCTTCTTCTTTATTCTGGTGTTGCTATGACAAAGATTTGAATATGGGATCGAGCACGGCTTCAGACTCACAGTTCAGCTTAGAGACCGTTTGAGTCCAAAAGACGTCATCGTAAGATTTTAAATCAAAAGTTCTTTGATGGCATTGGCACTCTAGAAGTTCTATCATAAAAAGATTCATATGGATTCAAACTTTGGAATAATGTTCTTGAAATGTTAAATGATCTTTTGAACAAAAATGCACTAAATGTTTTATTGTTCTTGAAAATTTAATGTATTTTTGATTCGTCAATTGAATTTCAGAAAACATGAAATAAAATTGAAAATATAGCAACTTTTCTGAAGAAAATAGCAGTTAACTTTCAGTACAAAGTATACAATAGAACAGATCGTAGCATATGATTTCGAAAAGAAAAATTTACTTCATACTTTATGTGCTTGTCTTGTCTTCTTCAGTATGACCCAATTTCGTAACAATCTTCCCAATTCCCAACATACCCGTTTTCCATTCAGCTAGTTGACTATTTTGCAAAACAAAATAATACAATTTAAAAATAAATACAATTTTCTTCCTCTTTAATTCAATGCATCAAACCGATAGAACTATACAGAATCTACTCAAATTCGTTAGAAATCTAACTCGCTTTACAAGTAAAGGGTTCTGAGTTTGAATAAATGTATGAGGGCATTTTGAGAAGTCGGTGACTTGTTTAATTTCCCGCGTAGTAACTTTAAGTGCAACCCTGCTATTGTCAACTACCTTAGTAGTCTACATTTATTTGTATTTGTCAGTCATTCAAAGCAGACACCTTTTTGAATTTCGACAAAACTGTAAAAAAGTGAATTTCGCTTACTAATAAAACATGAATTTTTTGCGTAAAAAAACCATCATCGAAGCCAAAGAAAGGCTTAATAAATCCTATGGGGACTCTGCACTATAAATTTCAATGGTTAAGAATTGGTTTACCGAATTCTGTTGTGGTCGTACCAGCACAAGAGACGCCGAACATTCAGGTCGCCCAAAAGAGTTTGGTCGATAAAGTGGTCGACAGAAGTGGTCGATAAAGTCCATGGAATGATATTGGACGAACGGAGAATGAAAGTGCATGAGGTGACTGAAGCTGTAGGCATCTCAGCTGACGAGTTTTTGCGCCACTTCGTAATAGTGGATTAAACATAGATCCATCACTGCACACCAGAGACCAAGGAACAGTCAAAGCAGTGGACTTCTCCGGATGAACGTGCACCAAAGAAGGCTAAGGTGGTCTGTGACGATTACTGGCACATATTGTGCCGAGCTGTTGGATCGATTCGATGCCAATGTGATGTAAAAACGACCGCATTTGGCGAGGAAACGAAATCTCTTCCACAAGGACAACGCACCAGCGCACACGTGTGTATGTAAAAAATCCATCAAATTGGGCTAAGAACTGCAAATTCTCGAGATTTAGAACCCTGCGACTATTTTCTGTTCCCAAACCTGAAGAAATGGTTTGGCGGTAAGAGATTTGGCTCGAATGAAAAGGTTATCACTGAAACATTCTCGTATGCCTATTTTGAGGACCTTGAGAAAACCTATTATTTGGAAGGGATCAAAAACTTGGAAAAACTATGGACTAAAAGTATTGAGCTGAAAGGGGACCATTCTGAGAACAAAACGTTTTTTCGCCGAACAAATTTCATTTATTCAAAAACTCACTGACTTATCAAACTGCTCTCGTAGTATTAACTAAATGAGCTTCCTTGCTTTAAAAGGAGCTGCCAAGTTTCTCTCTCCTTGTCTCCTACCAAACGTTTTATATGGTTCTGTTTGTTCACTCCATTTATGAATACAGGACCTCAGCGAGGCCTATCACTAGCAGTCCTAAGTAATGGGACTGTCTTCTGTTGACTTCTAAAAAGGAAGTCTCCGTAGGTGAAAGTTTATTACTGGGTTATGTAGAACCCCTCTGTGCATCGGTTGCTGCTAGGTAGGAGGTGTATATCTTCTGGTTTAATAAGCCCTAACATTTGTGCCTGACCGAACATTCGGTTTCGGTTTCGGTTTCGGCCCAAATAAGTGGTTTCGGTTTCAGTTTCGGCCAAAAAATGGCCGAACGGCCGAAACCGAAACTTTCTAGAATATGTTTTTACATTTTATTGTGTTTACATTTGTTGTGTTTGTTTGTTTGTTTTTTCTTTACTTAATGTAAAATTCGTTTGTGGAAAAAAATGCTTGATATGGTGATTTTCATTTCAACTAGAAAGTTTTGGTTTCGGTTTCGGCCGAATATTAAAAAAAAACCGAAATTCGGTTATGGTTTCGGCCCAAAAAATGTTTCGGTCGGACACTACTTAAAATACTCCTTTCGACAGAAAATCTTTACTCTTTCACTTCGTTACTTGCTCATTCATTTTTGTACTCAAACTTTCACCGTTAAGATTGCTTTATTTTTTCTGTTCATAATTCATTCTTTTGCCAGTTTAAAAAATCATGCGCGACTATTTCTGTCGAATAGGTCTGAAAATTTTCGTAACCATTTCACCATATTTACCAGACCAAACAGTCATGAACATTTAATGCCTCGACAGAGTTAAAAATAAATGAAAATTATTTAAATCGTTGATCCGTGCAGCGGTTGCCAGACTGCGGCAACGAGCGGCAAGACACAAACACAAATCGACCGAATGTTGAATGCGAAGACGAACAACTGACATGTAGTTGTTGTTGTGGCTGTCGGTGTTGTCGTAATAATGTGTTGTTGGAATTTGTATTGGAACTGCGCGAATACAAAACAACAACAACAATAACAAACCATGTGCAGGCGCACGAATGACAGTAACCAAAAAAAACAACAATAAAAACAAGAATAAAAGAACATATGACAAGGTGTATTTTACTGGACTGACTGACGTGCTGGCCGCTGAACGTTGTGTCGGTGTGAACACGACCCCCACCGCAGTTTGGCGCGGAACTTTAATGCGAAAACACCGACAACAATTGCAATCGTTGCGCGCCGCAATGTTGTTGTATGGCAGTTTTCTTGTTGTCATTTATTTTTTAAATTTTTTGTTTTTATTTGATTTAATTCTGTTACTTTGTGCATTTTCAGTTTACGGAAATATTAAATTTTTCATACGTTGCGCTGGTCAGTTGAGTTCGCGACGGCCACTCCTTCGCCTGTCAGCCCATTCGTCTGTCTGCTGTTATTCGTCGGTCTGTGATTGCACTCAGTTTCACATTCACATTCACCGTAAATGTAGAGCAACTTTTCGACAGGTCGCATGTCATGTCAAACAAACTGACAGCTATGACGGTAATAGCGACAGCGACAGTGGTGCCAACTGCGCGCGACTGGTTGGTTGTGCGTGCAGCGATTTCAACAATTTTTCGCTGGCTGCATGCAGTGTTGCCAACTTGTGAATTTTTCAAAATTATTAAAATCAATCAATGAGAGGTGGATTTTTTTTCATTTTTTGCTTGACAAGTTACGAAGAAGTTATGTATTCAACTAAACAAAGATTGAGTTTTTAAATCAGATTGTTTTTGAAATTTGATTCAAAAAGTCTGGTGATTGATATATTTATGATATGTGGTAGTTTACAGTCCACTTGCACTCTCAGAACTCTCAGCTGAGTCTTAGTCTTCTTTCTTCTTATCTGTCTTATCTGTTGAATTCCCTGCATATTTCAGCGAAATCTTTTGAAAATCAAGATATGTGATAAGTGCTCTGGTAGAAGAACAAAACTGCACAATGTAAAGGACCGAGTGAAGAAACTTTTTAAATACCACACTGATGTAAGAAAGAATAAGAAAGGGTCGAGGGCGCCCAGACGAATTTTGATTGCTACATATTTGTAATATCAGTAATGTTATGTGGAACAATTGGCTCAACTTTCAATTCTTAGTTCCCAATTCCCAATTTGCGCCAATTCCTTAAAAATTAAAAACAAAAATTAAGAGCTTTTCGACTTATTGCGCCAGATTTGAATTGGACTCTGACATACCTATTACAGATATAACTTCAAAGCAAAGAAAATAGCTATGTACAGCTCACACGTTAAGAAAACCTGGATGGTGGTTGTGGTACAGGGTCATAGCCAGAACTTGGTCTAGGTGGGGTTTTAAAGAATTTTTGTATTACGTGCTTTCTAAAGTAAACAGGACTTTCAAAACAGGGAATTTTCAGCTGGTGGCACCTTTAGATGACTTAATGCATTGGAAATTCACATCTTATCTAAATTTTCAGGCAAAACCTCATGACGTTTGGTTCACTGGAAGCGAAGTTATTGCGTCTGAAGTGAAAGTATGTTTGCGTCATCGCACATTCGACTCCATACAACCCCGGAACAAACTTAAAAGGAGCGGTCTGTTCTTCAAAAAATTTGTTAAGCTAGTTAATCATGGTCTGCTGAATTGAAATTTTTATTTTGTTTTTCTTAAACTTTTGTAGTTGTAGCAATGCCTGAGACTTATATTTGCAAATTTCGTCATTTTTATTAATAATATTTTATATTTGTCGAAAAATAGGTGTTTAGGCTACTTTTCAAAATGAATTCTTTTCTGAGATCGGAAGATATCGGTGGATGTGTTTACATTATTCGACAAAGAAAAAATGCTTCTCTAAAAATAAAAAAATCGTGGATATACTTTCACATACTTTTTAGATATTTACCTCCAATCTTGCCAGTTTTAAGGTTTTTAATTAAATATTTTAAATGAAATATGAAGTAGAAGCCTCGAAGTAAAAGAATTTTGCAAATTATGAAAAAAACATTAACCCTTTCGAACCCAGAGTTGCCACCTATTTGTCATCTTATAGCAAAAGCTACGATTGATGTATGGGTTTAATTTAAGTACACACTAACAAATTAATATTTTTAGAAGTCAAAGATTTCAAAGCAATTTACAAAAATTTTACTGTTATCCCCAAAATAATTTCCAATAAATTGCAGTGATATCAGGGAAAGTTTGTGTTCTAATTGAAGTCTACGAATTGGACGCGTTTGATCAAAACCCTGTTTCTTTAGTAATGGCTAAATAAACTCAAAAAATGATAATTTTGTATTTTCCCATAAATATTAGATAACTTTCCTGTAATTAAAAAATATTGATACAAAATTTATTTAACCCGTTTTAAGTTAACATTGTTCAAAAGTAAACTAGCTCTAGAACTCTAACAAAGAGGCGTGGTGACTTCAAATGTCGTGTGTACACTTCGTAGCCAAGTGTGTCATAATTTAAAGACCAAAAAGTAATATCGAGACACAGGGTAAAATTCGGGGTCGAAAGGGTTAACAGCGAAAATGAACACATAAATTCTTAATCTATATTGAAAGCTTTAGCTTTCTTACTAAACATGTATTTTATTTATTTATTTATTTATTTCTTTATTTATTTATTACGATTTTTTACTCAAGGGATTAAAAATCAGAAGACATGTAGTATAATTTTTTGTGAAAAAAGTTTCGACTTTGTACAGCTTTTGCACGCACACTAATTCATTTTTGAATTTGAAATTTCTGAAAATTTTTTTGGAGTTTTCTTAGTTGGAGTTATACTTTTTAAATGACATCAAAATCGTTAAGCTCTGAGAAAAATAAATAAATATATAATAACAAATGAATAATAAATACATTTTTTGATTTCTGTCTATAGAACGAATTAAAATTAAAAAAATTATCATTGAACAAAAAGCCAATTTTAATTTTTTTTTAATTTGGTACCTCTTTAACTGAAACGTTTAAATTGATCAACCAAGTTTATGGTGATGATTGTTTATTCCGTGGCAGAGTTCTTGAGTTGTGTGCGCGATTTTAAAATGGTCTTGAGAACATAAATGATAACCAACATAGTGAACAACCGAAATCTGTGAACACCTCAGCTTCTATCCAAACTGTGCATGAATTCATTAAAGTTCAAGCAAAATCTTCATTGCAATTCTTGAAAGTAAATTTAATCATTTTAATTTATTGCATTTTAACTGAATAAATGGCTATCGAAAAGTGTGTGCACAGCTTGTTCATCACACGTTGACTGACGCCTCCTTATCGATCGACTTGTAACTGATTTTTCGACTAAAAATCGCATCGAACCATTAGCCACTGCTCGTATTCGCCTGATTTTTTTACCGTGAGACTTTTCTCTTTTTGAAGAAATGCATTTGCTGATGAAAAGAAAGAATTTTGAGTACGCAAAAACCATCCAAAAGGCTTTTATTGATATCCTGAAGGACATTCGGATGATCTCAAACACTAATTCCATAATCTTACGCCTTCTTACATTTTGTAATTTTAGGAAACAGCTGCAATGATTTGTGCCTAAAATAACTTGAGTTGGCAACCCTATCGGCAGCGTATCACTATTGCTGCACGCACATTGGTGTACGAGTAATTTTGATGTGTGTGTGTGTATGTGTGTTTGTGTTAGCGAAAGCGTCACTGAATGTGTATTGAGCTTTGATTTTTTCGCATTTATGCGGTTAAATTGTTTGGTTTTCACTTTGAGTTGATTTTAAAGTTTTTGTTTTTTTGCTGCAGCCGTTTTGCAGCTGAACTCTCTGCAACAGCGCGGATTTCGATTCGATTTTTTTGGCGCAACATATTCCGACAACTTCCTAATAAATGTCGCGTCCATTTGAGTTTGATTGATTTTATTGAGCGCCCACACCTACGCAGCCAAATGCAGCAAAAGTGTATTCGGTCGAGGGAGTAAAAATCGCGCGACTCGCATTGACATTTCTAATTGATTAAAATGCGATTGATGGGCGCGCGCGCGTACAGTTTTTTCCTCACTGTCTGCTGTGTGCTCCCGCCGGACTGTCGGCTGACCAATTTGACTGATCATTGATTATGTGCGGCCCCCTTCGACTCGCTGGCACAATTAAAATCATTTCAATATCAATTTATATGTCAACTTATTGCGCTGCACTTACCGGATATGCCATCATATGTCCACCATTCCTCCCAGCTGGCTTTAATTCCTGCAAAACAAAGAGACGAAAGCACGAAAACGGCAAAAATATTAATTTACATTGGCAACAATGGCGCTCGCATACATGTATGTGGTATGTGAAAAAGAATGAAAGAGATGAGGTTCAACATAAGAGTACAATTGGGTGTGTGTGTGTGTGTTTGTGTGTCATTGTTTGTTTGCACAGACAAAAAGTCAATAAACCGAAAATAATGCGCGAGCTCAATAAATGAAATAAACTTTTAAGGCAAATTAAGAAATGGAAATTTTCGATTTTCGCTCTTTCCACTACAACCGACTGGACGCATTGATATCGTCCGTTCCGTTGCTTGAATGGACAACGGCGGCCGACAAAAATGTGCCGCCATAAACCGGCTGTGGCGGTTTTCGGTGTCGGCGTCGATGCTGTGCAGCCACCGACGTTCATCCACCCGTTTGTTCGTCCGGCTGTTGGTTTGTCTGTCTACAATTCATGGACGCCACTTGTGCGATAAAAAGTGCGCACAAGTTGTTTGCATTTTTTATTTTCATTCATTTGCTTGTTGCTTGCTACTTTATTATTGCCGGTTATTTCATTAATAATTTTCAGTTGAAATTCGAGTGCGCTGCCGATTAACACACAACAACAAATGAATTTATGTGCGAAGCTGAATTTTCTGAACTTTCCATGAAACGTAAGCAATGTAATGCGAAGTACAACACGACAGCTGCGTTGATTGCATAAGTCGAGAAATATGGCCACTTAAAAACGCGAAACCACTCAAAATCACAGCAACTTCGACTGAACTCACAGTACACGAAAATTAAAGTTGTTTTCTTTATTGTGGTTAAACTTGTTTGCGGTCATGTTTGGCGCTTTTAGTTGTACACATTTTCACACTGCGTGCTCGAAAATTGTTTTATTAAAAGTCAATTGCAGTTTTATGGCTGTTTTTGTATTTGTTTTGCATGCTTCAATTAGTTTTAAAATTTTTTTGTAAAACATTTTTCTCAACGATTTCGTTGACTCATAGCAGCGCCACATGGCGTATGAGTGACATTCGCATTGCAGCAATTTCGGCTTAAAATCTGTGCAATTGCAAAGTGAAATGTTAGTCAGGATTTTGTTTAAATCAGTTATTAAATAGTCATGTGGCCAAAACAAGCAATGACAACATTTTTATGGCAACAAAAAATGTTGCATTGTGAACGAAGCGTTGCACAGTGTTACAAGTTCATATAGTGGAGTGACAAAAATCGAAGAAGTAGTCCTCAATAAATTAAATTAAATTAATTATGCAATTTGTGTATGAGTAAAAACCATACTTTGCAAAATTTCAATGGAATTGGAGTAACCTCCCATAGAGCCGGGTTTGAAAAAACTGCTTGTTAACAATGAAAATTATCTTAGGTCACAAAAGTGATGTTCATAATATTTGATCTTCGATATAAATCCATTTATTAATGTGTATTTATGTGTGTACTTAGATAAAAAGTGCTTACTTCAAAAGCAATCGCGATAAAAAATTCTACAAATTGCTTCGCAGATGCTCAGAAATTGCTCTGAGAGGGTTAAAATCTATTCTCGCTTGCACTAATTTTTCTTTGTCAACATTTCTTTCAAACATACTCACCTCCTATCTCCAACCCTTATTGGGGCTCCCATACAAAATGATAGCTTTTATAAAATAGGATCCCATTGGTCCCAGGTTGCCTCCAGACATATGAAATGCAAGACTGACCCCTATTTATTTTCGTTTTTGAACGTTTTTCCCATACAGACCTAACCGCCAGCTCCAAATTTAAAGACGGCTGCCATACAAAACTGGCCATTTTGTATGGAATTGGCTGCCCACTTATAGTAAAGGAAGCGACAAACTTACTTACGTATCTCGAAAACTACTAAGCCGATTTGGATAATTTATTCAAGAATCGACAACGTTTTTCAGTGCAGTAAATACAAAATTAATGAAAGTTCAAAAACTCAACACCAGAGGGCACTTTCCATACAAACAAAGTTCTGAGGTTGCCAACTTTTGGGTTTCTATGAAGCAAAAATCAAAATGTGTCCATGGTCGAAAACCCATTAACCTCCCCGTCTCGAATATAATTGTAATCGTTATTGATTTTCCAAAGCTCTCTTAAACACATTTCTTCCACCAATAACAAATCATTAGTTGGTCGATTGTTATTGGCATTCAATCAAACGTTGAAAATATTGCAAATTTTCTTCACTGAAAATTACCGACAACTTGTATTTTCGAAAATATGCTTAATATGCTAAATGGTTTCCAAAATTAAATAAGAAAAAAATGTCAAAAATGATAAAATGTGTGTTCTTTTTTAATTCGCCTTTAATGTTTCAACTCAGTTTTTATTTGCTGGTTTTCTTAGTTTAATTTTTTTCATGACAGTACTGTTCAGAGATGAAAAGAATCAGCAAAAAATTGGTCTAACCAAACCTAAATTATATGAAAATTACGAGTATTTTATTTTTTTATTTTGAAATATTGAACCTCAAAGTGAAATCAAAAATTTTGTTATTTGTAGAAAATTCTTTTTCAAAGATATAAGAGCTTTTTTAGAGCTCATAACTTCTATGCTGTTCAATTTTTTTTTTCATAAAAATTAGCGTTTACTGACATTTGTGTTTTTATAATATTTAATTTTGGCCATATTATCACTACTCGTCACACTGTGCGCTATTCGCATGAATAGTTGTGTGGCATTGTAGGCGTTTTAAATTCAATTTAAATACAAAACTATGAAAATCAATTTGTTATTCGGCTCAGCGACACTGAATTAAAATTGAATTTTTTTCTATACACGCATACACACAAACGAATACTAACACATACGAGTAGTTCACATGTCCATCAAACATGAATGTGTAAATTTTTGTTAACGAATTTTGAAATGATTTTTACTGGAGTTGTTTAAACTGTTTTTGCATTGATAACACCGTGTGACAAAAATAAAAAAAATTTTCACACCGGAAAAAATCCAGTATCAGTATTTTTAATAATAAAAGGATACAAAATCAATGAAGCGAGAATAACGAAATTTTGACACGTGATCAAGGAGATTTTGGGTTTTAACATAGTTACTTTTCAAGAAAATTCTATATAAATTTTCAAGGATATAAAGGATTATAATTTTCAAAGGACGTTTTTCATATCCTTTTTTTACAAATAGATAAAAAATCAATTTTATTTAAATTCTTGAGCCTTTTTTCTTTCATTTGATATACATATCGCCATATTCTAACGAGGTTAAGTATTGTTATATTTTTTTAAATTTTTTGTCCCCTCAAAATGTTGAAGTCCTTTTAAAAGGACAAAGGATGTAGAAATGAAAAACTGAGTACGCAGAATTACTATATTTGGTCTCTAGTTTCACGCACATATGGATTTTTCCGGGTGTTAAAAATGCTGTCGCTCGGTGTAATATGTTATGTGTGAATGTTTGGCCCAAAATATGAAGTTAGGGAGAGTAAAAATTTCAATAATAGGCAAAAAATGGATTTAAATGAATAGAATATTATGTTTTATATTAATTAAATCCAACAAATTTTAACAATACTGAAGCTACAAATAACTGTATTAAGTACCCATTGTTTTACTCTTAAAAAAGTCCATCTTTTTATGTTCCGTGACGCTAAGTTTAAAATTTTGGATCATTTGTATTGTTTCAATGAAAATCAAACTGAAAAAGTGTTGAAACTGACAGCGCTTGGTGTTTCTCTCTTAACCTGTAAGCTGTTAGTAGGCGGAAGGCTACATAAGTTTCCTTACACGCCCAGTTTGGCCAACCTTAAACCTTCGACATGGAATGAAGGGATTCATGGGGTCTCCGGGTGGAAGTGTATGCCGCACATTCCCCTTCTTTAACCTAATCATAACCTACTATGCACCTGACATGCTTTATCCAGAAGAAGAATGACCTTTTTAGGCGATTCCTCTTCGTTAGTCTAGGAATCTACCCGATAAGACAATTCGCTGTGTACTAAGTTTCGTAAGAAACTCCAATTGGTTCGATGAGTGAACGGATTTGGCTCCTCTACATACTGATTTCTTCAGAAGTGGTTTCAGAAATCAGGGCAGCGAAGAAAGTGTCAATCGACTCATTATGAATATGTCTGGTGGTGCCAAAAATATATTTTTTTTATATGACAAATTTGCGTCCAGTTGTCTAATATGAACTATGCTTCTTTTAAGTAAAGACTGGACTTGGTCTCAAACGTGGAATTAGAGTAAGATTCTTCTTCTTCTTCTTCTTGCTGTTCTTGGTTAGCCTCTGAAACCAAAACTAACCTAATCTCATTTGTGTTTGTAATCCTTTGTCAGAGAGTGAGAAGGAGAGAATGAGGAGAGAGTGACAGAGTCATCTGAATCTGTTTGGATTTGCTATTCTTTTGAAATGAAAACAGAATCTAAATTTGAGTAATTTCCAACATTTAAAATTAAGCTTTCGAAATAATAAAATAAAGAAGTAAATAATAAAAATTGCAATTATTATTTCTCTAAAAAGCTGCACAAAAAAAAACTTTTGTTAACCCTCTGCAACTGACGTGCTCTTATTTTAACAATAACACTGACGTGGTGGTCTGACGGACACTTCTTTAAACTGAATTATTTTTATGAAATTTCTTACTTTCATTTATTAGGCCTTTATTATTTATAATAAAAAATAGTTTATAATCCAATGTAAGGGTAAAATTTGAAATGAAAGACATTTGATTGAACTTATGTGGTTTATTTCATTGATACAATAAAATCAGCAAAAATAATACTCTTCTTTTAAAAATTAATAAACAAGAGAATGTGATCAATTTAAAGGAACATTTTTCACTCTATCTCAATAAGCACTTATTAAATAAATTAACTTTTGAATTTTAACGAAATCGCATGGTGAGATCATATTTTATGCAGACTTAAAATATTATGTTTTTTGCTGGCACTTCTCACAAAGAGGATTGGAACATTGCAAGCAAATAGGCTTTGAGCACTCACAGCATATGTACTTTGTCTTTCTTTTCTTTTTGGAGGGACATATACTTGTATGGCACAATTTTTTTCCACTGATTGTCTCGGATTGAGTTTTTGGGGGTGGAGGGGGCATATCTTTTCCCAAAACTCGACTAATGGTCATGCGTAACTCTCTTGGCAATCTTTCATTGTACGCACGTGCTTTCAAGTGGTCTAGCACCAATTCTCTTGCCATATTTAATAGAAATGTGCCTCTTCTCAGCGTAGCTTCCATATTTTCACGTGTTTGGTAAGCTACGAAACAGTTTACGCCTATCATGTCTAACATTCTATAAAAGATGGCCATGGGCCAACGACGAGTTTTGCGGCTGGCTGAATACACTGAGCACTTTTTATCGATCTCATCCACGCCTCCCTTAGTGTGATTATAATCTATAATCATCAGTGGCTTTCCTGACTCAGGATCAGTTTGTCGAATGCGATGTGAGGATGAGACTAGAAGGACTGCTTTGTTTTTCTTTGGCACATAGGATAACAATGTAAAGTCCTCGGTGAAACCATAAAGAGAGCTTTCAACTACTCGTTTTTTATTTGGCAAGAAGCTTGGAGGAATCTCACTTTTATTCTTCTTCAAAGTCCCAAGATAGGTCAGATTCTTCGCAAGCAAAACTTTCATTAGCGGAATGGAACTAAACCAATTGTCAGCTGTTATATTACGGTTCGAACCTTCAATGACTTTTACAAGTCGTAAAACTGATTGCGATGGTACTGATAATTTCTTCTCTTCTTCATTTAGTCCTATTCCATCAGAATTCTTTCCGTGATAAATATAAGCATTGAAAATGTAAAAAGTTTCTGCGTCAGACAAAATAAAGATCTTTAGCCCATACTTTGCCGGTTTTTGTGGCATGTAAATTACAAATTTGCAACGACCTCTAAATGGAACTAGCATTTCATCAATGCACATATTAGGGCCAGGGGTGTACTGAGCTTGAGAATTTGAAATAAACTTGTTGAAAATATCTGATATGGGAGCCAATTGATCTTCTATTCAACGTTCTTGTCTCGTCTCTAGATCATCGAATCTTAAACAGTTGACTAAGCATGAAAATCTGTACTTAGACATAACACAGCGAAATATTTCATGACCTGTGCCATTATTAGCAAATATTATATTGAGATCAGAGTTATTGCATTTGAATACTGACGAGTAATATAACAGTCCGATAAATGCTTTCATTTCATTTTCATCCGAATCCATTAGCTCAACCCGACTATTATTTTTGAATTGGTTTCGAAACATACTTAATTTTCGGTTTGTATGTGCAACCAAATTTGAAAGCATGGACTTATCAAAAAATTTTGCCCAAAGCTCAACATAACCTTCAAATTGTAATTTATTAACCAGTATGGGTAATCTAATAATATTGCGAGCTGGCACTCTGGATGTTCTTGGACCCTCCTGAGCACTCCAGACGAATTTTCTCCAGACTCCAGACCATTTTTACCTTTGTAAAATTCCTCACTATGTATTTGTTCTTCTATACAGCGATTACTATTCTCCTGAGTATCTTCTTCAAAAGAAATTGTGTCGTCTTCAAATTGAAAAGTTTCTGGTTCGAATGTTTTATCTTTCACATCGTCGTCTATATCGCTCAAATCTTCTCCTTCATTTTCAAGTTCCTCTAGCCATTCAATTACTTGCCTCTCATTGCTTTTGAAACATCCTGAAGAAGTTCTTTTTGAAGAAGATGGTCTTTCCATTGTGTTTGAATTTGCTATGCGTACATATGTATGTAAAAAAAATAATAAAAACGATTTTACTGGAGTAGAGCAGTCCGACGGACACTATGAAAATGTTACGCTTATGCTGACGTGGTGGTCTACCAGATACTTACAGTTATATTGACGTGGTGGTCTAACAGACACTAAATTGCGTAACTGCGCACGTGCGCCACCTACGAACACTCTGTTTGCACTGATCGACGTAAGAATACGAGTGTGAAAGGTACTACGAATGTGTGGATCGTAGGTTCAAAATTTACGAAGCAATGCACGAAGTTTTGTTTTGCGGTGTCTGTCAGACCACCACGTCAGCTGCAGAGGGTTAAAAGTAGTCCAAAAGTAATTAAAGAATTTATAGTTTAGTTTCAATGTTTTAAAACAAAATAATTGATAAATGTTTTCTGCCTAAGGGATCACCTAAGTTTTCTCATTATTTGCTTCAGCACACAATGAAAATATGAAAATGTTTCGCAAAGCATGAAAGCATTTTAATAAAAAAAAATTCATAAACAAAACTGCAGCTGCAGAATTTTTGCTAGAAAACACCAAAAAATTGGCAGCATAATAAAATACAGAAGCAGCTAGAACAGAAAGAATCAATCGAAAGACGATGATGCCAACTAAACATTCGTCAGCGCCAACATGTCGCCAGCCAGACTGGCGCCAGCAAACTTTCCACTTGGTCTCGCTTCGATGCTCTCTGCTCTGTTCGTGCGCCCAGACAACGAGCCAAGTGAGCGGCGGCAGTCGGCAGCTAAACTATAAACCTGAAATTTATGCGACGCTCTCGATGTCGCTAAAAGAGCAACGCAAGACGAGTGAGCGGCGGAAAAAACACACAAGCGGAAGTGCAAGCACAGCAAGAGATGCTGCCACTTCCGCGCTGGTTGTGGTGCTGTGCGTTGTTGGTGTTACTCGACTCCTACCACAAACATTTTCTTCAACTTTTGCAATCCACAAATCTGAAATGGCAGACGGCAGACGGCGGTGGTGCGCTGGAAATGACTTGGCGGCTTGTTATTGTTGTCTGCTTAACGCCGAAAAGTATGCCATAAAATTGGCGACTAACTGACTGCGAAACGGAAGCAACAACAACAACAAGAATAACAACGGCATCAATAACCAGCAGCAACAAGCAGCAGCGGCAGCAACTTGAAGTCAAAGTCGCAGCCACGCAGTGGAACGCAAACAATAACAAACAAGACAATAATAAAAATTTATCAGTGTCAAAGCGGAGGCAAAACGGGCCAGCAAATACTGCTACAAAAAGCTTAAAGCAACGACGATGGCGACCGACACGGAAATTTCTATGAGTGCGCTGCAATGCGACAACAAGCTGCCGGTGCTGCGGCTGTGACTGGGAGTGGGAGGGGGACAGTGGAGATGCATGTGGCAAGTGCAGAGTGCTGAGCGGTGCGTTGGCGCCGCGTGTGTGAATCCGTCAAACGTTTGGGGCGACTGTGCTTCTGGCGCTGGGTTTTCCCGCACCCATTCGTGCGCTTTTTTGGCGCCTTGTGTCGAGCGAGTGCCGAGTGGCTTTGCCGCGGCTCGCAGCGTATCTGGGCGACGTTATCGTGTGGTATCATGTTGCCTCAATTGCTTGAATGCATTGCGTTTATTTATTGTCGCTTTTTTTTTGCTGGCCAGCTGCCGAAGCCGGCTCCACTGGCTCGTACATACCAACTGCCAACTGCGGGGTGGGGCCGCTGCAGACGCTGTGGCGCCGCCACTTTCGGTTATTGATGTTTTTGTGTTGGGTCGGTCGGTCGGTTGGTTGTTGCCGTTGCCAGCTTTGGGGTTGATTTTTTTGCGCCTCTGCTATGTTGCTGCAGTCTGCACTATTGGCAAGATTTTATTTGCTAACGAATATTTCTTGCATTTTTGTTATTATTTTAAATTTGTATGTGTGTTTGTGTGTCTGTTTGGTGAGTTAGTACAAGCGTGCCGACAGCATTTTGGCAAACAACAGACAACATTTTTAGTTTAATGGCAATTTTAAAGTTTATTTTGGTACCCGATTCGAAGCGTTCAAGTCAGTTGTTGGCATATTGTCGTTGCAAGTTGCATGAAATTTACTAAAGAATTTTGCTTTTTTACTTGAATATTAATTTCTATGCGTTGAGTGCTGTTGCCAACTGATATTTCACTAGCAATTTATTGTCAACATTTATTGTAGTCACTAATAACCATATTTTTGGGTCATTGCTTAGAGTGCGCTCAGCATAAATTTAGTATTAAAAAACGGTCCTTAAACCGCACTGAACTAACTAAACCGCACTGGTCTAATGTAGGTCAAAGTTTGAGCACATTGTCAACTTTATTGAGAGTCCTTTTTGACAGAATTATTGGAAAAGAAAGGCATTGAAATGGGATTACGAAATGATTCATAAAAATTTTCAGTTATAAAACGGATTAATACACATAATATAACAAAAATTAATGATTCTTGAAGTGAACAAAAATTTTAATCAAAATGTTTACACTATGTGAGGAAGTGATTCCCCTGACTGAAAAAGTATTGGCAATCCTAAATAACAGTGAGAAGCGAAATGTTAGAGCGTTGTGGCGGAACTGCGATTGAAAGAGAACAGCATAACTCATCAACAGAAATTTCAAGGATGAACCTACACAGTAGTTTGAAACTTTCAAGAACCACTGAACCGAACCACTTCACAAATTTCTGTAATTTTTTTTTAAATATGTATTTACATCCACAATTTAAAAGATTTTTCGTAAATAACGCTTTTTTCAAATCCTTTAACTATTTTCAATATTAAAAATAGTGTGATAACTTTATACCTTAATTACTTTTTAAGTCGATAAGTTGACTGTTGACATTCGTTTTCATACATTTTTGCACGCTACACTTCGTCGTAATCTTACTATCCACAGCGTATGCACCCTTTGCGCCGCACTCAGAGTCAATCATAGAGAAAAAATAATTCAAATTCAATTTTTCATTTCCTAGCTGGCAGCAATAACAACAACCATGGCTTATTGCTCTTTTCTCCGTATAAAAAACAAGCGACACTTTGTTTTGTTGGCCAACAACAACAACAACAAAAACAAAACAACCACAGTCTGTCGCTTGTTTTCCCCTGTAATGCTTCCCACTGCAGCTTGCCAGTGTTGCCAAATACCTGAAATGACTTTCTCCTAAATCTTCAAAAATACTTAAATTTCATCCCAAAAGTTTAAAAAACCATCTAACACTTTTTTTTTTATAATTTGCGTCATTTTAAAGGAATTTAACTTCTCATAAAAAAATAAACATATATACATGTAATTTTTTTTAATGCAGCCTTTTTTATTCATCTTTAGCTTAACAAGAAAAATATAACAGGAACAAAACATATAACAAATGAATTTAACAAAAAGTGCAATTGTTTGCGAGATTTCATTGTGATAGCAATAAGTGGGAATTACATATCGGGTGTTTTTTTTAGAGGTATAGAACTTCGAATTGAAATAAAACACAAGAAAATCGTTTTAATGTCCATCAATTTGGCTTTATTGGAAGGATAATTTTATGCCATTAATGTTTAAATATGATTTCGGGCATGTGGCCGCCGCGGCTGGCTCGAATAAAGCCAATTCTACAGGTCCAATTTTCAACCACTTTTTCGAGCATTTGGGGCCGTATGTCGGCAATAACGCCACGAATGTTGGCTTCCAAGTCCCCTAACGTTTCTGGTTTGTTGGCGTAGACGAGCGACTTCACATATCCCCAAAGAAAATAATCCAATGGTGTCAAATCACACGATCTTGGTGGCCAATTGGTCCATTCCGCGAAATTATGCGCTCATCGAATGTTTCCTTCAATAAATCGATTGTGACGTGCGCTGTGTGGCATGTAGCGCCGTCTTGTTGGAACCACAACTCATCCACATTCATGCCATCCAATTCGGGAACAAAATAGTCGGTTATCATGGCTCTATACCGGTCTCCATTAACGGTAACTGACTCCTCTTCTGACTGGGTCCTCTTCAACATTTTGCTCTACAGCGGCAATTGTTTCTTCGGTGCGCACTGTTCGACGTCTCTGCGGATGCGTATTATCACATAGAGTAAACGTAGTGTGAAAACGACCCATGGTTAACCGAATTAATTGCTCTGATGGACGATTATGTCGACCATAAAATGGACGGAGCTTGCGGTAAACTTCGCGAACTGAACCATTATTTTCGAAATAAATTTGCCCGATTTGCAAGCGTTGTTCTTTTGTGAACCTGTTCATGATGAAATGGCAAACCAAACTGAACATAAATGACATTAGAGTTGCCAGATTTGACCACAAAATGCCATCTCTATTCGAAAAACAAACCTCTAACAAAAACACCCTATAGAAGCTTATATTTTGTAAGCCTACAAATTTTTAACACAATTAATGCTTTGATTATTAAAATAGTATAATATGTTTTGTTGCCAGTGTTCCTAATACTTCATACTTCGTTATCCAAAAATCTCCCAAAAATCCACTAAGGATTCGAAAAATCCCCCAACATAAAATATAAATCTCCTAAACTTTCTCCTAAACAATTCTTTCTCCTAAAAATTCTCCTAAAAAGCCAAGAATCTATTAAATCTAGGAGAAAATTTCCTGATCTGGCAACACTGCCTCAAGCGATCAATACTTTCTTCTAATCTCTGTACCGTCTGTTCTGTCATATAACAGAAACGAAAGCTGTCTAGTGCTGATCGTAATGTTAATAGCAGAGCATGTAATGTTAAATTTACAGTGGTCGAAACATTATCACCTCCTAACAGTTTTGAATTTGTGTGAGATGCGCGTTCTGTATTACTGTTTATTCTGTGGGATAACTAAAACTGTGGCAAAATAATGATCCTTTGTCATAAAATTAATTTGATCAATGAATTAAATTTCCAATTTCCTTAAAGTTAAAGCGCTCACGGAAATGGATTAACACGCTGTTAGACGAAATTTGAGCGGCTGGGTTATCTATAAACAAAAATAAATATCTGTCAATATTTGTATATTCTCTTTGCATTTATGTAAATAAGTATGACTACCCCATATTTGTAACGTCACTCCAGCTCAGCTTCTTGCTCAGCTGCACTGCGGATCTGCGATAGTTGAAATTTTGAAAGAGCCAATATATATCAAGTAAATTATGTATGCCCTACAGAGGGCAGAGAAGAGAGAAAAAAATTGTAAGTCTTGCCAATTATATTCATGACTGAATGCCCCAATATTTTGTGATCCTTGTACCATACACTACAGAGAAATTTCTGTATCTTCATGCCAAGCATTGCAGCGAGGCGTATGTCTGCTGTAGAGGTCGATAAATAAGCAGTAAAATGAAAACATTTCTTGCACTTGTCTATTGGGACCTTAGCAATAATTTATGGAGATCCATTTTTTAGTTGTATTTGGGATTCGTTTGACTACGAGTCCCATGAGTCCCAAATATTAAGACCTCATTTTGTCCCATGAACTCAGAGGCCCTAGATTGTCGAAGTCTTGAGATAGCAGGACAGGAATAGAGAATATAATGGAGAACGCAAAACCCATGTGACGTGTGATGTGTTACTGCAGTCCGATCAAAAGAGTGCAATTAAAAATGATCTTAGCCGTTGTAGTTGGACAGGTTTGCAAGTTCTCTTACTTGACCTCCGCCTCTCATCTTAATGGGCGGAAAGACCCTACGGACACACTAACATTCTGGAATTCTCCTGTACACGTAAGGTGCAAACATGAACTGTGGGGTTGAAGCAGAGGTCTGCTTCACGGATCTGGTGTAAGAATTAACCTTTCATCAGCCAGATTTCTGTATTGCCTTTTAGGCGGAAGTTTTTTCAATAGGAGAAGCCTGCAGGATTCGTTTACAACCAAGTTTTTAGGGTTAGGATGTTTATATATTTTTCGGCAGCCAGAAGGCCTTTAAGGCACTCACCAACCCTACAGCAAAATCCAAACCGACTCATGGGAATGAGTCCGTTGATGAGCTGGCCAGGTTGGGTCTGCTAGCGACTCACTAACATAGTGTTGTAAGTGTAAAGCTAAGACAGATATAGGCGTCATTTACCGAGTTGCGCGGTGTATGGTTTGATCCTTTCGAGGCTCTTTGGGCTTTCAGTGGATTATTGGTTTCACATGGTGGGCACCAAACACTGCGTTTAACCCAAATTTAATGTCCTAGGAATGGGACGCGCTGCATCCATTGGTTCACTATTTAGTGGGTATCGAAGAGCTATCAAAAGGGTCACGAGAAGGCTTTGCATCAACTTGTATTGGATAGGCACAAGGATCGTTCTGGCGTTCGCCGGGTTGAATCAGAAACTTTGCCTTGTGTGTCCGCTCTCATCCGCCTGGAGAGAACTTTTGCGGCGGGCCATAACCCGGTAATGGTAAATAAGTAAGTAAATAAGTAAGTGCAGCTGACTGTACGATAAAGATGTAAAGACATTACGTACAATGATTTCATCTTTGAGTGTGGAGACATGGGATGGGAGAATCGGAACTTCAAACACGCTCTTCATAGATCTTCGAGTTGGTTGTATAGAAGTTCTAGAGTTCATTACATTCAGACTTGAAAACAACAAATTTCACTATTTATATTTCAATGTTGTTGTCAACTAGCTTCTTCTTTGTACTGCCAGGTGGCAGTCAACCAACCACCAGTGTTGCATTTTCGCGTTCACCTGAGGCTCCATGTGAGACTTATGCCTAACATTTTATGCATGCAGTCATGCTTTGCAGTTGGCTTAGTGCCCAAAAAGTATGAGTACAAGTTTTATGTTGATTCAAAACGACAGGCTGGGCATTAATAGATACCCCTATCCTTATTAAAAAAATATAAGTTAAGAAAAAAGTTTCTGTGGTCATGCATTCTGGCGTTTAGACTTGAGATCAGTGGCGCACGCAGTATTTTGGGGGTTTTGTGTAACTTTTTTGAGAACTTTGAAATAGAATAAAATTAAGATGTATGAATCTACAGACTGAGATCCAAAACATGTATGTTTTTCATACCTGACTTATTTTGGTCCTGAACGTTCAAAATAGAAAATTTATTAATTTAATAACCGCAAATATTTAAAAAATATATTTGAAATGTGTATGTCCTTAAAATTTCAAAGTCCTTTAAAAAGGACTTTGGGTCAGAAAATGAAAAACTGACTATGCCACGTTACTATAAATGACCTCTAGTTTCAAGTCTATATCAACATTAGGATGGGTCTCGGAAATGCAAAGTTGGTGTTTTCACTCCGTGCATCATAACTTTGTCATTTTTCTTTCGATTCTATTGATGTTAGGCTTAGGTTAGGTTAGGTTGCGGTGGCTGCCTCTGTATGAGACACACTTAGGCCTCTTAATGGGCCCGTTGTGATACCACAGATTCCACCCGTTTGAAATGCGTATGCAACACTGTTTTTTTCAACATGTGATACAACACACATTTCAAGCGGATGGGGAAAGGGATGGGAGGGGACCTACAGTTTAACGCCGAATCCGAACGGCGATGGGCAGTTTTTCTTTCACATTTGGAGGTTTTGCCATTGCCTGCCAAGAGCGCACTTGTGCGATTCTTGTCATTCTCATTCCCTTCATGTGGATAGCGACAGAAGTAGGCTTAATATTTGCACAAATAATATATATTTTATCTTAAATTTTAAAACCAAAGGAGAAAATTTATTTTATCTATAAAAAAAACATGCGAAAATTTATGATTTTTGAAAATGGTCAAAATATTCACTTTTTCACAACTTTCACCGTCAGTAATTTCTCCAAATCTGGACAATCTGTATATCTCTGGAAAGGCTTAATATTGTATATTGTTAATAGTAGGGGAGACCGGGGCAAATACGCCCACGGGGCAAATACGCCCACCCGTGGTTTCTTTTAAAGTATTCATTCAAATTCCGCGCCAATTTTTGTAAGTGCGCCTTAACTCGTAGACATAACCACAAAAAAATCGAGGCGATTGACATTGCGGTTAAAACGTTATAAATAAAAGCAGATTGTTTTGTCGTTCCATAGTCTGAACATCTAAGTTTTGCAGTTTAGGAAAAAATATCTACAATCTTCGTTTCTCGTTCCTTATGCAGCCAGGTAAGTTTTTCCTGTTATTTGAAGTAAGAAAAACTGTAGGCCAAAGTAGTTTTGTCGTAAAAAGTTTTTTTGTATTTTTTTTAATTTTTAAAAAAACATTTTGTTGTTTGGGGCAAATACGCCCAGTTCGTTTCGGGGCAAATACGCCCACCTAACGCATTTATCAAGGTTTTACTGCCTGAAGATTATAAATGACAATTTTATATTAATATACAGAGTGGTCCAGAAATACATCCACTTAATATACAGCGTGGTCCAGATAAATGACCTACTTAATATACAGGGTGGTATGAAAGTTACGGACCAAAACCTAACGAAACTTTTTCTGTATTTTTCCGAATTTGAAAAACCCTTCGCCACTTTTCGCAGAACTCAAAATCGAAGAAAGTATTCAAGTTAGGAGTTTTAATAAAGCATATTTGTTCAATTTTTTTCTAAAATATTTTTTTCAACTGATAGTTTTGTAAAAAGTGGTGAAGGACTTTTCATTTCAGAAAAATATGGAAAAATTAGAGTAAATTTATTTCCGTGGTTTCGTGACTACACTGTATAAGAATATATAAAATTATTAATATTATTTATCATTCGTGGAAAAAACTTCTTCCTCAAATAATTTTATTATTGACTATAGGTTACCACCAAAGACAATTAAGTATAAGATGTCTTACGCTCATACAATCGAATGGCATAGGGCAAGCTCGAATTTGCAATATTTTCATTATCAAGAGGAAGCAAGCGTCGGCACAGTGAGAGCGTAATAATATTAACGCTCTCTGTTTATAGTATTTCGTTTCTGAAATGTTGTTTTCTATTACTTTCGTCCGAGATTCTTGAATTAATAAAGTGGGCGTATTTGCCCCGGGCAGTGGGCGTATTTCCCCGAGGGTTTTCCGAATGGCCAATTCGATATTACTTTAAATTTTTCGTTGAAACTTGAAAATAAATAGGAATCTATAAAAATGATAATGTGAGTTTTGTTCCTTAGGAAAGACACTAGCGCGTGACATATATTGTTATTCGAGAATCATTACTGTCATGTTGAAAAATAAATTTTCCAAAACGTGGGCGTATTTGCCCCGGTCTCCCCTATAATATTGTTAATAGTATTATCATCTGACCGCCGGACAGCTTGTATTAGTCGGATGATTTGTGTATGAGATATGTGCTCATAACTGAAACAAGAGGGAAAATTTTCGAAAATTTTTTGAAAACGCTTAAACAAATTTTTTGATCTCGGTTATAAATGAAATTTCTTTACTAACTTAAAGATATTTCGGGGGGTTTAAACCCCAAAAACCCTCCCACTGCTTGAGATATGTGTTCATTTTTTCCTTCTCCAATGAACTTTGGCATAAAGGACAGCTTTTCCTTGCTTGCAAACATTTTCTAAAAATTTAAAATTCAGAAATTATTTAGTTTCTACTAAATAGGAGACGTGCTGCGAAGCGCGCAAAGTGATAATGAGACAACAAAAGTCGCCGCCTGTCAACTTGAATTCCATAGAAAAACAAAAAGTGATAAGTCAATATTGCAGTGACGGGTGGGGGGAGGAAAGCAAGCAACTGATTATGATATTTAACACCATTAGAACAACAACAACAACAACAACACTGAACTGAACTGAACAGAGCTGAACAGAACAGAGCTGAACAGAACTGAAGTGAAGTAAAGTGAAGTGACAGAGCGGCAGCGGGACGCTGACAAGGCAATGACAGTTGCGAAAAAGTTCATTATTCACTTTAGTATTCGTGTGCACAGGCGAGAAACAGCAAACAAACCAAACAAAAAAAGATAACTTCAAAATTGCAGAAGACGCAGCGGAAAAGTTTAAAATTTTTTTTGGTTAATTTGAAATTCAAAATAAGCAACAAAAAAAATTAACAGTGTGGGAGACGAAAGGAAATTGCAAAAGTCAACGAAAAAGAAAATCAAATTAAAAGCCAGCAGACAGCCGGCAAAGCAGGCACCCTGTGAACGAGTGGAGGGGGAGAAGAGCGTCAAGCAGAGTGCCGGCGAATAAATGAGTTTCTTGGGCGGGTAACAAGTATTCAGATAGCAACAACACAAACAAACTAAGACAACACAAGTCGAATGTTCGAGCGCGCAACGCTCAACAGTGTAATTCATCATTCAGCGACGAGCGCGGCCGATGCTTATCGAGCGATTAAAAGCGGAAACGGAAGCAATAAATTCACAACACGCTACGGAATGCCACAGTCATTGCTGCGAACAGCAACAACAACACCAACAACAACAACAACCATAAACGCAGTTGTACTTGCGAGGTCTGCGGTCTAACTGTGGCACAGCCTATTGGCGGCGCGGTGCGTCATTGCCGGTCTGTCTGTCTGTCTGTCTGTATGTGTGTGTGTATATGTGTGCATTTGTAGCATGTGCGTGTATGCGTGTAGAAATTTTAATTAAAATCGATGACATAACGGTAATTCAATATCTAAATGTCGTCTATTAATTTTAAGGACATTTCCTTTATTGATCCAATGTCAATATTAGTGGCGCTGTGCCATTATTCACCGAAAATGAAAGGATATGGCGTGATAGTGTGTGTGTGTGTGTGTTTGCTTGTATGGTTTGTATGGTCGTGGGGGTTGTTGTTGGGCAAAAGTGTCATGTGGTGCTGTGGCAGCGGTGGTGAAGTTGTGATGATTGCGTGGTGCGTGTCTACGCGTGAACGCAGCCAGTGCGAGTGCGTGTGTGCGTGTGTGTGTGTGTGCTGCGAGGGTTGTGCATAATGTAGGTGTGTCCGCGTACAAAACAGCATTCAACGTTATACTGTTAACTCTGCGCTGTGCACTCTTCAATCGGGTGTTGTAGAGCGCTCGAAGTAAGCACAGTGTTTAATATTTACAATTAACTGATCGACATTGATTTACGAGTTGTTCATGTTCCATCTGTAAGTCAATAATATGTATGTTAGTCAGTCAATAGATATGTCAAAAAGTCGATTATCTAACTTCTGATAGTACTTGACTCGATTCGTCGAGGCCTCTGGTGGCCAATAAGTCTGGTCCTATATATGCCTACATGTCTGCGAACCTATATCTCAATCCACCTTTCTATTAACTCGCCAATCTATTCTCCTACGTTTTTATTTCATTTATTATTTATTTTATATCTTATATTTATTTTTTTCTTTTTTATTTATTTCTTATATTATTTATTTTATTTATTTATTGTTAGTCTCTTAGTTTAGCCACTGATTTTTGTATATAAAATTATCGTATAAAAATATACAAATTACAAATACAAAATAATAGTAAATACAAAAATAAAAAAATTTAATTAAATTTAAATTTAATTAAATAGAATTAATTAATTAATTCTGCTATAATAATATAAAAATTAAAGATAAATAATAATAATAAATAAAAAAACGCCTATTGAATATTTTTCATTAAACAAATTTAAACAGGCAATTATTTTAACTAAAAAAAAATTATTGAGTAATGTATATTCATATTGTTATAATTTTTTTTAATAAAAATTTCATATATATTAAAAATATACAAATCATAAACATATAATAAAAACAACAATTTATATAAAATAAAAAAAATTATATTGCATTATATATATTTATATTGTTACTGTTTTTTATAAAAAATCTCTTGCAAAAATATAAAAATAAAAAACAACAAATAGAAACGCGTTTGAACAATAATTAAAAACAAAAGTTAATTGGAATTGGAAAAAAGGTTATTAATGTTTATTTTGTTAAATACAATTTTCTTTTAAAAGCATTAAAATAAATACAAATAATACAAAAATAATAAATTATAACAAAGTTGTATCTTTATATATATTAATATAACACACACATTCTCCTATAAAAAAATATAAAAATTAAAGATAAATAATAATAATAAATAAAAAAACGCCTTTCAAATATATTTTCATAAAAAAATGTACACATACATTTAATGATAAAATATATTTATTTATTGAGCAATATATATGGTATTTATGTTATTAATTTTTTATATAAAATTTTCATAAAAAAATTCACAAATCTATGTCTAATAAAAATATATATGTCTAATAAAATTAAATAAAAAAATTTTAGCAACAATTTAATAGAAATAAGAAAAATTTGAATTTTATATCTGTATATTGTTAATGTTTTTTTATACAAAATTCTCGTACAAAAATATTTAAAAATTATAGAATAATAATAAAAAAATTTAAAAACGCTTTCGAACGATTTCATAAAAAATGTTAGCAAAAAATTTAATTTAATATTTAAGAAAATTTAATTAAAATTAAAATTTAATTTTATTGAATTTTTGATATTTATGTTGTTATTGTTTTTATTAAATACATGTTTTTTAAATATGAACATTTAAAATTCATTATTAAAAACCCCTTTCAACATTTCTTTTATAAAAAAAATTTAAACAACAATTTAATTTAAAAAAAGAAATTTAGCGAATTCTTTACTATTTAATATAATTGTTTTATTTATTTATTTATTTGTTTAATTAATTATTTATTTCTTCGTTTACTGGGCTTAGCTCACAGACTACAAGTAATAACTTAAATTTAACATAAAATTCGCATTACCCATTTTTATGTATATGGTTGATGTTTTTTATATACAATTTTCGTAAAAATTATAAGAATTGTTTTAAAAAAATTTTTACACAATAACAATGCTTTACATAATTTTTATCTAAACAAACTGTTAGTTTTTTCTTTTCTACTTTTGTTGTGTAAAAATAACTATTTGTATGAAATTTTCTCGCACAAGGACACAAATAATCATAATATAAAATTATTGTTTTTAATGATAATTTTGTCTCTTATTTTTGTTGTGCAAAAATATTTGCATGTGAAATTGTTACAATTGTTAAAATTATTTTAAGGTTATATTTTGAATAAAACATAAACAAAAAACTTGAGTTAAAATAAAGATTTTGTTTTAAAACAGAAATAATAAAAAATAAATAGAAATAAATAATAATTTAATAAAATAAATGTTTTATTTATTATGCTCAAAAAATTTGTATGTACAATTTTTATACAACAGGAAATAATAAAAAATAATGATAAAATAAAATTAAAAAAAATATATAAATAAATAAAAATAAAAAATAATAATATGTAGTTTTATAAAACAAAATGATTCCAATTTTAATAAAATATTGAACAAAATTGTCATTAATATATTTAACATTACAATACATTAATTTTTCATGCAATTTTCAATACGCATACGACATTTTATAGGGTATCAATGGTGCACGTCATTGACTGAACTTGAATTCGTATTTTATTACTTTGTTGTTGTTGTCATATATGTGATTTGTATTGTGTTTACTGTTATGGAATTTGTCCTATTTTAGCGCCTCTTCCTCTGCTTTGCTTCGTACCGGTTTCCCTTTCCTTGTTTGATTTTGCTTATTGTTGGATTTTGTTGTTGTTGTTGTTAGGCCATTTATTTGATGTCTAACATTGTTTTGCTTTTGTCTCAGCTATTGAAATTTCGTTTTTTCCCCTTTGGCCGTTGCTGCACAAAAAATGATGGACTGTTGACCAACTAACTGTTTGACGCCTTCTGTCTAACTGTCCGATTGTCTGTCTGGCTGACTGACCCACGACAACGGCAATGCTATTTTCATCACTATAAGAACAACAACAACAACAACAACAACAACAACAACAACAACAACAACAACAACAACAACAACAACAATGATGTGGTCGTACGAATATATGACGTGATAATGATGTGACAATAAATTTTAAGTATTTGGTTATTTGTTGTTGTTGTTGTACGATACTTATGACCTTGTTATCGTTGTTGTAATCAATGCTATCGATAGCATTTGCCCAATTGCCATTATCTGTGCCAGTTATAGTGATGGCAGTAAAGTCATTAGGGACATTTGCCGATTTGATGTGTGCCGGCAATAACGGTTTTGCGTGCTTGACGGGATGCAATAAATGGGAATAACGGAACGCGGGTGAAGGCAATAACAATGCCATGGAAGTCCGGGAAGTGAGTTGTGTTTTGAATTCTTTAGTCAAACGCCAACCAAAACTGTTGCTGGTCATACAACTTTATTATTTTAATTTTATTAAGCATTCACATTCAATAAATTGATGGATTCTTCACTTAATTAAATAGTTAAACCAATAAATCAATAAAGCAATGTGCAATTAAAAAAAATGTATTAACGCTTCAAAAGGAAAATTAAATACAATTTATGCAATTTAAAAAATGCGCAGAGAAAATCGAAACCGTTTCGCGACCACACTTTGGCAATTGCCAGCACTTGCATGGCATTCAAATACACTCACACACATACATACATATGTATACATATATGTATACACTACCTAACTACTACAACTGTGCGCGGCTGTTGCTGCAGTGGAGGCTGCCGGATTGCCGGTGAAAATGAATTGCCGACAGCGCACGTGACCTTTTTCACGCTGCTGCCGTCGCTGGCATTGGCAGAGCCGGTCTGGTGGCACGAGCGCCGTTTTTAATGGTCACTAAATTGTCAAAACAACAACAACAACAACAACTTAAAAGTAAAAACAACAATAAAAAAGCACAAAACTGCAAAACTTTTGCTACAACTACATGCAATGAGTATGTATGTGTGTGCAGGTATGTTTGTGTGTAGTGTGATAAGTGAATTAACTGCAGTAACAAAAACAACAACAACACATATAGGAACATATAAAGGAAAATTAAACATAAATGTACACAGTATTTCAATTGGTGTGGAGGGAGAGGGAGGGGAGTTTGAGTACAACTTTTGAGCCCAATTCCATTTGAAACTATAATTTGCACCAGCAATTTTTTATTTGGGGGTTTGAACCCCTGTGGACGCCGCTGCTCTCGACGTTTAAGATGGATGATTTTTAAATAATTTCTAATAAATGGACCAAATGCGGTCTTCGCGTGGAAGTGCATGCTGCACACTTCTCTTCTTTAACCTAAAATAACCTAACCTACAGGCTGTCCAGTAGAAGCGTGATCGTCGTAACTTGGAAACTATTTGTCCGATTCGTTTCAAACAAACTGCATTTTATGCGTTTATAATATTTACTGTACGCAATATTTTTAATAACAGGTATAGTCACCGCCATTCGCTATTATGGCCTCAAACCTCCGACCCATACTTTGCGCTAAGTTCTGAGCAAGTTGCCGAGGCAATCGACTTCAAATCAGCCGAATTTGTCTCGATAACTATTTTGCTGTCCATATAGTATTTCCTCTGAGTTTCTGCTTTACAATTGCCCACACATTTTCTATCGGGTTGACATCAGGCGACTGTGAGGGCCAATCTAACACTTCTACCCCATTTTGCTGTTTCCACTCAGCACACATTCGGCTGTGATGTTTGTGGTCGTTGTCTTCTTGTATAATCCAAGAGAGTCCTCTTCTCCCGAACATCTTCGCAGCTGATGGTAATAAAGCTTTTTCATAAATTTTGTTCATCAAAACCGCGTTCAAGTTGGTGGTAATAACGAAAAGTCGCCCAAATCCTTTTTCTGAGAAGCAGCCCCAAACATGGACCTTTACTGGGTCTTTAACAGTTCGTTGGAGCAATCAGTTGATGGCAGCACACCAAGATCAATTTATGCTACTATTTGCCCAAAATTAGGATTCATCCGTGAATATTACATTATTCCAATTCCGATCTGAATTGGCATAAACCCAGGCAAGCCGTTTTTGAACGTGTGATGATGAAAGCAACAGTTTTTTCGAAGAGCTCCGGTATTTAACGTCGTTAGTTCTTAAACGTCCTCAAATCGTCTCTTTTGATATTTGAACACCACTTTTCTCTAAAACTGCTTTAGCTTTACGCAACGATAAGCCCGGCTTCGTCGCAAATAAATCAATGATTTTCTTGTCCTGTTTTGGGGAGGTCTTTTTTTCAAGGCCCCGCCCAGCCAAATCGTCAACATTTTTTGCTTCCATATACCGATTCGTCCAACTCGTTACGAATGACTTCGACTTTTTCATATATTTTGCTAAAGCTAAACGTGACATTTACGGCCCTCTAAGGTGTAGACAAATGAATACGACATCAAGTCGCTTCTCTCACGCGGAGCTCATCTTGTTAAAACACCCTGTACTTTGTAATTGTTTCACGGGACTGACAATTTTTGCAGTGCGTATTACAAAAATGATGAGGGTACTTAGGTGCATTCAAATTTTTCTGATAACGGTACTCTAAGTGAAAATTTGGTCGATCACGCTTCTACTGGACAGACTGTATATCGAATAAAGGATAAAATTGTTGGATGAACAGTCCTTATAGTCACTGAAGTCTGTTCGCGGACAGTCATTTCTATTTGCAGATTAGTCCCCAACATAGTCTTTGGTAAATCATTCTCAACAGGGATGCCATGACCGCCTGAATGGGAAAAAATGGGCTTAGTAAACAGCGAAGGTACTCTAATCTATGCAATCGGATTTGAAAGGGATTGTGAAGTGGATGTTGGTATCTGCTTAATAGAGCTGAAGATAAAGAAATCAATTCGACTTCCAAATAGATCTGGTGTGTTCCAGAAACCCTGCAAATTGGCTGTGGAAGACATCACCTTTAAAGAAAGGATCATCATTTGCTCCAATAGCCAAGCAGAAGACTCTCCTAGAACTAACCAGCCAATCGATAGTTTACATCATTTGGAGGGTAACTATCGATCTGGGCATAGGAACATTTTGGGTTACGAGAGCAGACGAGCTTCCCAGGAGAGGTTTCACTCACCATTAGGTAGATGCGGTGAAGGTCCATACTCCAATAAACTTCATCGAAAGCTTAATCGAAAGATCTCTCGAGAAGGAGGGCCTCCCAGCGAAGGTAGAAGGACAATGAATGAGCAAAAAGTTAGGGGATTTGGGCAAATTACTAGCGGTTATCACAATATAGTCGAGTTCACTTGTAAATTTTTTTGATTTCAGTTAAGCAGGTTTTTTGCAGTTAAGCGGTTTCTACTGTACCAGCTGCGGTATCTGTTGCGATCCAGCTGACAAGGAAACGAGCACTACCACTGTACATGCCCGGCCTAAGCAAGAAGAAGGTTGAACATGCTAGTAAAACCCTTTCTTCGAGGATTTTAAGAATTTTTATGTAAGGAGGATAAGCCATTTGCTGGTCTCTCTTTTTTTTTGTTTCCTTGTTCACTCCTCTCGGAAGCATTAGGCCTCCACAAGACATTCCCTTATGTTTTATTTCACTTATTTCAATCAGAAGAAATTTCCAAAAAAATGCCTTCAAGAAATGAATTTAATAACAAATGTTAGTTTCACTGACATCTCAACTTTCAAGTACCAAGTCCTAGCAAAAACCACTGTGAAAATTACTTAAACATGAATTGAAATATAAAGCCAACACTTTACTCTACATTCGATCTGTAACGCGCGCGCCAATTTACTTGACATCAAGAAACTTTAATTTTCCAATGCAGGCATTAACCCTAACACAACACAAACTCGAAAGCAAAACAATAATTAAATTAAATAGCGAAAAACGTTGCATACAAACTGGCGCACAATACACACACACAAATCCACAGTTGAATGGTGCCAACATGACCTGCACCTTGAATTCTCTTTCAAACTAAAAAATAAAATCGAAATAAAATGGCAGCAAATGGATGAAGGCAAATAGTTTCGATTGTATTTCCAATTCGCATTCGAGGTTTTATTCACTTCCGTTGTGCATCGCTACGCGGCTGACTAATAAAAATCGACGCAGAAGTGGCTGCGCGCTCAAAAGCAGCAAATTCCGCTGTAAATTCGCAATGACTTAAAGCGGATTTTCGCGCTGCTTTCATTACTGCTGTGCTCTACTGCACTAAATTCTAAGTTGCCACCGTCACTCGGTGCAATTGTTGTTGCTCCATTGTTAGTTTGCCGATTGCAGTTTGAACGCTGCTGGCGCTGTTGCTCTGCTCACACCTGGGCGCGTTTTCAGTTTCATTTTCCCCACAGCCGGTCTGACGGTCTGCTGCGTATTATTTTTTGTTTGTTATTTTAGGTCCTTGTCAGGGCTGCATTCCTCCGTCCTCCAGACACTCGTGTGCGTTGTGGCGCGTTGTCGGTTGTAGCGGCTCAACGTGTCCTTGTGGCGGTCAGCTGCAATCGATGATTGCGCTCAAATTACTAAATAAGCAGATTTCTTTTCCGCGATACTATAAAGCAATTTTCTCTGTTGCCTGCTTGTTGATTTTCTTGATTTATTTATTTTTTTCAGTAATAACAACAACAACAACAACTATAGATAGCTGAGGGGAATGAAAATTGCATTTTGATCGATGGTCTGTTGTTGGACCGAGAAGGCCAAGCAGGATTTCTTGTGCGAAGCTGTCAGTGTGCGAAAAATGATTGGAAAATCGCAGCAGTTTTGAATGTAATGCGAAATTAGAAAAGCGAAATCGTTCATCGGATGGGTTTGCAGTTGAAGTGAACTCCGCCATTCACTGAGATGCGCGAGAGATGCACCAAAGCAAAGGCAGAACAGTGTGAAGAGCGCTGTGACGTGAATAAACTGTCTGACTGTGTTGATTTTATTTTAAATTTTATAAAGAATTTTATTTATTAAGAAAAAACATTTATCTTCAAATATATGAATTATTTTCTTATTTGCCTTATTAGCAAAGCTTTTGCTTCTTCTAAACGTGAAGGAAATTACAGAAAACAAAGAAAGAACCTCTGCGAGCCGCTTGATACAAAGTGAGATTTTAGGCTGAGCGACCCGCTTTCTAGAGGCTTTTTCAACCTCGTACTAAAGAAAATCATACGCTTCGCCCATTTGAATGACGCTGGGACTATTTTCTATCAAAGTGTCATGTTGACGACATTCATATCGTCGGCCTAAGAGCCGTGACGAATGTTTGAGAAAGAAGCGAGGATCTTGCGGTAAATGACTATAAGACAGAGCACTTTTTGCTCCCCCTTTCTCTATCCGCTTGAAATGTGTGTTGTAACACATGTTGGATAAAACAGTGTTGCATACCATATTTCAAAAACGGGTCAAATATGTGGTATTACAATGGGCCTCCCAAAGGCCTCCGATTGCGTCTTTTACAGAGGCAGCCACCATAATCTATCCTAACCTTTTGTTGTTTTCTGTTGGCAGCCGTAATTTCAAAGTGTTGAAGGACTTTGTCTATCTTGAAATCAGTCTCATCACAAAAAGAGCCGTCAGACAGAAGATCAAATGGAGTATAACTTTTGCCAACAGCCATTACTGTGAGCTCAGTCGACAATTAAAATTAGAGTCCTCTCTCAACGAACAAAACTTATGCTCTACAAGGCACTCATCAGCCTCGTCGTAGAATCTTGGACGTTGTCGTTCACTGATAAAAGTGCTTTCGAGGGGGGCGTTGGAGAGAAAGGCATTCCACAAGATCTTCGGTCCTCTCTTCATAAGTAATGAGTACCGTATTCGATAAAACAGCGAGCTGTATGAGTTCTACAGGGACACGACACGACAGGGACAGTTCTACGGTTGCGCCTTCTTCGCCATGTTGTCCGTAAGTCTGAAGAGGCTCCTGCAAGCCAGGTCCATTACCCGGTACTTTCAAGTCAATAGCATGGAACATGGAGTATGACATCTGAGTTAAAAAAACAAAGTGTCGCAAAATCTGTTGGCGCTCGAGGCTATCAACTGGCACCAGGAAGCAACGCACAGAATCCGCTGGCGTTTTGTTTTGGATTCGGCCCCAGACCGATTAACAACTGTAGCGATAACGACCGATAGCGACTATTAGTAACTAAGTACTGATTTGGTTCAAGAAGCAAACTAAGATTAAGTACTGAGTGAAGTCAAAGAGACGGTACATCAATGAGTCATTCCAATTCAATTCACTCTGAAACTTTGAAGGTCGAAATTTTGTTTAGTTAAGAAATTATGAGAAATAATCAAAAAATTAGAAAAATTCACTATGTACAAGAAAACAATTTTTAATCTTTCAGCTTGACGCTCTAAAAGAGTGTTTTTCTCTGTCAAATTGGATGGTAAGAAAAATAAAAAAAGAGTTCTGCACCAGCGAATTGTCAAGTTGAAGAATATACCAATCAATACAATATGTTGCCTGATATAAGTTTCGTTCATCTGAAGCCGCTCTGAGTCGTGCTTGCTTGTGTGATCCTTTCGAAGTGATCCTTTTGTTAACCCTTTCGCTACAGGTTTTTACTGGGGAGAGTTAACATTTTAAAGTTTACGTCTTAGGCTTCTATGTGGTTATATTAGCAACATTCCGTAAGAAATTTTTTAATTTTTATACTCGGACCCTGTATTTTAGAGTGTTTTTCTATGATAAATGAAAATGATATATGAAAATGAATTATTCTACTGTAATAATTACCTACTTAACATAAAACTTTTTACGCATAACAAAAATTTGAATATTTCTTCATTTACTTCAGCCAAAATTAAAAAAAAAGTATCTAAATTGAAAGAAAACTTCAAATTAAAAAGTTCTCTAATTTGTTCTGCTTCTTCTTCCTTTACTATCATATGTCAAGATATACCATTAAAAACCCGTGTATACTTCTCTTCTTTAAACTTAAATATTCAGTTTATTAATTTCGTATTTTTCCTAAAACTTCAAACTATTCTAAAGACCAACAAAAAAATGTATTCTTGTAACCATAGAGTATGCAGACGTCCACAAAGTAGCATGTTGCCATATGGAAACAAAATAGCGAAAGGGTTAATAGCATCTCTGATGAGGGTGGCAGAATAGGTTCATTGTCGATAAATACAATCTCAGAGCCCATTCTAACTAAGAAATCTGAGGAGTCTGAGTAGTGTTGTTAACTATTGATGGCCTTTTAAAGAAACTGGTATTTGTCTCCTTTTTCATCATTACATCCTTTTAAGCATTTACACTTCTTTGCATATCAGACCGGTCCATACCAGAGGCCCTAGGTTCGATTCCTAGCTCGGGCTGGTAAGACACTCGTCTACTTCTATGACTATCCACATGAAGCAGATGAGAATGACAAGAATTGTTCAAGTTGGCAGACACATCTGTGGCAACTGCGCAGCCGATGAGCTCACCAGACGTGGCACCACCCTAATGGACTAAAACACCACAGTTATAGCAATTATTACCTTTTGCTACCTGTAAACTAAACAAATATGCTTTTCTTTCCTCCACATGGCCAACAAGCGGTGGCAGGAGGAAAACACTTGAAGAGTAACCAAGCAGCTCTGGGCCGCTTTCAATCGAGAGATCGTCGTGATTTTGACAGAACATTGTCTACTCGTACGTCATGCCAACAGATTAGGTCCTGATAGTTGGAATTATTGCCACAGTTGCTAAAATTAAGAGAAAGGAACTGACTATAAGTCATTTTCTCTGCCACTGCCCGGCTTTCTGTGTACAAAGATGAAAATCTCTGTACTCTCCCTTCTTCGACAACTTGAATAACTTGAGATCAGTCAATATCAGAAACTTTCTAGGGTTCATCCACAGTGAAAATTTGCTTATTTAGGCTCTCCGAATTGCAGTGAGATAGATCACTCGGCTCTCTCTAGACGAAGATGGGAATCCCTGGGATCAGTCAAGATCAAGGACTCGCTAGGGTATATAGACATATCAAATAGGCTTTTTCAGGCTCTCCGACTTGCAACAAGACAGATCACTCTCACCTTGTTGTATCACAACGGGTCTTTTTCGTGGCTTAAGTGTTTCTTTCGGCAAGTCCCATGCCCAGACAGCCACTTTGACGTAACCTAACACGTCACCATTTTGTTTGCAATACGCTTGCAAAATGATTGGGTCCAATTGGTTGTAATTATAAGGCAAACAAAATTATCCCTTGCAAATAAATTTACACCCACAAATTTTATGCAAAAATTTGGCAAACATTTGCCAACTTGCTTACAAGCAAATTTTTCCAATGCGTGTGTCTTCTTGTTCACGGGAAAGGGAATTCTAACCTAATCCTGAAAGTATGCCTTAAGTACGTAGAGCTTCATTTTCTCTATGCGTTTTCTAGATCATTATTTGCTGCATACTTTTAGGATATGGACTGTATTCAGTTCAGCAGTTGTTGAACTATGAAAGAAATTATCAACTTGCAGTTTTGACTTTTAATTAAAATGCTAATAATGCATGTGAATCGAGAATATATTATTCGAAATCGCCCTCTTCACACACACACACACACGCACACAAACAACTGACTGCATTTTAAAAGTGTAAACAATAAAATTTCAATGCGCATTTGGCAGTGTTGCCGCGCTCCGCCCACTTGAAAAGTGTTACAAAAATAGCACACTTCGCACTAATGCCACGACTTGTGCATACAAATGCAGCTAAACGAATAAAAACTTTGAAAACAACGCACAAAACTGCTGAAACTATTATCAAATATTATGCAAACAGCGCTGCGTCCAGTTTGTTGCAATGCATTTAGCGTTCGCAGTGCATATATATAACATTTTTAGTTTATTTCTGACTAACAAAAACAACGCCACAAAAAAAAAACGAATACTGTTTTTTATACTTTTTATAAAACGGCCATTTTAGTTTGCCACAAAATTGCGCTTGAAATTCAAAAATTCAATTTAATTCAATTAACACAACGAGCGCTGAACGAGAAAGAGGAAAAAGAGAGAGAGAGAGAAAAAGAGTGAATAGTGCACGCTGCAGTTGGAGTACAAATGATGAATGGATTAACGTTGTTGTTGAACTTCAAATCACTGCACGACCACATAATGCGAAACTGCAACTACAACAAAACTGGCCGCAAAAGAAACGAGACCGAAACGGAGGCAAGCGAGGGCGCATGAAATTATTTTGTTGAAACTTTGGCGTTTTGTTTTTTTTCCCGAGCTGCCGAAACTTTTCATGTTAACTCATCGCGTGAGCAGTTTTTAATGTTTAAAATGCAATTACAGTAGCATCCATACATTTGGCGTCTAAACGGGCGCACAGCCCGGAAGCGGCGAGCTCGTGTTGGTGTGTGTGTGTGTGTGTCGGTGTGGATTTTGCGGCAAAACAAATGCCGCAACGGACGGACGAGAAAGTTGGTCCTCGGCGTGCGGGTGCCGAATCGACCAGCCGACTAAACTGCTGCATGGCCAAGTGGCGTCTGGCAACCGCGTCCAGTCAACCGGCCGCTGGCCGCTGGCCACTAGTCGCGGTCGTCCGCATTTAAACAGTCGGCCACTTGGCGGTCATTTTTCGTTTTGTGCGCACACGACCAACTTGGGGCCAGATATGGTCAGATAAAAACTTGAATTGTAGTGGCGCTCGCGTGCCATGGGAGCGCGTCAAGTTGCCGTGGCGATGGACATGAATTAAATGTCGGCGTGTGCGCTTTTCCGCCAAATTGTTTGTATTTGTGCCTATTTGTGCGGCACTTGGCCGCCCGCTTGAATTCGCCATTTGCTGCACACTGAATTTGACAACACTGCCAGAGCGAAGCTTGTATGGAAATTGCCAGAATGTGTGCGCGTGAAACACTCAACGATTCTATGAATGTTGTTCTATAAAAATTTGCTAATCGATATTGTTTAGTGCTTTGATCAGCTAAGCTATGACGGTGGAATTTCATTGACACCTCAGTAAATACTCAGGACTTAAAAAAAAAATTGGGACAATTTTGAATATATGTATTTCATACATATAAACAGTGGCGAACATATTATTTAATTTTGAGAGGGTTCCATACAAAACTTGTTAGATCGAAAACATTTAATTAATTAAAATTATGGTATTTAACTATTTATTTTTTATGTATTTATATATTTATTAATTAATAGAATAATTATTAAATTTATTTATTTAACTCTTTATGCAAGTAAATATTTGTTTATTCATTTATTAATGCATTTATTTTGTTATTTATTCATTTATTTAATTAATTTACTTGTTTATTTTTTCCTTGATTTCTTTATTTTTTATATTGTTTTATTTATTGTTATATTATTTATTTATTTTTTTTTCTTTTTCTATTCATTTATGAATTTTATTCATTCATTAATTTATTAATTTTTTTATTTTAATGTTATGTATTTATATATTAATTAATGAATGAATTTATTTAATTATTTATGCAAGCAATTATTTATTTTATTATTTTATTCTATTTATTTGTGTGTTTATATATTTATTCATCTTTAAATTTATTTATTTTTCTTTTTATTTATATGGCAGCCGCCGTGGCTCAGTTGGTTAGTGCGTTGGACCGCGAGTCGAAGCGACCCAGGTTCAAATACTGCCTGTAATAACACCTAAACAAAATAACGGGAAAACTCGTTTTCTCTTTCGGTGGCTGTCCTTTCAGCTGGAAATGGCAAACCTCTGACAGTAAAAATTGCTTATGAAAGAGCTCCCAACCTGCCGTTCGGAACCGGCATAAAAAATGTAGGTCCCTTCCACCCGCGTACAAATTCACACGCACAACACGAGTGGTTGCGGGAAGCTAGGCCTTAGTCTCGCGTAAGCGGGCTGTCGTGCCAGTCAATTAATTAATTAATTAATTTATTTATATACATATTTATTCATTTATTTCTGTATTTATTAATTTATTGATTTAGTTATTTATTCATTTATTTAACTAATTAATTAATAATACTAACTAACTAAATAACTAACTAACTAACTAATTGATTTATTTCTTCTTTGATTTGTTTAATTATTTATATATTTATTTATGCATTTATTTATTTATTTATTCATTTATTTAGTTATTTATTTTATTTATTCATTTATTTGTTTATTTTTTTATTTATTTAATTCGGTCTATGGTCAAGACTTCTTACAGACTATGACAATAAATATAAAGTAAAAGTCTCTGAGAAAAATTTAATTAATTAGAAGAGAGATTTAGGGAATTGCAAAATCAATGAAACAGTCGCCACACAAGAGGGGTTTGAACCCCCAAACACGCACTTGCGTGCACCACATAAATACATACATACATACACGCCTTTATATACATATACGAGTATAACAAATTAATCTAATATAAATACATATAAATTTTTGTCTTGATTGACTAACTGACTGCTTTATGAAACCACTAAAGCTACAAACATGAAATTTCAACAGTAGCTCCACTTTGGAAAATTAACCTAATACGGGAGGTTTTTTGAAATTCAGGGCTTAAAAGGGCAAAATATGGGTTGAGGTGTTCATTTCAAACTTGGTGAAAATACTAAAAATAAAAAAACGTATTTTTCAATTTGATGAAAATCACAATTCAGAGAGGTTCACAATGGGTTAAGGCTCATATACAGGAAGACCATTAAAGATACATAAACCGATTAATCAAAGTAATCAAGAGCGCGTGTTTTTTAGTTTTGTGAAAATGAAAACTTAAATAGGTATACAAAGGGTTAAAAGGTTGTATAGAGAAACAAGATTTTCTAGGTTTGTTGACTTCAAACTTGGTGAAAGCATGTGAAATAATTCGATACGTGTTTTTATTTTTTTTTTTCGAAAATTAAAGTCTAACAGGGCCAACGACGGGTTAAAAATTTTTATAGAGAAACTGTGAAAAAACATGAGTTAATAGGCCTTTTGACTTCAAACTTGGCGGAAGAACTCTTAGTGAGAAATAATTCGGCACGTGTCTATATATTTTTCAAAATCATAATCTAACAGGGCCAACAATAGGTTAAAAGTTTATATGGAGAAACTAGATTTTATAGGCCTTTTGACTTAAAATCAAATTTCCCGTTCAACAATGGGTTAATGTTCGTATACAGGAAGTCTATGAAAAAAAACATGGCTTGAAAATTGGCCAGGACACTTGAAATCAAAAATAATTAAACACGTATTTTTTACTTTTTTGAAAATCAAAATTTAAAGAGGTAAAAAATGAGTTCAAAGTTTTTATGAAGAAACCAGTTTTTTGTGTTTTTTGTCTTCAAACTTGGCGTAAGTATTTTAAGTATTTTTTGTAGAATCTAGATCTGAACGGGGTCAACGATGGGTTAAGATGAAGAAACATTATTTAATAGGTCAATTGACTTATAGTGAAAGCACTTCAAATGAGAAATAATTAAACCTGTATTATTTCATAAAAATCTAATGGAGTCGACAAAGGGTTAAGAGAAACTTGATTTTTATTGGGCCGATTGGCTTAAAACTTGCATGCAAAGCCGCGCGGGGCCCAGCTATTATACATAAAATGCTATGCCCTAATTGATTGACTGATTGATTAACTGACTGCTTGATTGAATGACTGATTCACCCCACGCCCAAACCACTAAAGATACAAACATGAAGTTTGAACTGTAGGTACATACAAAAAAATTAACTATATTTAACTTTTAAAGAACTTTAATTAAAATCTAACGGGGTCAACCATGGGTTAACAGTTTACATGAGGAAACATTGTTTTATTAATTTTTTTTTTAAATAACTTAATAATTAAGGCTAAGGGTTAAAACAAGTGTGATTTATTGGGCCCATTAATTTTGGACTCAGACTTGGAAAATGTACTCAAAATAAAAACAATTCAGACGAGGCTGAACATTTTTTAGATGTTTCTGCAAATAAACATAACCTAACATTATATGAAATAAAAAAAATGAGTAAATTAAAAAAAAAACATCAAAAAATTCATGCGTGCAATGCCGCTGGAACCTTCTATTCTAATATAAAATTTTGAATTTCGTTGCTTTGGAATCGTGATTTATTGGGTCCATTGACTTCAGACTTGGAAAATGTATTCAAAAGAAAAAAAATGCAATGCATGTCTTTCGGTGTTCGAAATTCAACATCAGACGAGGTTGAAAATTTGTTTGAATTTTATGCAAATAAACATAACCTAATAGTATGATAGATAAAATCAAAAAGTGAGTGAATATTAAAAAAAAATCATAACCGAAATTATAAAAATTTTTAGTCTTTTACTTTTCCTCTAAGACATTTAGCTTCTTCTATTTGCTCTCTTAGACCCACTAAGCCCCTTTTTTGGCAGTTGCGTGTGTGACATACACTTCACAGATTTTGTATTTGTATTCAATAAAACAACTGTTATATTCTAAGCTGCCCGCCGCCCACTTGACAAATTGTTGTATTGACACATTTTGTGGCTTTTGTTGAAATCAACAAAGTCAATAATAAATCAATTTTATAGCAACAAACGAAAGCTGACACGCAAAGTTGCCGAAGTAAAATTACTTAATAACTTAATTTTAAATCGAAACTGTTCTGGTGGCCCACACCAACTAATTATGAGCGACAGCAGACAAATAGAAACACCGAAGCGTCAAAGCGTTGCACGTACCTTAACCCCAATTAAAACGCCAGACGGCCAGAAGACAATCAACCAACCAACAATATAACAGAACTAAATACATTCAGTGACACGACACACGACTTGCCACTGTTGTCAATGTAATACGACGACCAAAGGCAACCAAAGTGTTGGCACCGGGCAAAGCCACAATTTGACTAATGCAGTCTAGACGTGTAAGTGGCGCGGCGCGAGTTAAATGGAAAACTTTCATAATGGCAACGGTAATGAAAACGTGCATTAAAAAGTGCCCACAATTTGGATAATAAATGAGTGGAAACGAAAAGCGAATGGAGTGCGAAGAGTGGCTGGTGACGAATGAATGCCAAAGGTGCAAGTATGCGTTGGTGAAAGAGACCAAATGTGGCTGTTTTAGTAGATGTTGATGTGGTTGTGATTGTTGTTGTTGTTGTTGTAGTTGCTGCAATGTCAATGTGACACGACAGCAATGGCTGTGGCGCGTTAACTTTGGCAGCTGATTAGGGCAACGATGTCACGTTAATGAGGCAACGGTGAACTGGCTTGGTGGATTGGAATCCAACATGCGGACATGGGTTAATGCCTAATTAAATTAGCGTCAAAAATCACGCATAAAAAAACATATACAAGTATTTATAATATATATGAAAAAGAATAAGTCGTGGTGTGTGTGTCTGCGGCGGGACTTTAACCCTTTCTAGCCCGAATTTTACACTGTGTCTCGATATTACTTTTTGGTATTTAAATCATCAAATACTCTCCTAAGAAGAGTGCACACGACATTTCGTCGCCTCAGAAAACGAATGTCGTATGTTCCATTAAGCCTAGTAAGACATACGACATTGGTTTTCTCAGGCGACGATTTGAAGTCGCCATGCCTCTTTGTTAGAGTTCTAGAGCTAGTTCAGTTAAGAACAATTTTAGCTTAAAACGCGTTAAATAAATTTTGTATCAATATTTTTTAATTACAGAAAAATTGTATAATATTTATAGAAAAATACAAAATTATCATTTTTTGGTTTCATTTAACCATTATTAAAGAAACAGGGTTTTGACCAAAAGCGCCCAATTCGTAGACTTCAATAAGAACAAAAACCTTCCCTGATATCGCTGCAAATTATTGGAAATTATTTTGGGGATAACAGTAAAATTTTTTTAATTTGCTTTGAATTCACTTTTGAAAATATTAATTTATTGGTGCCTACTTAAATTAAATCTATAAATCAATCGTAGCGTTTGCTATACGATGACAAATAGGTGAAGTTGCTCTCAGGCAACTTTGGGGTCGAAAGGGTTAAGAATCAGAGACAAAAAGGGACAATGTTTCAAACATGTTTCAGCGGTGTATGTACTTGTTTTTTTTATTGCAATCGTTCACATTTTGTTGTTGTTGCTATTTGGTTGTTGCAGCACATTTTTCACAAAGCGAAAGTCCCACTGGCCGGCAGGCAACTTGACCAAAACACAGCGAAACGACATAAAATACCAGCAAGCAACACTCATATTGCAAACACACACAACAGTGGCGTACACAGGACTTCATTTTGGGGGGAGGCGGCGTGGGTTTGTGTACAACTGTTGAGCCGAATACCATTCAAAACCATATTTTCTACCAGCAATTTTTGTGTTTGGGGGAGGAAGGGGTTGACCCCCTAAAACCCCCACCACTGTGCGCCACTGACACACACATAAACAAGCAAATTGCATGAAAGTGTGCAAAAATAAAGCAATGTAGAACACACTTGCCTTCACATACACACAAGCACACACATACATACATAAACAGAGAATACTGATGTAGAAGTGTTTTGTGTGTGTGTGTGTTAAGTCTGAATGGAAAAGCCGACAGCTCGTCCCTGGGGTAAATTTAACGCAATAATTTGCACAATTTGTCGAAAATGCCTTTAAGCTAACTGCCACACAAACACACAGCCAATGTGAAAAGGATATATGGCCGCCAGTCAACGGCACAAAAACACGTGAGCCGGCGCCATAAACCAAACAAAAGCACAGCACAGCACTGAACAGCCCTCTGTGTGAAAGTGTATTAAAATCGTGTTGATGTTGTTGGTTTTAACCTTTCCACATTCACACACGCACACCTACACACACACACACACATGTACTTGGACACATTTAATATGATTTTTATTTGTGGTTATTATTCATTTTTTTTTGTGGCATTTGCTTGTCCGTAAGTCATACTTATGTTAATACTGTTACACAAACAATTATGACAGCAACAAAACCAAAAAAAAAAACAAACAAAAAATTATGTTATGTTATTACATATGAAAGTAATCATATCAGCCAAAATAACAACAACAAGTTGACACAAGCAATATTCGCTTATCGGCCGTTGGTGCAAATATGTCATTTGTACATTTTGACTGTTGCTTTTGTTACAGTTTTTAGTTGCTTTTGCTTTTGTCTTTATTTTTATATTTATTTTTATTTTAGCTCAGCATCTGCCCTGCATAACTCTTTTGTGTATTTGCTTGAATATTTCGTTTTGGGTAGCAACTACCAGTTAAGAAAAAAATAAATGCTGTTTTTAAACAATTTTTGTGTGAAAATCAGTGGAAATTCTATAAAATATTTGACATTGAATATTAATTGAAATATAACAAAAAATACAAAAAATTTATCAAACTCGTAAATTTTAATGACACAAAATTAACATGTGTCATTTTAAACTTGCTTCAGAACTGTCCTCAGACTAGTCCTCAGTTGAAATGGTATAAAAATTGTAGTATCACAAAGGGCCAAGAGCTATTTAAATGTATCTCATAAAAAGGCAGACATCCTTAACTAACTACAAGTCATACAATAGCTAAATATTTGAAACGTGTATTGTGTTGTCAGCATGTCATAAATTACACTACTCGACACGAAAAATGCTCCTAAAATTAATTTTTAGACTAATCTTCGGCTGCTGAACGCAAAACTGAAAATCAAAACATTTTCTTAAGAAGCGTTTTCGAAAAATCTTCGAAAAAACACTTTTTCCCCTCTAATTTCAGTTATGAGCACATATCTTGTAAGCCAACCATCCGACTAACACAAGTGGCCTGTCGTTCAGAAGGCAATTAACTAGCCTTTCCAATATTATAGATATATAGATTGTCCAAATCAGGATTGTCCTTAGGTTTTAAAATTTAAGATGAAACATATATTATTTGTTCAAATATTAAGCCTAACATCGATTGAATCGAAAGAAAAATGGCGAAGTTAGAAAGCACGCAGTGAAAACACCAACTTTTCATTTATTACACCGTGCGAAGACGTGAAACTAGAGGCTATTTGTAGTATCCTGGCATAGTCAGTTTTTCATTTTCTGACCCAAACACCTTCTTAAAGTACTTTAAAATTTTAAGAACATACACATTTCAAATATTTTTTCAAATATTTGCGGTTGTGCAATGATGAAGATTTGGGTACCAGATGACAGAGGAAAATTGTCTCCTTTTTACTAAATTTTCTATTTGGAACTTTCAGAACTTTAAAATAAAAAAAAAATTTAGATGTATGAATCTACAGACTGAGATCCAAAACATTTATGTTTTCCATACCGGACATATTTTGGTCCTGAAAGTTAAAAATAAAAAAAAGTTAAAAGGAGACAATTTTCCTCATTCGTTTAGTTGGATGGTTGGTTTACAAGATATGTGCTCATAACTGAAATTAGAGGGGAAAAAGTGTTTTCGAAGATTTTTCGAAAATGCTTCCTAAGAAAATTTCTTGATTTTCAATTTCGTGTTCAGCAGCCGAAGATTAGTCTAAAAAATACTCTTATTTTTAGGAGCACGCGATGAACCCATTTTTTGTCGAGTAGTGTACACACATACACACTTCAACTGATACTGAAACTGAAACAAACATCCATGATTTGGTTCAATAATTTTAATGCATACCAATACTTTCGATTCGAACTGTGCGGATTTGCGTTAACATTATAGATATATGTAGCTTGCTGAATCTACTTAAGGGAGTGTTCCCGGGTAGAAGTTTGAAAAAATTGATTTTTTTTTTTTTGGCGTTTTATTGTACCTTATACTATATACTATCACCCCCCAAAGTCGTTTTTCAATCCGCAAACGCAGTACCCACTTTTTTGCATGTTAATTGAAGTAATCTCAGCTCTTTTTGCTCCGCTGATACATTGCGCATACCTTGAAATTGCGTTTTTCTCGAAACCACATTTTTTGTACTGGCCGATAACTTTTCTCAGCAACTATGAGAGGTATCGACTTGAAATTTTGGGAAAATGTTCTAGATAGTTTTCATTGGATGCTAAACCAAAGTTTTCATCAAAAAATTATTGTTAAATATATTTTCAAGCACTCTAAAGGTAAAAAAAGGTGGCAAAACTGGACAATTTTTTTTCATATGGCCGCCATTTTGTTTCTAATCAACATTTTGACTAAAACTGTGGTTTAGCATCCGCGGAATTTATTGCAGATTAATAATTGCATACCCATTTCTGTTTCAGATTACTGGTTCCCGAAATTTCTTATCGGCCAGCAGTGAAAATCAGCGTGACAAGGTCACATTGACCACTGAAAATTTGTACTTAGAAAATAAAATTTTTTGACACAAATATGAGTTTCTGTTCTCCAAATAATAAGGAACAACAAGCAAAAAACCAGAATATTGCATGTTGCCTTGTAGCTCCAAAATTGTTGAAAAACAGCCTAAAATCGGCATTCTAGACGGGAACACTCCCTTAAGTAATAATTGCGATCGACACCTTTTCTTCTGTTTCGATCAAATCTTCATATAAGATTTCAGATTGCATGTTTAAATATTTGGCAAAGAAAGCAACAGGTTGCTTTTCTTATTTGATACGAACAGCTTTAGTAGCAATCTGTCATGAGCCAACGAAATGATACATTAAAAAAACATTATTTATTGGGCGAACCGCTGATTTCGTTACTCTCTAAGCACAAATTTTGCTCACGCCGGCCTTTAATAATTTGACGCCAAGGAAATACAAAAAAAACCTTTCTCCACTGAGAATAGTGCTAGTCTATCCTATTCTAGTCTTTCCATTCCTTTTTATATTGTTACGAAAATTTGTTCTGCTACCTAACGCAGGCGTTATTCGTTTCACTGGATTGTGCTCAAAAATTAAACACACTAAATTTTTTCAATGCAGTTCAATGCAATTCAGTAGTAGTCACTTTATTTACAATTTCATACTCTACTGTTTCAGTCAAAACAAAACTCTTCGCCATGTACCCGGCCGCCTTTTATACTTGTTTGCCCAGAGCGCAGGTCGTTCTCAAACATATCACAGAGAGAGAGAGAGAAAATATATGCAACTGTCTCTAATTGAATTGTACTCTATTAAGCAATTAAACTCCTTGATAAAGTATAGTAGATTCGATATTTCAGCTTCTTTTGTTCAGACTAGAAAGGAAACTATGTAGACCTCAAAAAGCCGCAGTGGCGTTCCTGTAGAGCTGAACAGTGGCATAGCAAGTGTTCTGTTGTCAGTGTAGAGCGAGTTGGATGCTTCAGGCTATAATGAAAAATCATCGTTCTACACAGTATACCTCTGAGATCTGCAGTATAGAGAAAGACGAATGCTTTTTGAGAGGCAATTTTAAAAAAGCATCGCTTTACACTGAAGAATCTTTTTATCTGTGAACAGGTCATACTTCTACAACACGAAGGGTTGGGGCAAGCCAGGTCATAATCTTGTTATCAGACTATTGATTTACAATACAGAGCGAGTTAATTGCTTTTTCATAAGCAACTATAAAAAAAAGATATCACACTACACTCTAAATAATTTTCATCTCTTCCTTTTGAGCACAAGTCAGACGAATGGTTGCGAGAAGCTAAACCTAAGTCTCGTTGTTGATCTGTTGTGCAAACTTTATATAAAAAATTTTTTTGTATTTGGTTTTATTATGGTTGTATGTGCAGTTTTGACGTTGTTTAAATTAAAAATAAAAAGGATACTGCAAATATAAAAATGTTTAAATTAAAAATAAAAATGAAACTGAAAATATAAAAATTATTAATATATTTTAAGCTTGGCTATTGCATTCATTTCTGAGCTTCGATCAAGTTTTTGCATTATTGTATTATTGCGTTGTGTTTAAAACTTTTTGACATTATTTAAATTAAAGCAAACTGCTTATCAACTCACACTAATTTTCTTAAGAATTATTACTTTTGCTGTAAACCTATTGAACTCAACGTTTTACTGTGATATACAAAATCGTATGCACTTATTTTAATTGCATTGTAAATTTAAATCGAAAACAAAAAGCTTTCGCTTAATCGCCTTAAGACCTGCCAAAGTGCAAAAATTAAGTGTGCTTAATCGTATTGCATTGTGAAAGTGTGTAATTGTCTTCAAACTTTGTGTAAGCGTTTAGGAAATGTCAATACATTTTGTTAGGTTTAAGCATAAATTACATTTTATCGATGATGCTTTAAAATTTCAAACGACAATGCAACAAAATACTGAAGGGACACTTTTAGATGATTCAATAAAGTTGCAAGGAATGGAGAGACACTTTAACATGTTTGGTTTAAGTTTGGCAAATTCTTTTAAATTTAAACTTGTAGAAATGACAGAGGAGTTGCAGAGAGGGAGAGTGAGAGAGAGAGAGGAAGTGAGGGTAAGAGACGCAGGCATTTTGTTGCCTTTAAATTCGATAGGTTGAGTGAAGAGCTAAGAAAATTAAAAATACTATGAACATCAATTGAAGCGAATGAAAAATTGGTTGATGAAAATAGAGTTTTGTCTGACATCAGTTTTAGTTGTGTTACTTTACTTAGTAATTTTTTTTAGATAGTCTGTAGTGAAATCATTCAAGTGAACCAAATTGAAAGACGGTCTCCTTTTTGTGTGACGAAAAGGGAAAATTTGAAAAAAAAATTTATGTTATAATGCTTAAAAAATTAACCCTGAATAATATACAATCCTGATTAATATTAAAAAAATCAAAAAAATTCTAGGAAATCCTTGCTGTATTGGCAGCATTACAACTGAAATGCAAATTTTTGCAGTGTCCAGCGTAGTAAATAATGGAAAAAAGTGATCGAAAGAGAAGAAAGTAGAGACAATTTTTTATAAAATATTTGTCATGTTTTTTTAATTTATGAAGAAATATAATATAAGTCAAAATTTGGTATACTGTGTACTTTGAGACCGTCTAAAAACCTTTCCGATTAGTAGAAATTAATAAAATAAAATTAAAAAAAAAATTAAAATTTACTGAAAGATACACAAGGTCCGCCAAAAAAAGATGAGTTTTTATTTGTTTCGAAAAATACTTATTTCAAAGTAATCTTCGTCAGACATAATACAACTGTACCAGCGATTTTTTCAATTCTCGAAACAAGTCTAAAATATGACATTTGGTATGGCTTTGAGCTCTTTGGACGATACGGTCTTTATCTCCTTAATTGTGGCAAATCTTCGTCCTTTCATGGGTTTGCTTAGTTTTGGAAACAAGTCAACGGAAGCCGAGTCAAAGGAGCAATTTCGAAACAAACTTCACTGTCGCATGTTTCACTCCAAAAATATTTAAAAAAAATTACATGGCGTGATATGTTGACCGTTATGACAACATCCTCAGCAACTTCTCTAAAAGTTATTTTCGATTCTCTATAAAAATGTTCTTCACTGATTCAAAGATTTTCATCGGTTGTTGACGTACTGGGCATTATCACTAAAATCTTCTCGGCCTTTGTGAAAAGTTTTTATAAATTTTTTTTGCTCATGTGCCAGAGTCAGCAATTGAAATGCCTTGGAGCATTCAACTTAATTCAAGCATCGTCAAGCACAACGAAATACGTCCAACCTTTGCATGTTCCAAAAACAAACTAAATATGCAAAATGTCTGATAATAAACATCAATAAAATCAAAAATCGAATATAAATAGCCAACACATTTTTTTTGTTCAATTTCGTATAGTTTCTTAATGTATAGAAAGTGGATAGTTTTTCTAAGCCGAGCTCTTATTTACTCTTGAATATTTGTAATTTTTTACTCAGCAAAATTTTATTTTTATATTTTGTCTCCAACGTAGATTCAAACTTGAGGTCAACCTTCATCTCAAAATTGCTCTCCAACTAAATTACAATGTTTATGTTAATGTGGTCAACTCTTTCAATACAGATTTTTATTGTGAATTCTTTGATTTCCAAATTCTTTGAATTAAATAGTTCTCTGTGTGGGCATATTTACAGCGTTCTATATTAATTTTTTTTATGTTTTACCAAAACTTGAATGTCTGGACCCAAATACATAAAAAAACTGTATAGCCGTGATTCATTTTTGAAAGGACTTAAATGACATATTTTGGTTTGGAAAATTCAGAATAGAAAATCAAGTCAAAAGGCTACAATGTTTCTCTTTCATTTGGTGTCTATATTTTCGTCATATCACAAGTGCAAATATTTTAATAATTTTAATTTAATTTTATTTATTTTATTTATGTTTTTAATATTTTTGTTTTCAAAATAGGTCATAAGCTCGCAAATTAAAAACTAAATATGTTAGGTTACTAATTTCATGCCTATACCAACATTTGAATCGATCAAAAGTACTGTCGCCATTTGTTATAGACAGTTTATTCAGTTCCAAATGGCTGTGCCATGTTTTGAATTTTCTGAACAACAACAATGTTGTGAATTATTTATTTTGTGTTTATTAAAATGCCGAACTCTGTACTGGTAGCCTGTAGAGTTCGAAAATTCCTAACTGCAAAAAATTAAGGCAAATAATTTATTCCAGTTTGTTGATTTTGTGCCTGAAATCTCTTGCCAAATGCCACTTTGGCATAGAGAAGTTATTTGCTAGTTGGGCAGTTCGTGAAATGTCATCATAAGAAAAAAGCCTGAATAAAATGTAGCAATTGTAGCAACAAAAAATTGCATGTAGAAATCGGCAAAAGTAATCAAACTAATCCAAGAAGCATGAATACACACAGACACACACCCACACACAAACACAGGCACACTGAGATAAAGAAGACTCTGCTATGCTGCAGCTTACAAGCGAAATGCTTTAATCCAGTTTCGATTTGGATGCAGCAACACACACCAACACACTTGATGAACTACTAACAAAATCAACAACAAAAACAACAATAAGAATAACGGAAACTGCAACAAATGCAGCCAGAAAGCAAAATGAATGAAAATCAAAAATCCGAAAGGAAGCTGAGAGCGCAGAAGAGGCGGTGGACGATTGCTGCCGTTGCTGAAACTTTTTGCTTTTGATGGCTTTTTGTATGCCAGCAAAATTCAACAACAATGCAATGCAGCGACCAACAACACTCACAGCACAGTGATATGAAGATTTGAATTTGTGCATAGAGTGCAAAAACTACAGCAAAGCATTAGATAGAGAGACGAAGAGGGGGAGAGAGAGAGAGCGATAAGGTTGCCAACTCGAACGATTGCACCACAAACGAGCCAAGTCTGCATGCAAGTGAGGGCATGCATGTTACTATAGATAACTATGTGTGTGTGCATGTGTATGTGTGTGTTTGTGTGTTGTGTAGCTGTACCAAAATTCAAGGATATTTCACTTACCGGAAGTGCAAAGCAAAACGATTGCTGAGTAAGCGATAAATCCCGAAGAGCACGGCATGTTGCACGCTGTGTGTTTGTTGTTGTTGTTATTTTTGTTGCTGTTGTTATGCCGTTCGCCTTCTTTCTTTGTTGTTGTTTTTTTGTGCAGCACTTAAATTGCAGCAGCACAGAAGCAACTGCAACTCACAGCGGCGCCAAGTGGCAACACTGGCAGCCGGCAATGGTGACGGAGGTGACGCTGACGGCGACGTTGACTTTGACGCTGGCGTACGAGCGACGGTGGGTGGTGTTTGCGTTGGCTGCTGCTGCTGTGTGCCAGTTGCAAATATGAATGCAGTGTCCTGCCAAAAGGACACCGACTACTGCCGGTGCGGCTATGTCCGGGTGCGTGCGCCGGCTAACCCGCACATGTGGACAACACATACGCGCGCACCGCAGCACCACAGCACGCTTTCGCTTTTTATTGCTTGAGTCTTTGCGTATTTGAATTTTTTTTGTATTCTTCTTCTTATTTTTTGGCTTGCAGCAGAGTTGCAAACATTAGCGCCTACAGTGATGTCGAGTCAGAGTGGCTGCGGCACCGGCACCGGCACCGGCGTCTTTTGTGGCTGTGTTTTTGCGCCGCGTTGCCGCCGACATTTGTGCGGTATTTACACGCCCCGGCACGCTGCGCGCATTTGCACGCTACTTGCGCCACTTTTTTTGTTGCTTTTTGAAATATTTTTCTTCTTCTACTTTGATGGCAACACTAACACTGACTGACTGCGCGCCCGAAGACGAGTCGAAACAATACGGCTATGTAAATGTGCTCGAGGGGTGAGCAGCCGAGGTTGGGAGCCGCGCTGCTTTCACATGCAAATTTTAATTTCCTTTGCTTGCTTTGATGCGCAGCGTGCACGTTGCAGTTGTAGGTAGGTGGCAACACTGGACACTGAAGTTGCACACTTCATTTCCGCCAAATATTTTCTCGGTTTTCTCTGCCGAATTTTTCACATTTCGTATTATTTTACGTTTGCACCGAAAGCAAAGAAAACGAGTTGCAAAGAAAAATTTAATAGAAACAAAAAAGAAAATATAACATTGTCAGTTTGCGCAAAAGGCGCCGCTGCTAGGATACCGCGGCAAAGGATGCGCCGCCGTCGAAGCGCCGCAAAGTTTGCGGTGAGGAAAAGTCAAAGTTGTTGTTTTTGGCGCTTTCACTGTGTGTCAGTTGGCCGGCTTTGGCTTATTTACTAAAAAAAATTTGTAAACAAAAAATATAATAACACATAATTAGTTGTTTTGTTGTGCAAAGCAATTAATTAGTTTATTATATTATAAATTTATCTATTTTTTATTTTATACCAACATTAATATTTTGCTTATGTATTTGTTTTGTTTATTTACTAAGAAATGCAAAAAATAAATAATTATTTTAGACGAGCATTCATATTTTGTATTACGCGATAACTGGACAGCAATATTTATTTTTTAAATTTTTATGTTTTAAGCAATAAAACAAATTTATAATTATTTCAGTTTTAGTTTTTTGGTTTTTAATTTCATGCGAAATTGACTTACGTCTTTAAGAATTTTTTTAAAATTTTGTTTTGTTTTGTATTTTATTTCTATTAAACTATTCAATAGTTTAAATTGTTATGGGTCTTATTAAAAAATTTTTATTATTTATATAATTTAAAGTTTTATAATTTTTACTTAAAAACTATTTTTTTGTAATGGATATTTTTATTTAATTTAGTTTTCAATTTTAAATGCTTAAATTTTATTTTATATGATTATTATTTTTATAAATTTAATTTTTATATAATTTGTATTTTATTTTTATTAATATTTATTAATGTTTATTAATATTTACAATATTTATCTTCATGATTATTATACAATTTTATTTCTTATTGTTTCTTCTTATTTATTTTTATTTATTGTCATAATGTTTTATTTTAATATAATTTTTAATTCTATGATTTTTGTTTGCATAATATTTTTTTTATAATTTGTATATAATTTTAATTCTTGTTACTTATTAATATTTTTTTATTGTGTGTTTAATAATATTTTTTATTTGCTTTCATAATTGCGATTTAATTTGTATTTTTAAAATGTTTATAAAAAACATTTTTTTATTTTTAGAATTTTTTATGTTTTCTATTATATTAATTTTTTAATTACTTATTATGTTTTAATATATTTTTTTTCAATTCTTATATAGTTTTTGTGATTTGTAATTTAATAATTTATAAATTTTATATAATACTAGCAGGGCCCAGTGGTGTTGTATGCAAGTTTGAAGTCAATGGGTCCAATGAATCAAGTTTTTAGTTCTAGTAATGAAGTTGTTTTTTAATTTAAGTTATTATTTTTATTAAAGATTTAAATGTTTTTCTATTAATTTTAATTTTTGTTAATTATTTATGTTACTGTTATGGTTTTTATTTTTATGTTTTTATTTATTTATTTCTATTTTTATTAAATAATTTATATATTTATATACTTTTTATTTAAAAATGTTTAATTTTAATATATTTTTTATTTGTGTGGTTTTTCAATAATTTGAAATTAATTTTGATTGTTATTAATTATTTTTATAATTTTTAACTTTTAAATATCTTTTAGAATTTGTTTATATTGTTTATGTATATTTACAATAATTTACCATATTATTGTTTATGTTAATTTTAGTTTACAACTTTTATATAATTTTCTTTTTTATTTTTATTTGCTGTGTTGTATGCAATGTGATTATATTCAATTTTTATTAATTTTTCTAATAATTTTTATTTGTATAACATTTTCATTTCCTTTTGTTTAGAGTTATTTATTATGAGTTTTAATTTTTATATAATTAGTTATTTTCTATAATTTTAAATTAGTTTGAGTTGTAATTAATTTTTTTTATAATTTTTAACTTTGGTATAGTTTTTAAGGTTTTTATATTTGCAATTTATTGTAATATTTTTATTTTTGGATTTAATTTGATTATTTTTAATTTTTATATTTTTCGTTATGATTTTTGATACTTTTATATTTTTATTTAATATAACATGAGTACATATAATTTTTATATAATTTTAATTTTTTTATTTTTCTTTTTAAAATTTTTAAAGTTTTGTAATTTTTATTTTAATAACTAATTTTAATTTAACATGTTTAAAATTGTCTATTTTGAGTTTTAATTATTTTAAAATAACTTTAGTTTTTACTTTTTATTTTAATATGATTTTAACAAAAAAATTTATACTCTTTGTTTTTTTTAATTTATATTAATTTTTATAATTTTGAATTTTTTATTATTTTATGATTTTATTTTTTATATTTTTTTTCTATTTTCATAAAGCTTTTATTTCCATTTGTTTATGTTTATTTATTTTAATAAGTTTTTATTGTTTGTTATTATCTATTTTGAAATATTTTCATAACTTGTTTTATAATTTGTTTTAATATAATTTTTATATAAACATTGTCTTTTGGAAATTTTTAAAAAATTTTGATTATTTTGTATAATTAATGTTGTAATTTAATGTTTTATAATTTAAATTTTTATGATTTTTATTTTTATAAAACTTTCATTTCCATTTCTTTATTTTTATTTATTTTCATACATTTTAAATTTTATATATTTTTCGTCTTCTTTTTTATGTAATTTTTAATTGTGTAAGTTTTATTCCCATAACATTTTTTTTAAATGTGTTAAATCTTTTTACATACTCTTATATTTTTGTTTTATTATTTCCACCAAACTATGCAATTCGCAATTTCACTTCACACGCCATTTTATGATTTTTCAGTTAATTTTCGTGTAATTTCAACTTTGGCGCACACTTTTTCAACCAACTAACTGACAGACAAATCAACACATTCGCCCAGACGCCGGCCGCTTTCGGCAACTTCCGCTTTCATCGTCTTTGTGACTGTGAATGCAACGTCAAACTGATTGTTCGCCGCCGCAATGCCAAAGCCTGCAACGCGTCTCGGCAATGCCTCGCAGCCAAACTTCCCCATATTTCTCGCTATTTCTCGCTCTGGCGGCCGCTCTCTCGTCTGCGCTCGAGCGTCGCCACTCTTATACCGTTGTTTTGATTTTCTAACCGCAAGCACAATAAAAGCAAACACCCAAAGCCGCCTGTTATCGCCAGTCAGTCAGCCACCACCCCTGGCACTCGCACCCGCACCCGCACTCGCACTCACTCGCCCGCTGCGCCGCTCTGGCGGTCCGCAGTTCCGGTACGGCGCCTGCGTCATTTCCAATTTCGTTTTCAGCGAATTGCAAAGCGTTGCGTACACGTGCTCCCCCGACTGATAAGGCGCCAGGCGACTATGCCGCCACCCACGCGGCTCGCTGCCTCGCGCTGGCTGTTCTTGCTGTCGCCGTTATCAATTGGTGCGGCTATGTGTGGGCCGCATATGAGGCGCACTTAGGCACTGGCAGCTTCTTATTGGTGCGGCGTGAATTGCCTCAAGTCATGTTTTCCTCATTTTTTCTCTTCGCTTGCCGTTGATTTTTTGTGTGTCACTTTTTGCCGGTGTCAAGTCGAAATTTGTGTTGTAGGTTTGTGTGTGTGTGTGCGAAATGAGCTGCAAATCTGTATTGCTGACAGATTTACTGATGTCCTGTGAGAAGCAAAATCAGCTTTCATGTTCTGCATCTTCTTACTCGTACATTGTGTCTTCCCGTTGTCATCAGAAAATTGATGCCCGTATTTATTTAAATGTAAATTTTTTGAAACACAATTTAGACTAAAAAGTTGATGAATACAAGGTGCAACCCAAAGTAAACAGGACTTTTATAAAATAAAGAAAACGGATGATTATTTTTGTATAATTCTTTTTATTTATTCAAAATACTCTCCTTCTGCTTCGATACAACGTTTTGCACGGTCCAAAAGCATTTGGAATGAGTGTTTTAGGTCATCGGCCGGCATCGCCTTCAGAATGTTGGTACAAGCCTTTTGGATGTCCTCAACGTCCTTATAACGGTTTCCTTTCATCGGCAAATGCAACTGACCGAATAAGTAGAAGTCACAGGGAGCCATATCAGGCGAATACGGTGAATGATTGATGGTAAAAATGCGATTTTTGGTCAAATAATCGGTCGTAACTAGGGCTCTGTGAGCCGGTGCATTATCATGCAATAAACGCCAACTTCCTTCCTCGCGATATTCTGGCCGAATACGACGAATGCGATGCACCAAACGCTTCAAAACTTCAACATAAAACAAAGCGTTAATTGTTTTTCCCGGTGGAACAAACTCTCGATGAATTATTCCCTTTGAATCGTAGAAACAAATGAGATGAGTTTTGATTTTTGACTTCTCAAGGCGGGTTTTTTTCGGATTTGGCTCATCTGGGTGCTTCCATTCGGCACTTTGACGCTTTGTTTCGGGATCATATTGAAAGCACCACGTTTCGTCACCGGTTACGATGTTGAACAAGAAATTTGGATCACGTCTGGCTTCCCGAACGATGTCTTTTGCGTGCTCAATTCTCTGCGCTTTTTGGTCGTCGGTTAAAGTGTGCGGAATGAAGCGAGAACACACTTTACGGAGACCCAAATGTTCGGTTAAAATGCGATCAATTGATGTTTTGGAGATGTTCAATTCCATTTCCATCAATTCCAATGATGATTTTGGCTGCATTTTGATAAAATCACGCACAGTTTTGATGGCATCGTCAGTAATCACAAATTTCGACTGGCCGACGTGTTCGTCGTCATTCAAGTCTTCACGACCATTCTTTAATCGATTCAACCACTCATTAACACGGCCACGGGATAAACAATCATCACCATAAACTTGCTTTAACAATTTAAACGTTTCGGTAAAAGTTTTACCAAGTTTAAAACAGAACTTAATATTAGCTCTTTGTTCGATCGACATTCTCGTACCAAAGTTAAAAACATACTGTCACATTGAGCGGGATATTTCGGCGTCTACTAGACCAAATGTCATGAAATTTAGACAGTATGTGAATGAAAGATGTACCTTTCCAACGCATGTCCTCACACATAGATGGCGCCACCAGAAACGTCCCTATTGCAAAAGTCCTGTTTACTTTGGGACCTTGTATATGAACTCAGATTTGCATGATGATTTGACTTATGAATTAGGTTATGTAAGGTGAAAATTAAATTTATAAAATTGAGATGAGATAAACTAGTTTCTAAGCAAGTTCAAAGTAATTTTTGTGTTGGTAGATAGATAGATAGATAGATAGACAGATAGATAGATAGATAGATTTTTTTTTCCTTTGTCTCTACACGCTAATCTGCGCTTCGAGTAGTATATTATTTTCTTCTTTTTTTGTTTCTTTGGTGTTATGTACTATGTTTACAATATATAATATGTTACTATGAGTAAGGACTAGATTACAAATTATGTTCAATTCTTATTGTAATATCTTTGGAAAAGAAGGACAAAATAATAATACTATAAATGCCTGCGAATGGATACAAGCGAGTTAAGTTTACAAATAATTTAAATTTTTAATTCGCAATAGAATGAAATTATATTTTACAAAATTATAGTGGTAGAAACTTTAAAAGTTTTAAGACTTCTTAAAATTAAATATGAATTCATTGAGGATTTAAAGTTATGATTTATGGTAGATTATTAAAAGCTTTAATATTACTTATAATTATTAGAAACTTTAAAAATTTTAAGACTTCTTAAAATTAAATATGAATTCATTGAGGAATTGAAGTTATGATTCATGGTAGATTATTAAAAGCTTTAATATTACTTATGATAACTTTAACAAATTCTGAAAATGATGTTGCAAGCGTGGCATGGTTTGCGATGGCCTTGACGTCGCATGGTGATGCTTCATACTGCTCGCAGAATGTTTTGTGCCGCTCTCTTGCACGATCGTACCGTGGACAGTCATGAAGAAGGTGTTTTATAGTTTGCGACGTCCGTTGATCGCATGGGCAGTAGTCTTCGTCAATGATTTTGAAGCGCTTTAAGTATGATTTATTGTAGCCGTGGCCGGTTAAAACCTGAGTCATCTCAAACGAAATTCCAAAGTTTTCTCTATACAGTTTGGCATCGTCAACTGTTGGAAAGAACGTTTTTGTACCACTGCCGGTTGTGTCCTCAAGATACTCTTCTTGCCACGCTTTGAGTGCTTCAGAATGTACTTGCCGCTTGGTGTAACTTAAAGGGAACTCGGTGTATGCCAAGTCAACACTATTGCGTGCAGCGTCTTTTGCATGCTGATCGGCGGACTCATTCCCTTCGATGCCAATGTGAGATTTAACCCAAAAGAATTGTATTATATGTTGTTTTTGGCGAATCATGTGCAGATGTCGATGTATGGAAGCAATGAGTGGCGTGGAATTGCTCCGGTCTTGTATGGCTTCAAGGCACGAGCGGCTATCGCTGAATATGCAGAGCTTCCTTGTTTTTAGCTCGCTTTGAGCCCATGCCATCGCTGAGTCGATGGCGAAAGCTTCGGCCTGGTAGACAGTACAGGTACGATGTAAGCTGAACTTGTGCGGCTCCCAACTACCATCTGAAAGACGAACAACGAACGCAGATCCACATTCACCAGTTTCAAGTTTACTTCCATCGGTGTATATATGTGTTGAGCTGACACCAGAAATGGAGTCAGCTTGTTGTTGTGACTCAATGCTATCATAGCTTATAGTTTGGCGTTTGGCTGGATGTAGTTGCTGTTTTGGTGGAACGCGTTGCTGTAGCGTAATAGCATCGGAAAGTGGTGGATATACTCCGGTGGCCTTCACATCTCCCACCTGCATAGCTTCCTTGATTTTCAGATGCAAAGGCAGGAACCCTGCAAGCGCCAGCGCTGATGTAGCTGACACCGTGTGGAACGCTCTGATAGCTCGTATAGCAAAGCTTCTTTGAAATGATCGCAGAAGTCGCCGAATGTAGTAACATTTAATGGCTTTACCCCATATTTCTGCAGCGTACGTTATAGTCGGTTCAACAACTTGCCTATAGATAGTAAGGACGTTCTCGGGATGAACGCCCCATGTGGGTCTTACGAATTTACACAAATTGGTGAATATTCGCTGAACTTTCGCGATCACGTACTGCGCGTGTTTTGTAAACATCAGACGTTCGTCAATTACTACACCGAGAAGTTTTATTTCTTTTGCAAAACCTAAACGAGTACTATTTAAACTTATTTCAGCACGTTTGGCTTTAAGAGTAAATGCCATAGCATGGGTTTTGGCATCGCTGAATGTCAATTTCACATCGACGCCCCATTTATGTATTTTGCGCAAAGCTTCGTTGGCGTGCCGTTGAAGTTCTTGTACTGTTTTTGCGCTGACTATTAGAAGAACGTCGTCTGCAAAAGCTTGAATTTCGCAGCCTTCCGGTAGTTGCATTGACAGCAGCTCATCTAGAATTGTGTTCCAGAAAGTAGGACCACACACTGAACCCTGAATACACCCTCTGGTCATTTTCTTTGTTGCGGTTGCGTCGGCATAGTCAAGGGTAACTGTGCGATCTTTGAGGTAACTGCTGATGAGTTTGTAGATGTTTGATGGGGTGCGAATACGTTCTAACTGATTAAGAAGAGCTGGCCACCAGGCATTGTCGAATGCAGCTTTGATGTCAAGAGAAATGCATATGACTTGACGCTTTTTACGTTTTTGCCCTTCAATGTATTCTATGGCGTTTCGCAGTGCGTCGACCGTAGAAACCTGCTCCTTGAAACCAAACTGCTTCGGTGACCATAGCTGGTGCAGCTCTGCATGATAGGCTAAACGCTTTGTAAATAGTTTCTCCAGTAACTTTCCAAACACAGGTAGGAGCCCTATAGGTCTGTAGGATCCTAACTCATTCGCCTCTATCTTATTCGCCTTAGGCAACAGTTTTACATACGCGCCTTTCCACGGTTTTGGAAAATGGCCTATTCGATGACATGTATTGTAAAGAGCAGTCAGAAATTTGGAATGCTTCTTTGCAAAAGCTAGGCATATATCCGAAGTGAGACTGTCAAGACCTGGGGCTTTGTTGGGGCTCATTGTCATCAAAGCTTCCAGCACTTCGTCTTCTGTGAACTCCTCGTCGTCGGGTGTTCCAAGGCCGATTTTAACGCTGTTGCGCAGGTTGTGCTGACGAAGGGTGTAGTCATCTGTGTCATCGGGATAGAAGTGCCGCAACAGAGCTTCAGCGGTCCCCGCACTTGTTTCGGAGAACGATCCCCTGCACTGAAGTGTTACTGGAGGGCGGTGTGATGGCGCATCCTTAATGAGCCGGTTAGTGAGAGACCAAACATTCACTTTTCCTTGCTGGTTGCAGAACTCGCGAAAATTTTCGGTAGATGCTTTCCTCAGTGCTTTAGCATATGTGCGCTTAGCATTTGCATGCTCTTGCGCAGTGGCTTCTGTGGGCTTCTGAATTCTTCGCAAGTTGTTTAGCTTATGGTGTAGTCGAACGCAGTTTTGTTTGAGGTCTTGAAGCTCTTCACTCCACCAAGGGTTGTATGGTTTAGCTTCTCCGCGCAACTTCATTGACGCTGAGCATGCATATCTGATGTCGTCAGTTAGGACTTGAACGACATTATCTAAGTTATGTGCTGTGATGTTGACGAAATCAGTGTTTAGGACGCCTGTTTGCTGAAGACGTTCATTTAAGGCATTTTCGAACCTCTTCCAATTAGCTGTTTTGTTGTTGTACAAATAAGTTGACGTGCGCTTAGCAGGAGTGACTTTAGTGCAATTCTCAACTTTGAATGTTATTGCGCTATGGTCTGAGTTTTGGATGGCCCGAACATTCACAGTCCAGTCGACAACGCGCTGCGCAAGATTGTCTGAGACCATGGTGATATCGACGATTGAACAGGCCTGAACACCATGTCGCACTGCATTGAAGGTTGCGGTTTTCCCCCTGTTGCAAACTACCATTGCGTTAGCTGCTATAATGTTTGCCAAAGCAACTCCACGATTGTTGTTTTTCTCTGATCCCCATGATGCGTGCCAGCCGTTAAAATCTCCACCAATAATCTGTAGTGCAGATGATGTGCTACAGAGAAATGTGTTTACTGCGCCTAACGTATCAAATTGGTCAATGTCTGGCTCTACATACGCGCTAGCAATGTACAGTGAACGCTGACCTATGAGTAGTTTTACCACGCTCAAATTTGGGGTAGATAACTGTGAGATTCCAAGTGCTGCGCCTATAGCTTCTTTTATCAGGATGCAAGCCTTGATTTTCCGATTTGGCATTGGGAATTGAAATATTGAGAAACCATTAGCTGCACGCACCGTTTGAGCATTACCAGTGTACGGCTCAGATATAAGTGCAATGTCAACAGTATTTGAAGTTAAAAATTGAAGAATTTCGTTGTGCGTTACATAACAGTGATGCGCGTTGACTTGAATAAAATTGAGCGGCTTAACAACCATATTGAGTGCGTGAGTTGATTCGCTGCTGCATGGATTTAATCTGGGGGCAATGCTGAACGCTTGTCGCAGAATGCTTATCGTCTACCTTAGTACTGGTTTTCTCGTTTCGCATAGCACAATTAAAGCATTTACGCTTAGCCTCATTACTCTTGTCCGGGCAGTTAGCGTACTGATGGTCTTTGCTTGCACAATGCGAGCATGGAGTTATTGTTGCGCTGCACTTGTTTTTAGTATGTCCGAACTGAAGACATTTGAAGCATTGAACGAAGGCGCTGAAGTCAGATACGTCTACGCGTTGAAAATCCACGTTAATGCGGCCAAGCGCCACCATTGCGTTGCGAACATTTGGAGAAACCTCCAAAACAGCATTGTAGACAACCTCTGGGTTCCTTCGATTCTTACGACTAAAGCGAAAAACAATATCGTCGGCCTGCTTTGACTCTGCACCAATACTAGCGTTTTGAATTTTAATTATGTTTACCAGTTCATTTATTGGAATATCTTTTGAGATGCCTTTCAAAATAACTAAAGGTCGCCTATTTCTAGCGTTTTCGGCTTTGAGAGTGGAAACCTCTGAGAGTTTACGCATTGTAGCGTCGCGCTGTTCTACAGAGTCAAATTCCACACGCACTTTGTTGTTCGATACCGGTAGAATTTTTGCTGGAGCGTAGCTTGTGTCTCTGAATGTGACGCCCTTTCGAAATGCGTTGAGGATGTCAGTGTGCTTGGCATTGACATCTTGTTTCGCGCCGAGTATGATGGCAGGTTTAGCGGTTGCATTTTGTAAGACTTTTTTAGCCTTAACTACATTGGCATAGCTTATTTTTGGTGATTCTGACGAAGTGTTGGCATGTAATGAATCTCTGAAAGCAGCTAATTCTTCACGGACCACAACTCGCATATTAGCAGTTGAATCTGCAGTTGCGCACGCAGTTGCATTGTTCAGTTGAAGTGCTTCAATCGACGGGATGAGTGTCTCTAATTGTACGACTTTTTCAGCGATGGCATTTTTTATTTCGCGTTTTATATTGCCTGATTCTTTGAGCTGCTTTTTTATTTCTTGCGAAATGTTTTCAATAGCATTGATGATTTCTGTTGGCGATTTCATCCTGTATTGTCATTGGCCAATCACAGGACTCAATATGGAAAATTGACAGCTACGCGTTTAATATGAGCCACCAAGGGGAAAGTAGCGAAAGTGTAATTTGGAAACCCTTAGAGGTTTTACGGCGAAAGCGAAATCGTAACTTGGCAGCACTGAAATGTTCACAAACAGCTGTTGGCGCGTGCGCACCGGTTGTTGCGAATTCGTTCACCCACGCACAAGGACACTTTATAACAGTATTTTGCCTGGAAAACCGTTATATTTAGCAGTGACACAAACCAAGTGTCAGATTTTAAGCGTAAAAATCGAACACGCTCTTTACAGAAATCAGCTGTTCTATCGCGTCCAATAAAATATTCGAAACTCAACCGTCACAAAATTATTTCACGAAATATTTTATTTGATGAAATTCATAAATTCTGCACTGCACTGCATATATCATTTTGTATCAATCGATTCCCGGCACTTTCCGCGATAGTTTTTGCGCGCTTCAAGATTTTTGCGAATTTGTTTGAATTAAGGAAAATATTATTTCGCGGAGCCGATTTCAAGCACGTCCGTTCACTTTTCATAGATAGATAGATTTTGATAGATAGATAGATAGATAGATAGATAGATAGATAGATAGATAGATAGATAGATAGATAGATAGATAGATAGATAGATAGATAGATAGATAGATAGATAGATAGATAGATAGATAGATAGATAGATAGATAGATAGATAGATAGATAGATAGATAGATAGATAGATAGATAGATAGATAGATAGATAGATAGATAGATAGATAGATAGATAGATAGATAGATAGATAGATAGATAGATAGATAGATAGATAGATAGATAGATAGATAGATAGATAGATAGATAGATAGATAGATAGATAGATAGATAGATAGATAGATAGATAGATAGATAGATAGATAGATAGATAGATAGATAGATAGATAGATAGATAGATAGATAGATAGATAGATAGATAGATAGATAGATAGATAGATAGATAGATAGATAGATAGATAGATAGATAGATAGATAGATAGATAGATAGATAGATAGATAGATAGATAGATAGATAGATAGATAGATAGATAGATAGATAGATAGATAGATAGATAGATAGATAGATAGATAGATAGATAGATAGATAGATAGATAGATAGATAGATAGATAGATAGATAGATAGATAGATAGATAGATAGATAGATAGATAGATAGATAGATAGATAGATAGATAGATAGATAGATAGATAGATAGATAGATAGATAGATAGATAGATAGATAGATAGATAGATAGATAGATAGATAGATAGATAGATAGATAGATAGATAGATAGATAGATAGATAGATAGATAGATAGATAGATAGATAGATAGATAGATAGATAGATAGATAGATAGATAGATAGATAGATTAAATAATTTAATATTTGAATGGCTAGTAAGAAAAATCATGTTTTCAAATAGATGGCTTTAGAAAACAATATTTCGCATTGTAAAAGTGCAATTGAGTTACTCAAGAATTTTACTAAAAAAACTTTTCAGACAATTTTTTGATTGCTTGACTCAGTTCTCTTTGAGCGCGCGTCAAAAATGAACACCAGGAAAGAGAAAAATAAGAAAAATATTACGGGTTTTCTTTAATAAAGGCGAAAATGCATGCCAAGCGTCTGAAAATGTAAATAGTGTTTATGGTTCTGATGAAACATTCCGATTTCGATGTCAATTCGTCAATTTTGATGTCAAAAATTCCGCCGCTTTGAGAGGCAAATTGTCAAAAATGTTGAGAAAATCAAAGAAATTGTCGAGTCCGATCGTCATGTAAGCACTGCTTTGATTTTCCATGCACAAACACCTATTTGGAACCACTTGAATGAAGCTGGACATAAGAAGAAGCGCAAAAGATGTCACACCAGTTAACGCAAAAACATCTCATGGACTGAATTTCCATCTGCGAATCATTGTTTAATTGCATTAAAATCGATCCATTTCTGAAGCAGATGGTGACTGGTGATGAAAAGTGAATCACTTACGGCAACGTTAAGCAAAAATTGTTGTAATTGCATAGCAATCAGCCGCCAAAAACGGTAATCAAGCCATGATTGACGCTCAGGAATCAGGTTTCGTGGTGTGTTTAGTGGGATTGTTTTGCCAATCATCTACTATGACTTGCTCCCCTATGGCCAAACACTTATTTTGGATCTGTACTGCCAAAAATTTGACCGTCTGAAGAATGCAATCGCACAGAAGTGGCCTGCTTTTACCAACAGAAGCGGAACTGTATTCCATGAGTACAAAGCCAGGCTTCACGTATCCATCCGAAGTCAGGCTTCACGTATCCATCCGAAGTCAGGCTTCACGTATCCATCCGAAGCCAGGCTTCCACTCATAGAAGCTTCTGGAGCTTGGTTGGAAGGTAGTCAGTGGCGCACAGAAGGTTTAATTTGGGTGGGGTTTAAGTTTTGAGCCGAACACCATTTGAAACGTACTTGTCATCCAACATTTCTGTAACAAACACATTTGGAGTGTTTAACGACCCAAATCCCCCTCGCATGTGCCTCTCAAGGTTTTTATGAATCCAGCTTATGGTCCGAACCAGGCATCAAGTGGTTACCATCTGTTTCTGTCAACGATGAATGATTATGTTGCTGAAGCTTAAAATCGACAATACCAGTTTTTTTTCCCATAGGGACGAAGAATTCTGTGAGAGAGCCGTAATGGAATTAGCTTCAAAAAAGTTAAAAATAATTTAACAAATCGATGCATATTTGACCTGAATGGGATCATTCTAAATTTGCTTAATAAAGACTTAAATTTTATACAAAAATAATAATAATAATTTCTTTTATTTTTCGTTGAGTCATGATTTGAACCGTTGTTAGTCCTTGAGCTTCACTGTTTGCCACAACTACTGCCTAAAAGTATACTAAAACTATGCTGAAATAATGCCTGCAACATCCTGCACGTCATGGCATTTGCATTTCGCTCTGTTGCATACTTTTAGGTGTATTTTCAGCTAACCTGTTGCATACTTTTAGGTGTATTTTCAGCTAAACCAACATCAGCTGGAGCTGCAGTTCTTCAAATGACCTCTTTATAAGCAGATAATCATTGAAACTTACATACATAGGGGGAAACATCAACAGCAACAATGCCAATAATAACAACAACTAGGAAAACACATGACGCACACACACACATACATACATTAGCCTTTATACCGAAGCAAAAATTAGCATAATTTTATTTATGTTGGCTGTTATATACTTTGTCGTACATTTGAGTTTCATTTATTTTTCATTACTGTGAGCTGTGCGTTGCTTGTTTACATGGAAGAACATTTCACATACATACACAAACACACACACACACTTATAAATTTGTGGTTAAATGCTGGCATGTAAAATTACCCCGATTCACACACACACACACACATACAAACATTAATACAAATATGACGCCATATGTGTGCACAGAGTGTCAGTGTGTTTGTTAGTCTGTCTCGCTGTTTAGTTGTCTGTCTGTCTGTTTGTCAGTCTGCATTGACTGCTCACAAACATTGCAATTCGCATCGAAGTACAAAACTCATCGTTCCAACATTTCAATTGTGCGCCGTAAAATAGGCAATAAATATAATACCAACACAAACGATTGTGTGTGTGTACGAGTATAAATTTGTATAAATTGCACTATAAATGGATATGCAAATAAGTGTCTGGCCGCACCTGCATTCAATTACAAAACGCACCCAAACCGAACGCACACAAATATTTGCTTAGCAAAAAATGCCGGAGTGCAAGGGTTAAACTTGCACTCGTTAGTTGACGTTAGTAATCGAACGCTTTCGAATACTGATTGACACATATTCGTTTGCTACTTACTTATGTTAACTAATGTGGATTTTATGCTGTCGGTTAATTTAATTAAATTAATTGCAATGCGATCTATCGGTAATTATATAGAATCTGCTTTTTGCCCTAAATGCAAAACAAATAATTTAAGTGTCAATTTCAAAATGCAACAATAAATACTTTAGTTGCATAGCTGTGTCGACATGCATGAATCGAATGGTGAGGAAAATGAGTAGCAAGGGGCACAAATAGGCGCATGGTTGTGTATGGCATGAACATAGCAATGTTACTTCTAAGCCTCTAAAATGAGCATCAGCGCACGGGGTTTGGGGGTTGGAACCCTCTGAAACACAAAAATTGGTGTTACAAAGAATGGTTTCAAATGGTATTAGGCTCAACTTTTGAGCAAACCACCCCCCAAAAAAAATGTTGTGTGCGCTGATGGCTTTAACCCTTTCCGGTCAATTTCCACATTTCTTGAGATAAAAATTGTTTCTTCAAAATATTGACTCTCATCGAACATTTTAGCAATAAAATACAAAAAAATTTCAAAAAAATCATTTTAGTTTCGAATTACAGCTGAATCAATTTTGTACGATATATCGTACAATGGTCCGCAAAGGAGTAAAAATTTATGAATTTCTGTTTTCGGTTTTTTAAGTTTTATGAACAATTCATTGATTTTTTGATAGAAAACACAAATTATAACAACAAAAAATCAAAACGTGATTTCATTTTGATCGAAAGCTATATAAAATATATATATGTTATAAACAATTGATTCACATTTATTCGGCCTTATATGGTATAACCGTTGTTGTTGTTGCAAAGCCCTTTTCCTCTCAATAAAACACAGAATCACTTAAAATTCGTACAGTTTTACAGAAACGCACTGAATATAGCCCATTCTTATTATCGTAGTGGGAGTGGCAAGCACGTATGTCTAACCTGACATAACCTGTGTTTGCCCAGTAAAACAGAAACTCGTCTAGTAATTCTTACTTTTAATCGAAAATTGCCGAATAGTCGAATTTTATTAGCCACGAGGTTTACAGATGGGCGTGGCAGGCATACAAACGCAAAAAATCTGTTACCAAACCTTTAACTTTAAAAAAATTCAAACATAACTTGCACCCTTGTGGCCATTTGTACGATATATCGTACAATTTTTTTAAGGGCTCGTTAAAAATGTTAAATTAAGTAAGTTTTATCAAACAACTGAGATTCAAGCTTTGAAATTGTTTAGCTTTTTGCTACCAAAAAGTATTATTTATTTAAAACTTCCTCCGCAGAAGCATCGTCACTTGCTGGTTTTTCTTATTCTTGCAAAAATATGCTTTCAAAAGGCACTCGTACTGTGTAGCCACGGCTATTATGATTTATATTTTTAAACATAATGATTAGTGTCCGACCGAAACCACTTTTTTGGGCCGAAACCGAAACCGAAACCGAATATTCGGTTTTTTTTTAATATTCGGCCGAAACCGAAACCGAAACCGAAACTTTCTAGTTGAAATTAAAATCACCATATCAAGCACTTTTTTCAACAAACGAATTTTACATTAAGTAAATAAAGAACAAACAAACAAACATAGCATAAATAAATAAATACTTATTAATAAAAACAATTTATTCATTTTTTAAAAACGTAAACAAGAAGAAATCGCCCTTTCGTACCTTACTCGATAATATTCAAAATTAAATAATTTAATATTATATGCTAAAAAAAAGAAGTTTGTTTACATTGCTGGCATCTAAATTACTCCTCCTTTTACTATATATCTGCTACACAATAAAATGTAAAAAATATTCTAGAAAGTTTCGGTTTCGGCTATTCGGCCATTTTTTGGCCGAAACTGAAACCGAAACCGAAACCACTTATTTGGGCCGAAACCGAAACCGAAACCGAATATTCGGTCGGACACTAATAATGATACAACACAGCCTACTTAATGAAAATTTAAAAAGTGCGTTCCAAAAAAAGTGCTTTCGCTGTCAAATAAAAAATCTTCGAAAAAATTGTACGATATATCATACAAATTTTCGGAAAGGGTTAATACTCCTCATGTTTTTCAGTAAAATATAATTCACATATTTTCCTATTATCAACTTCCTTCTTGTTAACACGTCTCAAATTATTTTGAAACATTTGCTATATGGTGACGACGAGTGTATCATAGATTAGCATACAACATTGTTCCTCAGTTTACATACTCAACTTGGATTTAATCCTTTTGCTATTTTATTGCCATATGGCAGCATCTGAACAATCCTTCCCTTTGCGAACGTCTGAACCTTCTAGGATTCCAAGAATAAATTTTTTTTATCGGTTCTGAAAAAATTTAACGTTTTAAGAATAATACGAAATTAATGGAAAAGAAGTAAACACGAATGTTATATCTTTACATAGTTAAGGAAAAGAAATAAAAGGAATATGTTTAATTTGACTTTTTTTTTTATTCAGATACATTTGTTAAATAAGTTTAGTAAAGTAAACAAACAACTATTAGATTTTGAGATATGTCTAAAAAATTGTATGTTAAGTTAATATCAATGTTAAAGTAACAATCACAACGATATGGTTGCTCTCACATGACAACACTGCAAAAAAAGGGTCCGGTAATATAAATTAAATTAAAAAAGTTAAACATTTAATTGAAATTTAAAAAAAATTAATTAAAAAATTTAAAAAATTTTTCCATAATATTGTCAATATAACCACACAGAAATCTTAATCGATGAATTTAAATTTTTAACTCTCCCCGGTAAAAACCTGTAGCGAAAGGGTTAATGCGGTTGAAGTAAGTAAGTACGAAACGTAGAAAGTTATCTCCTACGAGATGAGTCCGTTTTTAGATCATTAGTTCTTCTAGTTCCAAAGTTGCAGGTAATTCAAGGAAAAAGGGATTGAAAGCGGCAGTTGGGGGTCGACGGCAAAGAGAGAATAAGGAAGAGGGAGTCGTAAGTAAGTAAGTAATTAAGTAAATAAGTAATTAAGTAATTAAGTAAATAAGTAAGTAGGTAATTAAATAAGTAAGTAAGTAATAACTACGATTTTCAAACGTCAAATTTTTTTAAACGTCACTTCGATTAAATCGAGTTTCCCGTAAGTAAATAAGTAACTAAATAAGTAATAAGTCCGATTTCAAAACGTCACATTTTTTCAAGGTCATCCTTCCACTTCGATTAAATCGAGTTTCCCGTGGAATTTGTGCGACATTGATCCCATTTTTCTTGAAAATGAAACAATTTTACTCAGGGACCGTAACAGTTATAAGTTTTATTATAAAAATCAATGTTTAAGACTTATTTTTTTACTTTTATTTAATGACTCAACAAATAAAAGTTATTTTTTATTTATATTTTGAAAATCCTATAATAACAATTATTTTTAATTTTTTTCTTATTAGTCCACAAATAACAGTTTTTTCGATTTTTATTTTAGTTGACCTATGATAAAAATTATTCCGAACTCAAAATCAGTCTACGAAAATTGCTTTAAAATTGGAAGAAGCGTTGGAATACTTTTATTGCCTGCAATTGAGATTACTTTGAAGGGACTGTAATGAAAATCAATGAACGATTGAATTGTTTTGCTTTAATTAAAAAATTCCGGGTATTTATTGATCAGAAATACAATGTTTAAATTTCTCTAAATAAAGATTTTAAGTTACAAAAACACCCATTAAAACTAATTTTTACCTCCATCATTTGGAGAGATGCATCCTGTAGGTCAGAACGTTTTCTGGTGCAGAGTTTGTCATTAAGGTTTAACTGGAAGAAACTCAAACTTTAAATATACTGATTTTGGAATTTTTTCCCGAACTCTCATAAGAGTAACATACTTCAAACCTGGCTATGGCGAGTGCTTCTTTTTCCATCGAAACTATTCAAAATCCCAAACAAATGAGACCAAAAAACTCACAACATGCATATAAAACTTTAAACTGAAACCTCTGCCTGAAAGTATGCTTAAAAAAAAACGTTTCATTTTCAGCAGCAGAAAACCGCAGCAATCTACATAATTCTAGCTTGTAGCATACATTTAGGAGACCTTTACTAAAATGCTATTGCATAAAAATGTTTATAAAAAACTAGTAATAGACATAATTCGCAGGCACTCAAATGTGCAATTTTTGTTATACAAAACAATATCCAACTAATGCATATTTTTTAATTCTGTATTTTGTTGGCAATTTTTTCAAATACTTCCGACACAACACACACAAAACTGACCGCATTAAAGTGCAATTAAATAGTGTTGCAAGCCGCAACACAAAACCACTTGGCTATGCAAATGTGTGCAGCATGGATTCGGTGGCAGTTGGCAACACAATTTGTATTTAGTTTCAGCCGAAATGCGCCAACACACGCAGCCACAAAGTATTTGGCCCAAAAAAAAAACACTGGCTTGTGTGCGAGTAAGCAATTCTGCGCGTGTGTGTGTGTTTGCATGTGTAAGTGTGCGTTGGTGTGAGTCTGGCACTGTGTGTCATAAGAGAGTGCAAAAGTTGAGCAAACTTTTGTGGCACTTCGACATGGGAGAACTTGTTGAAACTCGCTCGTTAAATCCGCAGCACCAACTACATGCAACACATTCTAATTACATTTTATTTGGCAATTGTGCCGACAACATGGCAACCCTGGCTACACATGGTGCATATCTTTGCGGAATGTCTGTGTGCGGAGATTTGCAACAAAAAAGGCAGAGCAATGCAATTTTCTGTTATAATCGTTGGTCTCAACTTTGGCGCATTTTCAAGTGCTGATAAAAATTTAAGAGAAACAGGAAGAATTGGGAAAAATTGGAATTGAGAAAATAATTGAATGAAAAATAATGAAATTTGAAAACATACATGAATTATTTGTATTATTAAAATGAAAACATTTTATTAAAAAAATTGATAAAATTATTGAAATTATTGTTTAGGAAATTTCTTTTCCACGGTCCATTGGACTTATGGAACAATATGAACTCTTTGCTGTTTTATTTTCACTGCATAGCTTCGCCTCAAGGTGGGTTAACATATATGTACATTGGACACGATTTAGTGCAGGATTTTTTTATTTCAACGCTCCAGAACCTATAATTTTATGCGATTTGATAAAAAATTCATGAGCCCAAAGTTGGAAATTCAACAAATTGTTATACAGCTGCTCAGATATTGCTCTTAGAGTGTTAAAATCTATGACTGACCCCCACTTATTTTTCTTTTTGAACATTTATTTCAAACATACTTTCCCCCTATCTCCAACCCTTAATGAGGCTTCCATACAAAATGAACGTTTTTATAAAATGGGTTCTAATTGCGCCCAGGTTTCCCCGGGACATATCAAATGTAAGACTGATCCCCATCTATTTTTCCTTCCCTATGTTTTCTCCATACATACCTACCTGCTATCTACAACTCTTAAGGGGGTTGCCATACAAAAGTAGTCATTTTCTTTGAAATTAACTCTTTACTTGAAGTAAGCGAAGAAATGTCGTATTTTTTAATCGACTAAATTGATTTGAATGATTTATTCAGTGATTGGTAATATTTTGGAGTGCAAAAATACAAAATTAATTAAGTTAAAAAATTCACTACCAGAGAGCGCTTTCCATATAAACGAAGTTGGGAAGTTGTCAACTTTTGGGTTTCTATGAAGCAGACACAAAAATGTACTGTCGAAACACTATTCTGGCCATTGTAATCTAACAAACTTTAAGTTCCTTTATGGGAAAACTCTCTATATAGCCTTTCTTTTGCGACAAAGGTACTGGAAACATTAGTGCGAGACATATCCAAGTAGTCTCCAGGCCTTCCGATATAGTTACCCCACTGGAACCTCACAGTGCCATACCAAGTAGTTATACTAAATGGTCAATTTCTTACTTGTCCAAAGTGATCGTGGTATGAATCACTTGTTTTTTAAATAAAAATATGGTTCTGACTCTATTCAATGTTTTTAAATGAGTAAAGTATTCCAAATCATCTATGAACTATGCAAGAATTTATATTCAAGTGCAACTTAGTTATTCATAAGCCCAACAATAATGAAATTACTGCCTGGCAAATGCTCGATCGGCTTTTCAGTTAAGCAAAACCTTAAAAAAAAGCATCGACATTGGCTTTAATAAATGCTCGGCAATTTTAGCTAATGGCATCATTTGGCAAATGAACAAAAGCGCAAACTTGCCACCACTTAAGTAATTAAAGCTGTAATGCAATTTCAAAAACAAATTTCAACAAAGGCACATACACACATACATGTATATATATACACATTCCTGAACAACAGCAGCAATGATGTCAGCCTGGAGATAAAGCGAAGGATTACTCTTGCCAACAGGTGCTACTTCGGTCTCGGTAGGCAATTGAGAAGTAGAGACCTCTCTCGACCGACAAAACTTGCGCTCTATAGGACGCTTATCTTGCCCGTGCTTCTCTATGGCGCTGAAGCATGGACAATGACACGAAACGACATAGCGGCCCTTGGAGTGTTCGAGAGGAAGGTACTTCGCAAAATCTTCGGCCCTGTACGTGTTGGTGACGACTATCGTATACGAACCAATAACGAGCTGTATGAGCTGTATAAGGACATGGACGTAGCGCAGCGAATTAACATCCAGCGGCTACGCTGGCTCGGTCATGTCTGCCGTATGGACGACGAAGCTCCGGCGAAAAAGGTGTTCGATGCGATGGTTGGAGGTCGACGGCGAAGAGGGAGGCCGTGTCTCCGGTGGAAGGACCAAGTTGAAGAGGCCCTGTCATCACTTGGTGTGACCAACTGGAGAAGGCGCGCGCAAAGCAGAGGCGCCTGGAGAGAAGTTTTGCGGCAGGCCGTAACCCGATAGCGGGTTGTTATGGCCAGTTAAGTAAGTAAGTATATACATAAGCATTCAGTATCAGCACCGGCGCAACTTTCGCCACCTAATCCGTTTTCGCATTATTCAATTTAATGCATCTGGCATTGCCACCGCCGTTGCCGACACCCACAGCGCGCCAAACCCACAGAACACTGACGAAGGCATTAAAGAACGGCGCCGCAGCAAATAAATTTCAGTTTCAAACAAAAGTCAATGGCATAACTTGCCACTTGCCGCATGCCGCTTGCGTTATTCAGAAATGCGGCACCACGCACACACACACACAGAAACCACTCAATGTTTGCCATTTGCCAGCGTCGACCACCTGAACGCAATAAAACTATAAACCTGCCGGCTGCCCGACCGCAAAATTCAATTGCAATACAATTCGCTGCACTTTTGCCGTCACCTCACTGCAGCGCCGTGCGACTCGATGCGTTCGATTTGCGCTGAATTGACTGCCGCCTCGATGCCGTTCAACACAATTCGACTCGATTCGATTCGATTCCACTCAACTCAACTCGATGCAATTCGAATTGCCTGGCATTGCAGTTGGCGCTGTGCTGGGCTCATATTCCCTCGTCGTTCGAGCCGGGGAATGCGATATTTTAGTTAAATGTAATTTAGTGTAATGCACACGCACCAACAACAACAACAACAACAACAACAGCAACACCATCAAATGCAACACTACCGGTGAATTGTGTAAATCGAACACCGGCAGCCAAGTCAACTGAAGCTGAAGGTCGTGCACCGAGCAACAACAACAACAACAATCGCTGTCGGTCTATTGGCAACCAGAGTGCAGTGGCAGCGGTTCTGCCGCCTGCAGGCTGGCAAACTGATGGCCTCAGGTCGGCGGAAGTGCAGGTGAACGATGTTCGGATATTGCATTGATTGGTGATTAGTTTGACGCTGTTGAACCTGGCAGCGCCGATGGTAGCTGATGTTTGTTGCTGTTGTTGTTGTTGGGCTACATTTAAATACGTCTAATGAGTTGAGTAATTTCATTTGCTTGGCAGCTGACTTTTAATTGCACTCTTTTGCATTGCATTTAAAATTTTATTGGTAGAAAATTCATTTCATTCAAGTCCATGCGGCACATTGAAACTGTTGTTTGTGCACTGAATTAATTTTGGTGAAGCGAAATAAATGCAAGTTGAGTTGATGCAATTTACAGCAGAAAATAAACAAAAGAATGACATTAATTAAGATAATTGGTCATATATAGTGTGACGATAATGCAGTTCGCTCGTCGTCGCTGTGCCATTGCGGGGCGCCAGCGACATTGCATATTTTTAGGGGACATGGTAATATCGATGGAACAATTGCAGAGACGACTCGAGGCCATACTGAGATATTTGAGAACGCAGAGGGAAAAGTTTTGTTTTGACAAGCAAAGATGCCATACGAAGTATTAAGTGAGTAGGGAAACAGTAGAGTGTGAAATTGTAAATAAAGTTACTTCTAGTTTTGAACTGTGTTGAAGAATTTTAGTGTGTTTTATTTTTGAGCACAATTCAGTGAAACGAATTATGACTGCGTTGGGCAGCAGAACAAAATTTCCAATAGAAACATTATTTTAAGGACCGTCAAAACTGCGTTAAGATATTATATAGAAAAACTTGATATAATAGGCCTATTGATCTTAAGGTATCATGGCACGTTAGAAAGGGGAATTTTTAATGATTTAAAAAATTATTTATTTTTCAGCTCCTTTATTATCAATCTTTTTGTTACTTAATCACTTAAACTCCGGATTGGCTCGACCGATGTAAAAAAAAATTTTTTAGTTCTTTTTATTAATATTTTAGTTAATATTTTAGTTATTTTTTACAAGAATCCACCACAATATTGAAGAAAAATTTTTAATTTAAAGTACATTTTCTGTGAAAAAAGGTCAAAAAGTGTCAATTTTTGACACTTTTTTTTTCAAAAAGCTCCTATCTTTTTACTTTCAGCGTTTTTTTTTTAATTTTTCTGGTGAATTCCTTTGTGCGAAAGCTTAATAATTATGAATCTTTTTTGGTTTTTTGTTTCAGATTAGCCAATCCGGAGATTAAGTGTCCGTAATGGAGGATGCGTTTTTTTTTCTACGCGACTTCAGCTCCACCTATATAAGAGACAATATGCTAAAAAATTTTTTTTTGTGTTCCTTAAACCTTGTATTGTAAAAAAAGATTGATAATAAAGGAGCTGAAAAATAAATAATTTTTGAAATCATTAAAAATTCCCCTTTCTAACGTGCCATGATACCTTAAATCTGGAAAATATTCTCACAATCAGTAAAAACTCGACAAGTGTACAAGGTGCAACCCAAAGTAAACAGGACTTTTATAAAATAAAGAAAACGGATGATTATTTTTGTATAATTCTTTTTATTTATTCAAAATACTCTCCTTCTGCTTCGATACAACGTTTTGCACGGTCCAAAAGCATGTGGAATGAGTGTTTTAGGTCATCGGCCGGCATCGCCTTCAGAATGTTGGTACAAGCCTTTTGGATGTCCTCAACGTCCTTATAACGGTTTCCTTTCATCGGCAAATGCAACTGACCGAATAAGTAGAAGTCACAGGGAGCCATATCAGGCGAATACGGTGAATGATTGATGGTAAAAATGCGATTTTTGGTCAAATAATCGGTCGTAACTAGGGCTCTGTGAGCCGGTGCATTATCATGCAATAAACGCCAACTTCCTTCCTCGCGATATTCTGGCCGAATACGACGAATGCGATGCACCAAACGCTTCAAAACTTCAACATAAAACAAAGCGTTAATTGTTTTTCCCGGTGGAACAAACTCTCGATGAATTATTCCCTTTGAATCGTAGAAACAAATGAGATGAGTTTTGATTTTTGACTTCTCACGGCGGGTTTTTTTCGGATTTGGCTCATCTGGGTGCTTCCATTCGGCACTTTGACGCTTTGTTTCGGGATCATATTGAAAGCACCACGTTTCGTCACCGGTTACGATGTTGAACAAGAAATTTGGATCACGTCTGGCTTCCCGAACGATGTCTTTTGCGTGCTCAATTCTCTGCGCTTTTTGGTCGTCGGTTAAAGTGTGCGGAATGAAGCGAGAACACACTTTACGGAGACCCAAATGTTCGGTTAAAATGCGATCAATTGATGTTTTGGAGATGTTCAATTCCATTTCCATCAATTCCAATGATGATTTTGGCTGCATTTTGATAAAATCACGCACAGTTTTGATGGCATCGTCAGTAATCACAAATTTCGACTGGCCGACGTGTTCGTCGTCATTCAAGTCTTCACGACCATTCTTGAATCGATTCAACCACTCATTAACACGGCCACGGGATAAACAATCATCACCATAAACTTGCTTTAACAATTTAAACGTTTCGGTAAAAGTTTTACCAAGTTTAAAACAGAACTTAATATTAGCTCTTTGTTCGATCGACATTCTCGTACCAAAGTTAAAAACATACTGTCACATTGAGCGGGATATTTCGGCGTCTACTAGACCAAATGTCATGAAATTTAGACAGTATGTGAATGAAAGATGTACCTTTCCAACGCATGTCCTCACACATAGATGGCGCCACCAGAAACGTCCCTATTGCAAAAGTCCTGTTTACTTTGGGACGCACCTTGTATAAGTTGTTTTGTTTAAAATGGGTTTAGGTCTGTTTCAGCCAACATAGCCTTTGACTTAAATGTACACGGGGCTTAGTTACTGAGGAATTTATTAAAATTACAAATTCCAAGTTAGGCCAAAATGCAACAACTTCTCGCACTGAATATAGACTTGAATTTAAAAATAATTTGATACATATTTATTAATTTTTTTGGCAATCATCATCAATGGGCTCAATGCGTTAATACTCAACATATATAAATAAACATAATGCAACGAGTCTATTGTCTTTAGCTTAATAAAACTTAATTAAGTGTTCCAAAAGAAAACAATTTCAGGCAGCACTGGTTTTCATATGAACAGTTCTAGGTGGCATATTTGCCATGAAGAATGTGAGGTCACAATATCAGAATTTTTGCAGTTAGATGTGTGATGAATTGCAAGCCGAAAATTAAACTCTCTTTGAAAGAATTCTATCTGAATAAACCATTGCATCCAAAAGTATACGTGTCGGCACATTAGGCTGAAATATGTCGACTCGCTCATGCACTGAATCATATTTCTGCTTGTTCAAGTGTCTAATAGATAGATTCTCAATTCACTACAAAGCTAGTCGGTGAATCAGTACATGTAGTAATTAGCGCTCATCTGTGAAGCTTTGTAGGATTGGTTAACCTTAGGACTAAGGTTAACCAAGAAATGGTGCACAAAGGTGGGGGGGGTTTTGAGGCTCCTAATTTTTTAAGGAAATTTCACTCAATTTGATGAAAATGACTATGGTACATTTTTGCTATTATTTTGATGCGAATGTGTATTCCGAATGTGTGTGGATTGAAAACGAAACCAAGCCACGAAATAACTTGAAATGTACATCACTTCTTAATAAATGTTTCTTACGTAAAGCAATAATCCTTATCACACAAAGTGGGTCCATTTTTAGAGTTGCTATACTGATTTTACCAAACAAAATTATTTATTACTAAATTATTTATTACTTTCGTATTTTATTAACTCGTAGCTGTATTCGCTTGTTAGTCCCTGATCTGTGATCAGAAAAGTTTACTTACCTATTCATACGACCAATAAAATGTTACTCATACGTCCCATAAGTACAGTGTAAAATGTTACTCATACGACCTAGCAGACGATTTTCAAATGTTACTTACCTATTTACTTCTACGACTCATGATTACAGTGTAGAAAGTTACTCATACGACCAATGAGTGCAGTAATAATGAAATTCATACGACCCATGACAAAAGTATAAAATGTTAAAACTCTATTCAATTAAATCCAAACGAATTGTGTAACAGATCTTCGGCCGTGAAATTGCTTAACCCAATGCACTCAATAATGTAAAATTAACTTCAACAGTCTTATTTAAACATTTTGTGTTTATATGAAACGATAGTCCAATGACTGTCCAAGGACTGGTTTTATACACTTTTCCAATTCTATTCCATTTCCGTTGCAACTCATTTGCCTAACAATCAATAAAATCATATTACACTACTAAATTTATACAACAAATTCCAAAAAATTGCAATTTTCTAATGCATTTGAAATATTACATTTATTTATTCAGCTTGAAATACTGACTCGCAGGAAAATTGCCGGCAGCTGCAAATGCTAGAAAATTCACTTTGACTTCATATTTTAATTCGCTGCACCAGACAGCTTCAACAAAATATTGACCTGAAGCACCGAGGGCCAATGGCGTCGCTTCTAGCTTTCATTTTCATATTCGTTTTCAATTTCAATCAATCAATCAATCAGTCAATCAATCAATCAAGCAATGGCTCACAGTGAAAATAGCAAATTTCTATGCAAACTCAATGTCCGAATATAGCTGCAAGTTATTTTGCAGCAAAAGTGAAAGCAGCACAAAGCGTTGTAATGCTGCACCGAACGGCCAACACAAAGCGTTAGCCGCGAAGGTCAGACTGATAACGGCATAATGGCAGCGAAGGCAAATATTTCACCACAAACATTTCGCTCACTTGAGCAGGTTTTTTGCTGCACCTTTGCGCACTCGAAGGAAAAGTCGACTAAAGTTTGGTTGCGCCAAAAAGTATGCAGCACAATTTCATAATTGCGGCCATGTGCGCTTAACCTCAAAATTTTAGCTACCACTTTTGTGAAATAGTTTTGCGAAGAATTTCAAGAAAATTGTGGCGCGACTGAACGACCAAAGAAACGACCTACAAAAGTCAATAACTATTTGTTGGTAGGAAAGAAATTTAGAGCACCAAATTGTGAAGGCAGATGGGCGACTGCCGATCGCTGACTGCTGGCCACCTTACAGTCTTAATAAAATAAATTTAATTTTTATTTTTTTTCTTTTGTACGGCACAATTTTGTTGGCGTTGCTTACGTTTTTTTCTATCGGCAGCAAAAGAAAATTTTCAATATTTTTATATATCAAATATTTGTGCGCGCGTATCGTTCGGTTTTTGGGGTCAAATGTGGAGCTGGAAAATATTGCAAGGAAGCGCGGTGAACGTTAACGAATTTTCAGCGCTACCAAGAAAACTATGCTAGACGCTGTTGTTGTTGTTGTTGTTGTTGGTAGCGTTTAGCTGTTTGTAGTTGCTGTTGCTGTTGTTTTTGGGTTTACAGTTGAGCAGCCCGTCAGCCAAAGCAGCGAGTGAGAGAAAATATGTTAAAAAAAAAACGAAATAGTGACTGGCGTTGGCGGAAAACCTTTTAGTTATATTAAAATTGAAACAGTAGCTGGTCGCCGTTCTGTCCTCTATCCTCTCTATCCTATGTTTGTGCTACATGTTTAACATTCGCATTTGTGTGTGTGTGTGTTTGTGTGCGTTCGTCCTGCCGCGCTCTCATTGTAGTAAAGCAACGTACGCGAAAAACGCTGCGCGGGTGCGCATTTTACGATATTCAATTTAATATTGCAATAATATCAAAGTGTCTTGCCCCTCCTCCTCCTTATCTGGTATTTCGGTGTACATTGCAGCACATCGAGTCAAGTTGAAAATATGAAATTATTTGCGAGACAGCGAGGCGGCAAAGTGGACGGCTTCAAACACTCGAGTCGAGTGTCTTAGTCGATTGCGTTGTGTGTCTGTCTGTAAAGTGTGTAGTAATGACGATGGGCGCCTAAAAGCATGCATGGCAATTTAATATTTTTAAAATGTTCTCAAATACTTTGGGTTCTAGAAAAAGTTTAATACAAAATAGTTTCACTTTGGTCACAGCGAAAATGCGCCAACTAAACAAAATGTAGCATACATTTGGGCGCATAATTTGCAGTAAAATAATAAATTAAAAAAACATAAATAAATCCATTAATTTTCCAATGGATGATAATATCATATATATATATATATATTATATAAGTGAGCAATGTATTTATAAGTAAAGCGATACATAAGTGAGAAGAAAAGATTTCGTACTAAAGAACTTCTTAGACAATTTTGTAATTGCTTGACTTAGTTTGGCTTAGGTGAGCGAAAATTATGGACACTATTATTTTCAAGTTTTTCTTCGACAAAGGCGAATAGTGTTTATGGTCCCTAGTGTCCGACCAAAAAAGTGGTTTCGGTCGGACACTAATGGTCCCGAATATTGTAACAGCCAATCAATACCAATTCTCATCAATTCATGATCAATCATCAATTTTGACGTCAAAGATGCGCCACGCTCTGGAAGTCCATCAATTCAATGTCAACAATTTCGAGAAAACCGTAAAATTCGTCGAGGTCGATCGTCATGTCATCAATTCATGATCAATCATAAATTTTGACGTCAAAGATGCGCCACGCTCTGGAAGTCCATCAATTTAATGTCAACAATTTCGAGAAAACCGTAAAATTCGTCGAAGTCGATCGTCATGTGATCACTATTTTAATTGTCCTGCAGCTGAAAATTGAACAAAAACCGTTTGGAATCACTTGAATGAGACTGGATACAACAAGAAGCTTCATGGATGTTATACGCGTTAGGGCATACAAACCAAATTTTCATCTGTGTATCGCTGTTGAATTGCAACAAAATCGGTCGATGGATCCATTACTGAAGCGAATGGTGACTAGTGATGATCAAATAACAATCAGCCGGCGCAAATGATGCCCAAGCCAGGATTGAGGGTCAAAAAGATTTTGCTGAGTGTTTGGTGAGATTGCGAATCATCTACTCATCTACTATGAGCTGCTGCCCTAAGGCCAAACTATTAAAATGAATCTCTACTTTCAGCAATTGAATCGTTTGAAGAAAGCAATCTCGCAGAAGTGGCCAGCTTTGGTCAATGGGAGAGAAGTTGTGTTCCACATCGATAGTGATTCATCAGACGTTCTGGAAGCTTAGTTGGGTATCATCTATTAAGATCTACTACCGCTGGGCCAAACGATTGATTCGAATCTTTTTTGCCACCAATTAATTCGGTTGAGGTAAAAAGAATTCAAGAGTTGAATTGATGAACAGGAAGGATGAGATGTTCTGTTTCATCATGACAACTCTCCATGAACACACATTGAGACTGACTCACCAGAAGAGTTGAGAAGCTGGGTTGGGAGATTCTTATCCTCCTTCTTATCCTCCTCCTTCTCATCCATCTGACAGTCCGTATCAGATATTAAGTGATTACCACTCATTCTTGTCTATGAAGAAAGATTTTGCTGCTGAAAAATTAGTCTCAAGAGAAGGTTGTGAAAGTCGATTGTACCAGTTTTCCAGTTTTTTGCCAAGAGGGACGGGAGCATAATGGAGGTACTTTCAAAATGGCAACAAATCATCGAATAAAACGGTGCATACTTGCTCTAACTCAAATCAATATATCTGTGTTACATTCAATTCATTGCCTTCAGTTCCATGCAAAATTTCAATCTTTATAATTGTATAATTAAAATAATCCTTTTAATCCTTATTATTTTATTGATTCTTTCTCTTTATTGAAGCTCATTGCATGAGCCCATTACAAGAGCTATGAGTGAGCTTAACTATGCCTGCCATATGAAGTCCATCCATATGTCCTTAAGTCGCCTAGATTTTAAAAAGCTCGCAATATGCTTATTTTATGATAGCCAAGGAACTAAACGGCTCAAAAGGTATCACGTCCTAGATTTGTCCTTTCGAAATTAAATAAATATTTAGTATGTAAACAACCTTAGACTAAGCTATATGTAATGTTAGAAAATGAAATTTAAATGAAATAATCTATTTTTTAAACTGTTAAATATATTTAATTCCTCGGATGGTAAACGTTTATAGGACAGATTGCAAATAAAATACTATTAAAAAAATGTTAAGTCTTTAAGGTTCCATGCCAAAGATTATAGCTTAGGATACACAAATTTTAATAATTCTCTTTATAAAAGAAAACATATATTGCATCGTACGACAAACATTAAATATTTAATTAACATACCAAAAAAATTCTAAAGTAATAAAGTTAAAAGGACGAAATTCAAGTACGTGCTGGTGCACACATTACTCCCTCAAAACATATTTTTTTCTAAAAAATATTTTCAAGCATATTCAAGGATTAAGTTTTAAAAGAAATTTTTCAATAACTGTTTGTCCTTGCACTGCAAAACATTTAAATTCTTTTGTTTTTAAATTCTAATATAGGATTTTTTCTTTCTTGATGGATACTTTAATGATTTTGATATTTTAAATTGCGCCTTATATTTCAAAAAATTTTTTTATATATTTCTTGAAATTTTAAAGTCTCTTTAAAATAAAGAGAAAAAAACATAAAAAACACCCAAAATCACAGTTTCACTATATTTGGCTCCTAGTTTTGCAAGTATTTATATCACAGTGCAACAAATTAAAAAAAAATTTCGAGGGACAAGGTCAAACCCATCTCATTCGAAAGAGGACCTCAGTAGATGAAAAAGTGTCAAGGGATTTTTCACGGGATGTTCGAGTTTTTTTTTAAATGCAGTTTAAAGATGGCGGCTTAATGCCCCTTACTGAAACTTTTAAAACATCATATCTCTTGACTCAAATGTCAGAAAGGAATAATTTGTACGTCAAATGATAGCTAATGATATCAAGTCGATGACACAATATCCTTTTTAGAAAACTTTTATGAAAAGGGATGTGAAGGACATCAACTAAATTGTTATCCTTGAATATTCTGGAAACCGTGAGAGCTAAATTTATATTAGTGACTTCTGGTAAAATAGCATTCAAAAATCTATACTGAATATTAATTTCATTTCAATCACTTTCACTGTTCAGCCAGTACAGCGTTTCAAAAATTATACTCTGCTACTTTCATGTATTTATGTACAGAATATCTCGTAGCTGCTTACTAAAAACATCAAATGTAGCAAAGCACATTTTTTTAATCGTTGTAGAGTCATAACTGTAAAAGTGATTTACATGAAATTTATAAGCAGTACAGATGTTTGAATACTTTTTTTCCAGAAGTCACTTATATAAATTTAGCTCTTACGGTTTCCAGGATATTCAAGGATACAAATTTAGTTAATGTCCTTTATGTCCTTTTTTATAAAATCCTTCAAAAAAGGATATGGTTTCTTTGACTTCATATCATTAGCTTTCATTTGACGTAAAAAGTATTTTTTTCTGACATTTAAGTCAAGAGATATGATGTTTTAAAAGTTTCAGTAAGGGGCATTAAGCCGCCATCTTTAAACTGCATTTAAAAAAAAACTCGAACATCCCGGGAAAAATCCCTTGACACTTTTTCATCTACTGAGGTCCTCTATCGAATGAGACGGGTTTGACCTTGTCCCTTTTTCCAGTGTTGCACTGTGTATTTTATTTTTTTTATCGAATAACAAAAAAAAAATAAATAAACTTTGTTTAAAATTAAAAGAGCATTTTTTTCTTAAAAATGAACAGAAAACAAAACATTGGGATTTTTGTTAGAATAAATTAATTTTTTTCGTGCCCAAAAATTTTAATATATTTCCCTCAACTGTAATCGTCTTCTCTGCAAAATGGTTCGCAATAATAAAATTAAATAACCAAAGAGTTAAGCAAATTTTACCTGTTCGGGGGACTGCAGTATTTTGGGTCTGCTGTCGTTATTGCTGTACAACAATTAAACATTTCATTTCAACACAACTTAAACTATTTCTACTTATGGCTTTGCTTAGCTGTATGTGTGTATGTGTGCGTGTGTGCGTTTAAAGGTCAAATGCGACAATGCTGGCACAATTTGTATTGGCACCTAAATGGGCCAAAATTACGGCACATAGTTGCTGGCATTGAACTCGAGCGTCATTTCTCAAAGCTCAACGCGACTGTGGCAAGTACATTGCCTTGTCCCTTTTCAAAAACCACAACAACAACAACAATAATACCAATAACATTCATCTCGAACAAAATTAATTTGCAGCCGACAACACTAAATACGCGACGCCACACGTGCGCATCCAAACAATTACAATTACCCCCTAACGGTACATATAAACATTCATTTCAATTATAACACACCTCTGGTAGAATTAATTACATTTAAACCCCCATACAGTCGCATTCACACTCACACAACCCGCACACACACACACACACATTGAAACAGTTTTGTGCTTAGTTTGGCGCGCGCTTCGGTCTGCGGCTGGCAGCGCGCGTTCAAGTGGCAAACAGCCAGCAGCCGACAGCCGACAGTCAGACTGTGCGCACACCGACCATAAGTCAAAGACAAGGATGCGCTTTTTGCACGGACGCTTTTCGCTTCGTTTCGCCGATACGCTTTTTGGCTGATTTCGCTGCGCAACTGGCGCAATAATTGTTAATGGCCTTGGAACCGAGCGGCGGCCAAGTGTCCTCGAATTGCTGCGATGCGCACAACGCCTTCGCGCTGACCTTTTGCACGTAAATAGAAAGTGTGGCGCAAATTGTAGCATACTTTTTGGCGCTCGCCCTATGCGGCACGAACAGTTATTAGGGCGAGCGCGCCAACAGCCAACGGAATGTGAGCGAATCGAGGTGCTGGTTGCAGGTTATTGAAGGCAGCTGCTGCCGCAGATGTGAGTGTGTCTCGTTCGAGGTGTGTGTGTGTGTGTGTGTGGCGGTGTAGCGGAAGCAGGTAATCACCGTTGCGGTAATTGAGCATGCATCATGGCCACAGTAGCCAAGTGGGGCCGGAAGGTACACATACAAAAAGTTGGGTAGCAGTGAGTAAGTGAGTTTAATGGTTTTAAGTGAAGAGTTGATATGTTCGAATTTAATTGCTGCGATGGGTGCAGATTTTAAAGATTGAACGTGTAGTATTGCTTAAGAGGAGAATGCGAATCTTTGTTAGTTAAGTTTGTAAGAATAGTAAAAAATATAGAAGATTTTCTTTTATAAAGCAATGTAATTAAATATATTAAAGTACCTCAGTGGGATCACTTGAACTGCGTTCGGCATTCTACTATTAAAAAGATATGAATTCAACTTTTCATGTGCAACAATGCGTTATCGATTGATTCCATTGTCCTTTAATCCATCGATGTTTTATTGAAATTTCAATTTTTTGGCACACATGAATGCTTAACACTCCGATGCCCAACAAGGTCCGTAGGGACCTATGTCGTTTTTAAAAGCAATTATTTTGTATTTTATACGTTTTTGCCATCTGTCTGTAGTAAAAAATACATAATACAAACACATCTACACACATTATGTAACATTACATTATACAATTACAAGCTTTATATGCAATATTACAATAGAGGTCCCTGGGGACCTTGTTGGGCTTTGGCCGTTTAAAAAGTTGTTGGGCATCCGAGTGTTAAGAAATGTTCAGAAATATTTCGCTTCCTTTAAGTGTTTGACTTTTTCACTGAAGCGTCTTAACTGATAACTCTAAATTAGAAAACGTTATATAAAATACCGAACAGCTGTCATTTTGTTCAAACATGAAACTACGTTTTCCAGACATTTCTAAACGAGAAAGTCAATAGTCTTTAAAAGGTAGGAGACTACCTGCCTTGGGTACTTCAAGTGAAGCTAACACGGACAAAGGAGACCAATTGTAATACCACAATTTGTAGTTTGAGACTAGTGAAGATGCCAATCATGGTTTGACATTTCTGGTTTTGGCTGCAAACATTTTTCTTCAAACGCTTCAACACTTTGTTAGAAATATAAAATTTCAGGATACAAAATTAACAGCACACAACAAACACTGACTTTTTTGCAAAGTTGTCACACATAAACTGATATTTGAGCTTCAGATGACAGATGTGCCAATTCAGGAAAAACAAGATTTTGTTAATATCTCCAGCGTGGTTTATTTAAATGGGAAATTTCAGGTATTTTTGGCAGTTGGCAGTTTTTCTTTCACACTTGGAGGTTTTGTCATTGCCCGCCATATGGCCGCAAGTCTTCCGTACCTACAAAGACTTGAAAAGTACTCATCAGTCTTGGCTAATTGGCACTGTGCTTGAAATTTTTTCTCAAATTCGATATTGAATGCAAATTCTTTACAGTTTGGCATTCATAGACGAAAAATTTCAATAAATCGACGAAAAAAAGGGTTTTGGAACATTTTTGCCGAAAACACAGTTTAAATGTATTTTTTTGTTTTGGTGTCTGAAGCAAATTTGTTGGTCGTTAAAATATCTATAAAATTGCCGAAGACAGTAAATCGATATTCAGAACGATTTAGGACCAATTTGCATGTAAACTTCCGAAGACTTAAGCGACGAACTCGGCTGAAATGAGCAAAATTCAAAGTCGGATTTCTCATGAACTAGAGCCAATACAGCCAAACGCCTGGTGGATCTCAACTCAGTATACCTATAGAAATAGGGCCGGCCTCGATAGCCCAACGGGTAGGGCGCTGGCTTCTGGCTCGGGCTGGTAAAAACGCTCGTCTTCTTCTATCGCTATCCACAAGAAGCTGATGAGAATTACAAGAATCGCACAAGTGCGTTCTTGGCAGGCAATGGCAAAACCTCCAAGTGTGAAAGAAAAACTGTAGGTCCCCTCGGCGTTAAACTGTAGGTCCCCTCCCCTCCCTTTCCCCATCCGCTCGAAATGTGTGCTGTAACATATGCTGGAAGAAACAGTGTTGCATACACATTTAAAAAAACGGGTGAAATATATGTGGTATCACAATGGGCCTTTCGAGCCTCCGAGTGTGTCTCTTATAGAGGCAGCCACGATAACCTAACCTAACCTATACCTATAGAAAAGTCGCTCAGTAGGTGCCTCGCTTGTTACTATTTTCGACTAGCACCGTGTTGTTCTACAATAACCTTAATTGGAGAACTAATTGTTGAACCCGATAAAAAAAGAAAAGTAATCAAAGCAAAAGTTGATAGAACTACTAAAAAAAATACAGATAAAAAAGTACAGATTAAAAAAGAAAAACCGTAAAAATTACCGCAATGGTCTTTTTAGTGTTAAAAAGTAAATATGTTTTTTGTTACTGTGAACATTTTCTTAATACTTTTTTCTTTGAAATCGTAATCAAGTATCTCTCCCTTAACTGAAGTCGTTGTTGTTGTGGAAGTTGCTTGCATCAATCCCACTACTTGAACATGTCAGTCCAAATTAATTTCAGTTCTTAACAATCACACAAAAGCCAACATTGAAAACTGCTTCTCTGCTTCTCTTTTTGATGGCTTAAACCACACAGTTTCCAGTTGATATATTGTTGTGCCAAATAATGAAGAGATAAAAAGACAAAAACAACAACACCAATAAGTGTAATACAACAAAGTATGCCACGCAATGACATTTTGCATTCATGATTTTTTTTAAATGCCAACCAAGTGATTCAATCATCTTTAAGATGAGACAAAAAATAAGAAAAATAAAAAATCAACAAAATAAAAATTTAATGCGCGCATTTTTCATACGAATACACACTTACACATACAAATACATACACATATATTCGCATGACTATTGCATGCAAATGTAGCGACAGTTGCCATCGCCATCGCAGTCACATCGCGCGGCACGTCGCTTCCGCCCGCAACGGCATCAAAGTTAGAAAACCTGCAACGCAAAAAGGTCCGTGAGCTGCGAACGCTTCGCTTGTCAGCCAAGTGAAGCAATGTGCCGCACATTTGTGTTGTTGTTTTCTTGTATTTGTTGTTGTGTGTTGTTGTTGTGTGGTTAAAGACAAATTTGTGCAATTTGCGCTAAAACGATTGTCTCATGTCGCATGCGAGAAGCGAAAAAAAGAACGCGGCTGCAAAGTGTGTAGCAAAGCACTGAGGGCGAAGAGGCAGAAGCAGCTCGTCTCAGAACGTGCAACATGCCACAATCTTAAACAATAAATGCGTTAAAATGACAGGTTGCGTTGGCAACTTCATCCGCGGCGCAACGTCACGTGGCAGTTGGCGCAGCGTAGCGCAGCTCGTAAGCGAAACGTATGCGAGCTGACAGCCGTGACATTTGTTACGAGCGCCAAAGCACACTGTAAGACAGAGAGAGATTGGAAAGGAGCAACAACAAAAATAACAATACAAATACAAATAAAAACCAGTTAACGTTTGCAGTGGAAAAAAATGCATGAAAATGTTGAACTGAAATTGAAAGCAAAAAAACTTTAGGCACATCTATAAAGATTAAATTTGTTCCAAAATATCTAAAAGTAAAGTAGAAAAAATAAAGAAAAACATATACAAAAAGTTTCAAAGCTTAATTCGCTGCAGTGCAGTGCGTTGTATTGGTGCCGCAACCTAACCTCAATTCATTTCAGGGGTGCGAACATATTCTTGTCGCTGCTCGCAGCTTATGGCTGTCGCCGAGGGGTGCTTAAGCAGCTTTTGCGTTTGCTTTAGCGCTGATTTAACTTTTCAGCGCCATTTCACGCACTTTTTAATGCCGTCGTCCCTGTTTTGTGGTTTCCCCTGTTTTGGTGAACTGTTCGCGTTGGTTCGGCGCTGATGATTTGCTCATTTACCAAATTGAGTTGAATGAAGTGTTGCAGCCATTAGGCACTCGCGCGATTTCGTTCGTCCGTCTGTTACTCTTGTCAGTGCTATTTCGTTCGTCCGTCTGTCACTCTTGTCAGCGTTGCGCTTTAAACTGATTTGGTTGGCAAATTGTTTGGCGTTGGCGAGCGAACGAACGTGTCTGCATTTTGGTATTGAAGTACGTTTGACAATCTGCACTGCAACAACAAAATACAGGTCCCCCTCGTATAACGCGGTGGTTACGTTCCAGGAAAATTCCGCGTTATGTGATTCGCGTTATAGAAGACTTAACTTTCATATACATTTTAAGTTATGTTCCAATAAGCATTTTCCAAAATAAAATAGGTACTAAATTAAAGATGTATGTACATTCCAACTCAAAATCAAAATTCATACTTTATTTAAAAAATTAAAAAACAATGAAAAAAACTGTTTTTTTTAAATCGCGTTATATCGAAAACGCGTTGTAGAAAAATCGCGTTATACGAGAGAGCCCTGTACATTATTTGTTATTGTTGTCGGTTTACTTATCTGTTTTTTATATTTTTTATATTTGTTCGAAAGTGTTTGTAGTTTTTGTTGTTGTTGTTGTTGTTGTTTCGATGAGACGCATTTATGCAAATTTGTTGCCTTGACGCATTTAGTGTAGTGAAGGGTGGCGCACACTGATGAAAGTGTGGAATGTAGTTAGCCATTATTCGTTAAGTTCTTCCGTTCATTTGAACACTATGCAACACAATTGGGTCAAATTGTGCCAGCTTTACTTAATTTTGAATTAAATTTAAACTTTGAAATAATAAAGTGTCAGAACCCAGAATGATTCATGTGCCTTTGCTGATGCTTATAGAATTCCCTCGAAAACAGGGGAGAGGATTGTTGGGGCAGGGGCGTAGCCAAGGGAGTGGTTTTGGGTGTCAGAACCCCCCCCATAGCCTATAATTTGTCCACATATGCAATCACTAAGCATCGTATGTACGTTCCCACATTAGCAAAAAAGTCTTTTCATCTTTAAACATTTAAAAAATAATAACAACAACTTCTATAGTCTCAATAAAGCGATATGCATGATCTAAAAACTTGTATAAAGAGTAGTTTAGTTTGTCGACCGGAATGCCCTTCAGGATGTCAGTACAAACCTTTTGGATGGTTTCTACGTTCTCAAAACGCTTTTTTTCATCGGCAAATGCTTTTTTTGAAAAGGTAAAAGTCGCACGGTGCCGCATCAGGTGAAAACGAGGAGTGGTTAAAGTTCGACTTTAAGTAAACAAAGAAACAGTCAAAACCAGTGTCGATCGATGAGATGGCATCCTTCGATAGCCAAATGTTCAATTAAAATGCTATTTATAAATTTATGCTATTGAGATGCTTAACCTTCGCCTTACCAACACCCACCCGGGTGACCTTTTTGATATTTATTGTTTGATATCTGCCCGAGTATTAATCCAATCCAGTTATGATTTCGACTCACTGAACAAATTTTGAATTAGTTTTCAATAATATAAACAAATAATTTTTTGAAAATATTTTTCATGATTAAACATGAAAATTGTCATTTTCTATTCATCGTTTACCAATACCCGCCCGGGTGACCCTAGTCAAATATTCTTATTATCTTTGCCTTATAAAAGGGGAAAAAGTGGTTTTAAAACTTTTGTAGGCATTTTATTTGAAATTCTTGTTTTATTTAATTTTTGTTTTAATAAATAAATATTATTGGTATGATGGTGTGGACGGATTAAGATGACAATTTTCACATTTAGTTTGGCTGACGCTGTGTTCTGCACAAGTGGGCTTCTTGCATTTCATGCAAATTTGGCGTGTATTCCTCTTTTGCCTGGCTGTATGGCAAATGTAGCATTAACCTTTGAGCTTTATGCGACCAGTGCCGTCCCGTTAAAGTTTAACATCTGTCTCAAAGTCCTCATCCACGCAAGTTCCGGTAACGGGTTTTCCCTCAATAAAAATTAATTATGTATTTGGGGGAAAATATTGTATTGTTGGTAAAACAAACTGAAAAAATGCATACCTAATATGCACTCAATAGCTGTTCTGATTTGAAATTTTCCAACCACCTTTTGATTTTTGGATCTATTCAAAATTAGAGGTAGACCAGGATCTTCACCCAGGAGCCCAAGGAACTGCCGCCTTTGTGATCGCTTCATAGACTGCCCTGTGTTGGTATCCTTGTATGTGTAAAATAAAAGCAGCAAGCGTGGCGGTATCCAAAATATAGTAAAACATTGTCATAGGTCAGCACAATGTTGGTCTTTTGGTGGAATATTGGGACAGCATTTTATCCATTGTGTCCACGCCACCTTTAGTCTCGTTATAGTAAAATATTATTTGGTTTTTTGTCTGGTCCAGACACAGCATCATTTCTGTGCATTGTAGACAACAAAACGACGGACTTGTTTTTAGTTGGGACGTAAGAACACATAGTGACATTTTCAGTAAAGCCAAATAAGCTTGATGTGACTTCTCTGGTTCGCAATAGTTTGACCTCGTTGAGAACATACCTCTTGTTTTTTTAACTGTGCCTACAATCGACATGTTCCAATTTGCTAGTTCTTTGGCCAATGTCGTGCGGAAGTTATCCATGGTAACGTTTCTTCCTGACCCTCTGTATATACCGACCAAATCTTTCACAATACGCTCACCTCACTTCACGTCTCGAATGTTGTTAACTTTCCCAGTGTAAATTTGTCCATGCAGTGGATAGTAGGTGGCTGAATCACAGGCCCACCAGATTTTAATGCCATACATGGCAGGCTTAGACGGCATATATTGGGTGAATACGGCCCCTTTACCCAAACAGCTGCTCATCCACCGTAATGGATGCAGACAAATATCGAAATTCGTTTCCACTAATCATTGTTATTAGTTTTTTTTCACACTGAACTTCTCAAGTCAACAATACCAGATGAACTTATTGACAAGTTGATCTTGAAATTTACACAATTTTTTTTCGAAATTTCAAATTTTTTTCCAAAAATTCAAATTTTTTTCCACAAATTCAAATTTGTTTTCAAAAATTCAAATTTGAATTGTAAGTAGTAACAAAACAGAGAAGGCGTAATACAGGAAAGTGAGGATTCCGACTTCGAAGGTTAACCTTCGCCTTACCAAAGATTTTTGTATACGTCGTTTACCAATTATATAAAAATATAAGTATCTTCCTCTGGCGATAGTTCGTTTCCCGGAAAAAGGCCTAACTTTTATGATTTATTTTGCAACTTTGGAAAATATTAGACATTTTCTTTCCAGATGTTTTATTGAATGCATAATGAGGTTCGGAAAAAAAGTATTGCGAGTTTTATACAAAATGATAAAATTCAAGTTTAAGCATGAACAAGATTTCTAAAAAAATATTTGTTCATGTTATTGAAAGTTACCTTCAAATTTGTGCAGTTATTCGAAAGCATAGCTAAATACTCTGGCAGATATTAAACATGAATATAAAAAAGATCACCCGGGTGGGTATAAGTAAAGCGTTTTTAAATCGCGTTTACCACTTATGAACTCCACCACATTTCATGGACTCGAAACATTTTTAAAACAAAAGTTAATATTGGGTCTTTGTTCGATGCTTATTTTTGTACGATGACACAAACATACTTTCACTTCAGATGCAATAACTTCGCTTCCAGTGCACCAAATTTCATGAAATTTTTACTAAAAATCGGGAAAAATTTAATTTCTAATGCATTAAGTCACATAAGGCACCTCAAAATGCCCTATTTGGAAAGTACAGTTTGGTTTAAAAAACACGTAATACTAAACTGGCAAACACAATTTTTAAAACCCCCCCCCCATGACCAAGTTCTGGCTACGCGACTGTGTTGGGGTGACAACCCTTCTCATAGCTAATTATAATTACACAGTATAACAATTTCGAACTTTTTCTGTGCAACTGAGTAACGACCATATATTTCTGAAAGATGACGTCGTACAAATAATTTTTTCCGATCAAATTAATAGTCCAGCTCGTGTGAGTTTTTTGTAATTTACATATAAAGGTTAAAGGGGTCCTAGAGCTAGAGCTTCGATGTCTGGAACAAAGTTATTTGCATTGAAAATGTAAATATTTCGTGTATGCGCATGAACCCCTCTCCCCCTTTCCTTACCCCCTTTTTTATGTTTTTCGGGAATTTGTTTCATAAAAAGCTTGTTTTGAATAAAATATTGCAAAAAATACTATATTGTCTTCTTGGAAAATATTCTTCATTAAAAATTAAGGGAAGGTTTCAAACAACAAAACTTTCTCAAAATCTCCCCAAAAAAATAAAATACCTTAACCCATTGCTGCCGGGTACCAGTTCCGCCTATACGATTTTGATAAAATTTCATACACGACCTAGAAGTGACCCAAAATGATGAGAAACAAACGAATTCCAGCTTTATATCTCTGCACGTTGCTGAGATATTCATTAGGTATCTTATACCCATTACGCAGCAATGGTAGCTTTTTTCCATACTTTGTGAAGTGATCAGCTAAACACGTGAACAAAAGTTGTATTTTTTACTGGTGAGTTAGGAGGCAGATTTGTGTGAAGTTTTAAGGCCACTACGTTTCGCCACATTTTCCACCTCCGGAAAATTCACGATTTTTGGAGTCTGGTAAGTCTAGCTAGATGGCGAAATTTTAGGGTGACCTTCACTAGGTTAGGGCAGTTCCATCTTTACCCTAACTATCCCTATCAATGGTTTTGAGACATCTCAAACATTGACTTTTTTGTGATTTAAAAAAAAATCAATTTTCATGGGTAAAATTTTACCCTAATTCCCAGAATTTTAAAAGTAATGTAAACCCAGAAGTGAGACTGTCAGGCTTTATGAGCTAAATTACTGAAAACATTTGTTTAAAAAGTACACAAACTGTCTACAATGTTAAATTTATAAATGCAATATAATTCTAACATTCCATTATAGGATTACATAAAATAATGGAATCGAAAATCTTTAGGATTTATCACCATTTGAAATGTTTTGTGAGACTGTGAGGTTCACTTCTGGGAATTAGGGTTAAACACAAAACCTTCATTTAATACTTTTTTCATAAATTGCTAGCTCTGCTTGAGTTGAGAGAAAAATGTTGAATATTAAAAAAAAAAAATTTCCATTAAAATATAGTTTAGGTGGTCTCCAAACAATTAAACCCTAAGAAGTCGCATCGACCAATTTCTTGCATTTAGTAGAATAAGTCAAAAAGTAAATTTTCATCAAAAATTACCCTAAGGTAACAGAAGTGTTGAAACCAAAATATGAAAAAAAGGAGAAGCACATGACTTCTTCAGGCAATTAATAAATAAATATAATTTAACTCGCGTTATTTCTAGTAGTTCAGTCAGTGACTTTTGGTCCATAGCTCGTTTTCTGTTATAAAATTTATCCCACAAGGCACATCTTTCTACTTTCTATCTTTAGAACCGGACAGTTACTCACATGGAAGGTGTCTTGTCATCTTTGAAGCACAGTTTACAAGTATCCTTACAAGATGGTTGGTTGGTGGTTGGCTACTGTGCACTCGGGTATCATAAAAAAAAATGAAAATTCTTTGTTTTGGATGTGTGCAGGAAATGCAGTAAAGAACCAAACAAATCAATACATGTTCTCTGCAATCAGCAGAAGAAGTTTCCTTCGGAAAGGAGCTGTTACGCTTTAGAAAATCTTTACCCAGAATACTCTCTTAGAACCACACTTAAGATCCCAGAGTAGCACTTTATGATCGCTAATTTTGTTAAACTTTGATGAAATTAAACTAGTAACATGACACCATTTATATCGGAATTAGCATCCGTCGAGCATTCACATTGCTCAACACCACATTCACAAAATGATGTCCCCCTCCTTCCCTGTTATAAAATACACCAACAGCCTTGTTTCAATTAATTTAAAGTTGTGCAACTTAAACAGAATTAAACTTTAAGATGTCGCATTTACTTAATAGGAGTGAACTTTAATATCAACAGCCGGCTTGTTGATATTTCGCGTCGTCCCTCCTTCCGCTGCACTTGTCGATTGTGACCGCCCACTTTATATCGGCCGTTGCGACGCGTAAACGCTGTTGAACTTGATTTCACTTAAGCCAGACTGAATTATCGTCTGTGTCAATCTGTCGGAAATTGAAAACTTTTTCCTCAACGCGAACTCAGCGCGCAATAATGCTCTAACGGTACACATACAGTACATACAGTATACATATATATGTATGTGCGTAAGTATAGTATATATTTATGGACGGGATTGTGGTCGCTGTGAGCGCCGCAACGGTTGCTTTATTACTGCGGCTGCATGAGGTAACGAATGCGCCCAATCGTAGAGGGGAGAGGAGGGCGTCAAGAGACGTGAAAATGCACAGAGTAAAAAGTGAAAAGGAAGATTGCAAGATTGATAGGCGCGATAGGAACATTTGCGGTGGCGTGATTTAAGCAGCAGGTATGCGAAAATTATTGCAAAAATAGCACAAAATAACAAAGAAAATCAGCACAGAAAGCTTGTGCAAAAGTCAACGAATCGATAACATAGAAAAATCGATAATTTTCAAAATTAAAAATAGCTTCAGTTCAGTTTAGTTTCATAGTGAAGTTGGACTTAATGCAAACTAAAAAAAATGGAAAAGTCAAAAGCAGAAAAACAGCAGAGCCGGAAATGCTGCAACTGTGTGCATGTTGCCTAAGGTGACACATGCGAGACAGGCACACCCACACATGCACACACATACAAGTATGTATGTGTAACCAGGAACTAATTCCTTGCAGGACGTTCCCTGGCAGCAGTTTAGGAGATATGAGGGTTTTTAGTGGGTGAAAGTCTCACACACCGGCTTTCAATGGCTTTCCCTTCTCCAAAAAAAAAATAAAAAATACAAGTATGTGTAACACAAGTATGCAACGCACATTTCTTAGCCTAGTTGTGTCCGCCAATCAAATGGACAGACATGTAGTTAAAATGCAACGTTACGGCCGACTTTCACTTTCTTTGGAGAGACAAGGTGGAGGAAGGAATTCCTTTTAACGAACTTCCATACAAAAAAGTTTTCTAAGATTGGCAGATCGAATATTTTACAAGGAGATTCAAGAGATCTGAGAGCTCGGGGAAAAATATATAAGAAATTTCTGTACTGTACAAACATTTTACTTGCTGTCAGAGAGGCTCGATCATTTGGAGATTCAAGAGAATTCTTCGTTTGAGAAAAATATATGTAAATATGTTTTTAATTCGAATCAACTTTAAGCCAGTGGCGGATTCAGGGGAGGGTTTTAGGGGTTGAAACCCCCCGAAATATTAGGGTTCACTTTAAAACTACATACCAATTAAAAGGCATTTTTGTTTTATGAATGGTTTTTAAAAAATATTAAAAAATTACTTTTTGAAACCACCCCCACAAAATATTTTACTGAATCCGCCCCTGCTTTAAGAAAAGCCTGTTTTGATGATTTTTGATTATTGGGAGTACAAATAATTCGGTCCGTTTTCAAAGGATGACTCTGGCTATTGTGAAAGGTTCATAGTGATAGCTGTTTGCAATGGTTTCAGAGAGGTTAAACACCTGTCAAAAATATTCATTTATTTATTTTGTATTATTTTTATTTATTTTTAATTTTTTTATTATTATTATTTATTTTTCGTATTATGAAATCGTGTTTTTTACTGTTTAATATGTCCAACTTTGCGTTGAGCAATCATTTGAGGGAGATTTTAGTTTTCTGGTCTAATTGGAAGAAAAGTGCAGCTGTGGCACATCTAATTGTTGTGAAAGCTTATGGTGACAATGCTTCTACTGACAAATCATGTAGAGAATGATTTCTCAATTTCCAAAATGGTGATTTCGGCGTTGACGACAAGTTTCGCGCTGGACAGCCAAAAAAATTCAAAGACAGAGAATTTCAGGCATTAGTCAATGAAGATTCGAGTCAGAAGGGGAGCTTGTAGAATCTTTAGGATTGACACAACAAACAATTTTGGTACATTTGAAATCCATGGAAATTATTGAAAGGCAAAGCAATTTGGTGTCTTTTGAACTGAACCAATGGAACAAGAGATCTTCAAAGATGCTCGGTCTCATGTCCCAAAAGTCTAAAACAAATATTTGGAAACACTCAAGTGAGGTATTTTACCACACCCCGCCGTGTTTTCTGGACATTGGTCCATCTGATTACTGGTTCACTTCTTAAGCAGAAATCGAAAATTGGCTCCTAACTTGGATTGCCTCAAAGGACGAGACCTTTCTTTGAGATGGATTTCAAAAATTGTCTGAAAGATGGAAAAAAGTAGTAACCGGTTATAGACAACACTTTGATTAGTCTGTCCATTCTACTGGTTTTGAAATAAAATTTCATTTTCGACAACAAAGGAACAAAACCGAATTAATGTGGTTGGCCTTTGCAGTCAATTTTTTTTTTATATTTCACTACTTTTTTTCTTTTGGCTCTCTCTATCTATATGTGTGTGTGTTCATAAAATTTCTGTCTCATTTTGTGCTAAATTAAGCATGAAATGTGCTCTAATTCCGTATAAGAAGGCGTCAACACAGCCACGTTTGCTGTGCGTGTCTTAGGTGCTTCATGTCCTTTGCCCGTTTACACTTTTTTGTTGTTGATTTTTGCCTTAAGCGCGCCACGTTTAGATTGTGATCTCATAATATGTGCATTTTATTTTGATTAGCTTTAATAGGCCCGAACTGATTTGCAAATTCCGCTCTCATCTGTTTTGTTTGTGTCCCACACCGTTTAGTTGTTTTCTCTCGTCTTTTTGTTTTAAATTCTTATTGAAATTTTAATTGAAAACACATTCTTTAGAGCAACTTTTAATTAAGTTTTGCATACGAAGTGAAATGCAAAAAAATAAATAACGACACACATCACATCAAATGCTCATCGAAATTGATTAAATGCTGCGCCAATGCGAATCGTTGCAATTGAAATCAAATCAAATCACATCAACGATCCAAATGCAAATTCAATGCATTTGCAAACAAATAACTGACAGTGTCAACACCAGCAATACACAAAAACAACAACAAAAATTGTTAAAATGGCGTGACTGCAATTTTTGGTGCATTTCTCTCGCATGCGACATGAATTTCGAGCCGCTGGCAGTTTGAGGGTATTTTCAAATTTTTCAACTATCCACCAAGTAACATTTGCTGCATAGTTTGCAAAACAATTTGTTCGTTCACGCAGTGCAACACACATATCAATAGAAAAAAAAAAAATTAAAAAAAACACACCAACAACTTTCGACTAGTAAACGTGAATTTACAAAAATCCGAAAAATGCAGGTTTAGTTCGCAAAATTTGCAAACAATTTGTTTGAATGAGCTGCAAGGCAAATTTGTTGTTGGTTGTTGTAGTGGAAAGTGGAAATACACATACAAATACAAATACATGTATGTACAAATCTATGTGTATAATGCACATGCACAATGAATTAATTGCTGTGAGCTTATTTGACTGACGCCGATCGATGCTCATAAATGAAATTCAGTGGTAACTATGGCTTGGAGTTAAATTGCTATAATTAGGTAAGGTTTGGTTCAGCTGGGTTAGAATAGGTAAGGGTGTGTTCTGAGGGATGTCACTGCACTTCCTTTCGCACGATCGAAAAGGTCCATTGTGAGTCCCTGATTGGTGTCTGTCTGTATATTGTCTGGTATTTGAAATCCACTTTGTGAGATACAGAAAGTGTAGGAGCCTCCTGATCTCCATGGTTCAAATTGTTATGAGGTCGCCATAACAACAGGAAAGTGTAGAAGCTTTCTGATCCTCATGGATGAAACTATTTTGAGGTCTTCTGGGAAGTGTAGTAAAAGCTTCCTGATCTCCATGGTTGAAATTGTTATGAGATCTTCAGGAAAGTGTAGAAGCTTTCTGATCCTCATGGATGAAACTCTTTTTAGGTCTTTCGGGAAGTATACTAGGTGCAACCCAAAGTAAACAGGACTTTTATAAAATAAAGAAAACGGATGATTATTTTTGTATAATTCTTTTTATTTATTCAAAATACTCTCCTTCTGCTTCGATACAACGTTTTGCACGGTCCAAAAGCATTTGGAATGAGTGTTTTAGGTCATCGGCCGGCATCGCCTTCAGAATGTTGGTACAAGCCTTTTGGATGTCCTCAACGTCCTTATAACGGTTTCCTTTCATCGGCAAATGCAACTGACCGAATAAGTAGAAGTCACAGGGAGCCATATCAGGCGAATACGGTGAATGATTGATGGTAAAAATGCGATTTTTGGTCAAATAATCGGTCGTAACTAGGGCTCTGTGAGCCGGTGCATTATCATGCAATAAACGCCAACTTCCTTCCTCGCGATATTCTGGCCGAATACGACGAATGCGATGCACCAAACGCTTCAAAACTTCAACATAAAACAAAGCGTTAATTGTTTTTCCCGGTGGAACAAACTCTCGATGAATTATTCCCTTTGAATCGTAGAAACAAATGAGATGAGTTTTGATTTTTGACTTCTCACGGCGGGTTTTTTTCGGATTTGGCTCATCTGGGTGCTTCCATTCGGCACTTTGACGCTTTGTTTCGGGATCATATTGAAAGCACCACGTTTCGTCACCGGTTACGATGTTGAACAAGAAATTTGGATCACGTCTGGCTTCCCGAAAGATGTCTTTTGCGTGCTCAATTCTCTGCGCTTTTTGGTCGTCGGTTAAAGTGTGCGGAATGAAGCGAGAACACACTTTACGGAGACCCAAATGTTCGGTTAAAATGCGATCAATTGATGTTTTGGAGATGTTCAATTCCATTTCCATCAATTCCAATGATGATTTTGGCTGCATTTTGATAAAATCACGCACAGTTTTGATGGCATCGTCAGTAATCACAAATTTCGACTGGCCGACGTGTTCGTCGTCATTCAAGTCTTCACGACCATTCTTGAATCGATTCAACCACTCATTAACACGGCCACGGGATAAACAATCATCACCATAAACTTGCTTTAACAATTTAAACGTTTCGGTAAAAGTTTTACCAAGTTTAAAACAGAACTTAATATTAGCTCTTTGTTCGATCGACATTCTCGTACCAAAGTTAAAAACATACTGTCACATTGAGCGGGATATTTCGGCGTCTACTAGACCAAATGTCATGAAATTTAGACAGTATGTGAATGAAAGATGTACCTTTCCAACGCATGTTCTCACACATAGATGGCGCCACCAGAAACGTCCCTATTGCAAAAGTCCTGTTTACTTTGGGACGCACCTTGTAGAAGCCTCCTGATCTTTATAGTTGAAATTGTTCTGAGATATGTATTTCGGGAAGTGTAGAAGCTTTCTAAACTTAATGGTTGAAATTGTTCTGAGATCTTCGGGAATCAATTAAATCATCAATCCTCAATTCCTTGTTTCTTGCCCAATCAGCATCGATTTGTGTCTAATCAGTGACCACAACGACCAGTCCCACTTTTTTCCAAAGACTGCATTTCAGTTTTCTAGAAGCAATTAATTAAATTAATGTCATTCATACAAATTTTCGAAAAACATTTCATTTCCGAGTCCCACATAAAATCATAAATTCATTACTGAAAATTTCACGCTATCCTTGAACATTCTTTGTGCTGTGACACTCGAATATATATTTTTTCCAAACCGATTTTATACTCATTAGTTAATCAAACGTCTTAATTGATTGCCAACTTCATAGTAATTGCCCCTTTTAGGTATGCTACCTTTTTCAGACCTCAAATCACTGCATGCTTTTCATTTGTGGTATTGGGCTCAAAAGTTGTGTATGGAACGCCCTCAAAATGAAATTCTCTGTGCATTACTGATTTCATATATATTCGGCTTTCAATACTACTCTTCTTCTGTTCATTGCCTACACAACACTTTGACCTTTACAACTTATTTCTCTCTTACTGTCTCGCCCTGACTTGACGCAGTTCCAAATCCTCAAAAAAATTTTCACATTCAATAAAGTGTTTAAAGTTTAAAGAACTTTTCGAATCGCTTCCAAAGCATGCAAGAACTTTAGCAACTACAAAAACAACAACAACTCTCATAGTATGCATACATATTCTTCTATGGCAGCTTTACGAAAAGTGAGCAAGCGACAAGTAAAGACAGAACATAGCGTGCAAAGTTTTTCAGAAATTTGCACAAAGTCAGCGAATGCGGTCAGCTTATGGCCAGAGTTGTAGTTGTTTTTGTACAGAACAGTAGCCTTGATGTTGTTGTTGTCACTGTTGTGGTTACTGGCACACACACACACACACACACAGACCAGCCAATGCTTCAAGGTTTTGCACCTGACTGCATTGTTAGACCGCTTAAGGCCTAAGGGGGGGTACTGGATTTCAGCATTTAAGCCACTTAAAAGTTGAGCCACTCGCCAGCGGTTTTGCGGCCAGCACAACAATACTTTTGAAAGCGACGCTTTAAGTTGACCTTACGCCGGAATTTATGGCCGCTGCTGCTCCAGTTGTCAAGTGTACTAAATGCTGCATTGCTGTTGTTGTTGCTGCCGCCACTTATTTAGCCTCTAACGTGATTTTCTGTGCATAAGTGCAACGCACAAAATTCCAAAACACTCATACGCCCCCACGTACGCCACTCTCCTCACTGCAACTGCGTTGATGCTATGCTCACTTTTTGTTTGTGTTGTCATTGTTGCGCCACAAGAAGCAAAGAAGTGGAACAGCGCGCTCATTAAATTTACATTATTGCAATTATGAGCAAAATTTTTGTTTTACTTTATTTCGTTGTGTAATTTCAGTTTTTTTTTTTTTTATGTTTGATTTCTACGCAAATGACCTCGAATAAAAAGCAAATTTGCAACAGCAACAATGACAACGACAACGACAACGCTAACAACATGGCAACATCATCATAAAAACATTACGCGGTGCAACTGGCAAAATATGAAGAGCAGCAAGGACGAAATTTTCTATATACATTTCTATATTTAGAGAGAGAAACGGCGAAGAAGCAGCACAAGTGGCCACTCACCCAACACAAAACAGCACAAAACATGGCCAACAACGCGAAATGCAACCAGTGCAAGGCAGTTTTTTTCAGCAGGACAGACAGACCGAACGCATGCAGTGACAGTAAGTTGCTACAACAACTACAACAACAACAATAATATGCACGCAAAAAATGCTCAACTTTCTGCCTTCAGTACAAAATTTGCGCGTTTGCCGTTTGTTTCTATTTTGGTTTGTTTTATTGGTGTTGTTTGTGTTGTTGCCGTATCCGGCGCTGCGCACGTCGCTTCCGCTAGCGAGTCCTTGTCGCGCGCACTGTTGCACTGAATGGGGCTAATGCGTTTCATGCAACGCTGCATTCTTAATGAGGTTTGTGGCTGTTTAGTTGTGTTCGCTGCAACAAAAATGTGACAGAAGAAATTTCGTTTTTAAGTGTAAAGTGTGACGACGGTGACCTTCAACTTCCGGTGCTTAGGCACTGTTGATATTGTACGTGTTGTTGTTGTTGTTGTTGTTGATGGCATTGCACAGCCGCTAATGGCATAAAGTAATTAACTTTTGTTTTCATTTCGCGCACAAATCTATGTAAAGCAATGAATTTTCGTTGTAAAATGTCAAATAAAATAAATTATAGAAATAATTGTGAAAGCGTTTTCATTGAAAATGAAATGTAAATAAAATGAAAAGGATTAATGAAATAATTGTGGAAGTGTTTAAAATTAAATGGAATGGGTTAGATCAAATAAATGAATACAATAAACAAAATAAATAAATAAAATTAAACAATTAAAAAGTGTTTCCGTTCCTGAAAAAATTTTAATTTTAATCAACAAATTCCTACTTACAAAATTATGAGGCTGCCCTTGGAGTATTCGAGAGAAAAGATCTTCCTAAGATCTTTGGTTTTCTTTGCGTATATGACCAATATTGTCTCCACACTAGTAACCAGTTGAACAGCAACATTGACTTTGTCGCAGCATATTAAAACCCAGCGGCTGCGTTTGCTTGGTCCTGCTGTGAAGTAGGACGGCGACGCTTCGACAAAAAATGAATCAGAAACAAAAATCAGGTATACGAGATTGAAAACGTAGATGTGAAACCCGGCAATGGATTGCTACGGTAATATAATTAAATAAGTAAACGATTCTGATAAAAAATCAGGGCCAGACTGACCCATACAGTTACGTGTTTTTTATACAAAAGAAACAAACTATTTCTTTGCATTCAGATTTTTCAGAATATTTTGTACCCTGTACTGCTGCTAACATTTTTGAATGCTCATTTTGAAAGATAAGCTCCTTAGTCGCTGTAAATGGGGCCATGGACGATATTTTTTCTCTTTTGTGAGACACAAGGACTTCCGTTTCGAAGTAGTCGAAGAAATGGTTATGGATTTTATATGCTAATCCAAAGCATCCCGAGCTCTCCGTCGAAAATAAGCTTTATTGAGACATCAACCAGATAGCTAGATTTACATTGGTGTCCTTGTGATTTTTAGCTTTGAAAAAAAGGGAAGTCGTGTCATGATAATCTGCTTTTAACAAAACTTTTGTGTTTATCCTTGCAAATCCCATACTTCATACTACTTTAAGCGATAATACCAGTCCTAAACCTGTTGTCTCCGCGATTATTTTAAGTATTTTACAAACTTCGGTAAAACGGTACCTAAGTCGTATTAAAATTGTTAAAACAATATTCAAAGTATATCCCAGAATTCGTTTGAAGTCAAAAGGTTCAATAGTTGTGGAACTATAGGCGATCAAAAGTGAACATGGTCTCGTTGACCCAAAGTGTTTCCGTCGATTGAAAAAATAGATGTGTTGTCCGAAAGAAAAATTTTGTAGGGGAAAACTTCACAGAGGGTTCAAGACGGTGGCGGTGGACGGTGGAGGAAAATGCTTAGGGTGAAAAAATTGAAAAGAATTGAATTTAAACAGATCAAATTTTTTTGTTTTTTATTTTTGTTATTTGTCATTGTACTGAAAATTTGTTTGAAAATTCAGTGAAAATCAGTATTTAAAATCATAAAAAGATACAAAAGCAATAAAGTTAGAGTAATGAAATTTTGACACGTGATCTAGGAGATTTTGTGTTTTAACATACTTACTTTTTAAGAAAATTCTATATAAATTTTCAAGGATATAAGGGTTTCCAATTTTCAAAGGACCTTTTTCGCATCCTTTTCTTCAAAATAGATACAAAATAAATTTTATTTAAATTCTGGAGCCTTTCCTCTTTCATTTAATTTTTTATCCCCTTCAAAATTTTGAAGTCCTTTTAAAAAGACAAAGGATGTAGAAATGAAAAACTGAGTACGCAGTATTACTATGCTTGGTCTCTAGTTTCACGCGCATATGGATTTTTTCCGGTGTGAAAAATGTTTTTATTTTTTGTCGCACGGTGTTATCCCTAAAATATTTTTTTTTTTTAATTGTCTTAACAGCTGATGGCTTTGAATGTTAGTTCTGTTTTTTTTCTTTTAACTTTAATATTTTTTTTTTTAAATTCAATTACAGTCTCAAAGAAGTGAAGATTTACGATTTTGAGAACGTGAAACTGTTCTGAACTGAACCGAACTCATTACAAATAGAGCCATTGAATTTTTTGCCCACCAATAAATGTAGACATAATTTTTTTTTCATTTTAACACAAACCATTTTTAAACCAAACTTTTTGTTCAAGATTAAGTTTGAAACGTTTCATGATTATTGCCGTCCACAGTGATTCGTTTTTATAGAAAAAAATTCGAAAGATTTGTAGTTTCAGAATTTAACGATTATGATGTCATTTGAAAGGTAAAACTCCAACTAAGAAAACCCGAAGACCAAAGACTAGCATACCAAGTTTTACTAAGAACAAACCACTCCTTCTAATTTGGTCCCGCGGATGTAAGGAGTCGAATCATTGTGGAGTGGCTTAAAATAATCAAAAATTAATGACTAAACCGATTAAATTTACAAATTTCTTTGGTTTACTGCTCTAAAAAAATTTCAAAAATTATTTCAATTTTTCGATTAGTAACTGTAACGTCATAAAACGCAGAGCTGCACAGTTCAACGCACCTAAACGGCACCGATAAAGTGATATTTATATTTATTTATGGCAATGCTGCGATTGAACGAGAAACGCGTTCAAGTGCCGTTGCGGCAGTCGAGTGTTTGGGTCAACAATGACCGAAAATAAAGCAAATAAATGAAGCCATTATTGTTGCGCTGCGTATGGCATTGTTCTAAAAATGATTGAGTGCAACACTTCAAAACGAGCGCGCAGTGTACGGTGCGACGTGTTGGTGATGGCACTTCGAATGGGCAAAATTTCAAATTCCACACCACTCCACACTTTTGTTTTTGGCAATTTTCAATTGTGCAGTTTTTCGGTTGCCGCATGCATGACTAGAAATGTATGTTTGTGTGTGCATGTGTGTGTGTGTGCGTTTTTGGTGAGTGTGTGCAAACAAACAAAATGAGTTATAACGACCAGCGACATGCCGTTGGTTCTATGTGGAGATGGACAGACAGACAGACAGAGAGAGAGTCGAGTACGTGCGCACACAAAGGCAGAAAGCAAACAACGACAGTGGCAGCGCTGGCACGTAATCATTGTCACAAACACAAATGCATAATAATAGTAATAATAATTTTTGATTTCCAATTTTCGAAAATGAAAAGAAGAAGCAGCGCACACAATGTCGACAGTGCACGTGGCCTGCGGGGAGCGATGCCGCACAGCGCAGCAGTGCAGTGCGAGTAAGAGGAATTGTTGTAGGAAGAGGGGAGGACGGGGGTAGTTGCAAGTATGTACGGCACGTGAAAGAGAATCACAGTGCGGTCGGTGTGTTGAAGTGAATTTTAATGAAAGTGGGAAATCGCAGTCGCAGTTTGGCTCACACACACGCGCACACAATCCGACCAGCACACAGTCCAAACAGACACGAACACGAACGCATTCATTTGTCAAGTGTGCGTGAATGCGAATGTGAATGTCAATTGCAAAATAGGAACTGGCAGCTCGGGCACGAGCCGCTGAATTGCGATCGTGCTGCTGTGGCCAGCAGTGCCATGCTCGCCATGTAGTGGCAAAGGTGTGAGATATATGTGTGTGTGTGTGTGTGTTTACGCTTTGTAATTTGAATATACCGGGCCGCCTTGTACACCGGCGCTGACAGAAGACCTGCAAGCCTGAACTTGACTTGTGCTGCAGCATCGCACTTGTACGCACTCTTGTAGCTGACGGACACTGGAGAGTTGAACACACACACACACATAGGACGTGTATAGAGTAAGCGTTTGCCGCCTGCATTTGTAGTGTCATTTCCCATAACGCTTTAGATCAAGTTGCCTCTGTATGTGTGCTTGTGTGTGTGTATGTGTGAGTGAGTGGTGTAAAGCGTGCAGTTTATTTAAGGGTGCCAGTGTGACCAGTTTAATCTTTTTGTGTTTGAATCTAGTCTTTTTTAATCACTTCACCACGATTTATGATTTTAGTTTCGTAGCTTTTTTCTAGCCTTTTTTGATTTTTAAGTCTTTAAGTCTTAAATTTTAATAGCTGTGTCCAAACTTTGATAGTTTAGAGTGGCAACAACCATTCATTGTCGTTTTTAACACTAGAAAGACCATTGCGGTCATTTTGACGGTATTTCATTTTCAAATATCTGTATTTTCTTTAGTATTTCTATCAACTTTTGCTGTGATGACTTTTATTTTTTTACTGGGTTCAGCAATTAGGTTTCCAATTAAGGCTCTACAACAACAATTAGCCAAGTCAGATGTGTACTTTTCGAGATATCAGCGAATATAATATCTAGTCTTTGTAGGTATGGAAAACATGCGGTAATTCTAGTGTTCAAGTTTCAACACTTGCGATGGGTTAATGTTAACTCTTTTACTGCGCGTTTTTGCAGTGGAAAATTAAATTTTTTAACTTGTCGATTTAGTAAAAAGTCTTGCTTAAAATTTTGTTTTGCTTCTTTTTCTTTTACCATGTAATGATGTAACATTCAAACAACGTATTTACTTCTCTTCTTTAAACTTAAACGTTGAATTTATTATTTTCGTATTATTCCTAAAACTTCAAATTATTCTAAGAACCAACAAAAAGAATGTATTATTGAAACCGTGGAGAGTTTAGACGTCTACAAAGTAGCTTGTTGCCATATGGCAACAAAATAGCGAAAGGGTTAACAGACTTTGGTGGTCATGTTTTTTCAAATCTGTTGTTTATTATTCAGTCATTGATGCCATGTAACCATGACAAGTGACACAATTGAGCGACACGCCCAAACAATAAAATTTTGCTATCAAATTCAGTCTGCGTTGGTGCAAACGTGCGATTTCGCATCGCTGGAGGTCTTTGTGCTGTTTTAGTCGGACATATGCAGGTGAATCATGGAACTGAATGAATTTCGGTGTAATTTTTTGTGTAATTTGATATGAAGCAACATGGTTCGGTAGCTCATCGAGCAAAATCCGAAGATTACATTGATAGGTGAGGTGACCAAGCGGGTTTTACTGTAAATCTATTTTTTCGAACTTTTTGCCGATACTTTTTCGAACCCTGACAGTAACTAAGTAAGACACTAATTTATGGCAACAAACTCACAATAGTCAATCATTGGAGAAAAACATCATTCAAATCATTCACACCCAACGTGACGAATTCATAAAAATGTATCTTCTTGCATTGTAAGCTTCGGAGACTATTTGAATCATATAATTTTCAATTTTCAAGTGTTGTGAATTGAATTAACTTTTAAGGATTTTTATTTTTTTTTATCGACATATTAATGAAATCAGTAAATAGTTTAGACGCGGTAAAAGTGATTGAAATTCAATGGAGAAAGTTCACAAGTTCGTATGAAAATTTCTGAGTTCGCTAAGAAATTAAAAGGATTTTACTACTAAGTAATGCTGAAGTTCTCTTGGGGCCAGGTTCGTCGATGAACTCACGCAAGTAGCTGATGCACAGATTTCCGATCCACTTAATTTCCTTGCTAAGACCCAATGCTTCTCAACAGATTCCGTCTGAATCGACGGGGAACGCAACTGATAAGAAAGGCCATCGGATTTCTAAGCTGAATGAAATCACAATGGAACCAACACCTCTTCTATAATCTAACCTAACTTAAAGCTAAAGTCGAAAGTATTTTCAGTTCAATGAATAATGAACAATTTTTTCTAAGAAGATTGAACAAATGTTCTTTTGATTTTGAAAAAACTTCTGAGCTCAGAAAGATGACTAACTCACATAAAAACACTAATTTAACCGATTCAAACCGATTCATGTAAAATATAGTTTGTTATGTAGTCGTTTCTCATTTACCTTAGACGTCGAATAGTTTACTAAGATTGTTGCTGTCAGACTGAATGCCATCAGTTGTTCAGGTCCAGCGTTGATTGAAGTCATTCACCCATCCTTCGGCTTGACTCACCAACTCAAAAAGATATCATCTTTGATTTCTAAATCAATTTACCACATTTTTTTAGAAATTTCTGGCCACACTGGCTGCTTCTAGTTATTGCTGCATTGTTTTTGTCAGCTGCCTTTACCATTGCTGCCTGTTGGTATTCGGCATTCGGCATTGTGCTGCATGCGTCAAATTTGATTTAACGTTATTGCAATTTAATGTTGTGCGTCCATTGTTCGTGGCATTGTCGCTGCTCGCCCACCTGCCAGTGCGTTGTTGCTGTTGATTTCATAAATACTTCACAGTGGGGGCGTGCAGTGGACATTTGATATGCGCATATTGAAGTGTTGGTGCGGCGTCATTGTGTGCCGCTTCGCATTTGTTGTGTGCATATTTCATGCAGCTGCCGCATTCAATTAGACGCCGGCTCGCTTCAAGCCGGCCTGGCACTGCTTTTGTTGCATAATTTATTGTGCAATCTTGTGCTAATTAACCCTACATCGGCCATCAAAGCAAAGCTCTGGCACTATGGTCGACGAGCCCCAGCGGTCTAAACAAGTTTGAAATCGATGACAGTGCAGTGAGTGGGACACTAATCAGTGCAGATTAATCGGCGATGATGGGTGCTTTGGTGCAGGGAAGGGAAAAGAAACGTTCACGGCAATCGCAAATTTGTATTCTGCTTATTGATAACAATGGCATTCTACTCGATAACGGGTTACGACCTGGCTATTTCTTCAATCATGAAAAAAATAGATTTCGGTTTTTTTTTAATTTGAAAAAAGTTGCTGTTGTTTTTAGTTAAATAAAAAAATTACCTATTTATTATTATTTATTTTATTTTTAGCAGTATTTTTTTAAATTTATTTATTTATTTCTAAAAAGAGTCACAGTGATGTAAAACAATTTTAAAACTAAACAATTTTCCTTATTAGTTTAAAAAAAATTTAATTAGTGTTTTTTTAATTTGAAAAGAGTTGCAGTTGTTTTTAATTGAATTTAAATATTACCCATTTATTATTATTTATTTTAAGATATTTTTTTTCAATTTATTTACTATTTATTATGATTTATTTTGGTTGGATTAAAAATTTCATGTAAACTGCGTACAATGAAGTAAAACGAGTCACAGTGATGTTAACAAATTTTAAAACTTAAAAATTTTCCTTATAAAATTAAGCTGAATAAAATTCTGCCAAGTACCAATTAACTTTAAAAATCTTTATATTGAATAATTTTAGGCTTTGGTCCGCACAATCACAATGAAACAATCGAAAAATTAGATTTAGATTCGTGTTCAGGACCCGAAAATTGAAATTTAAATTAAAAACGAAAAATAATTTATTTCAGATGCGAATTGCTTGTTTCAAATTTTTTATAAATATTAAAAATTGTAAGTATAATAAGTAGTTTTTAAATAGTAGAATATTTTATTATTTTACGAATTTTTTTAAATAAAATAAATTAAGTGTCGAAAAGCGTTAGTCTAGCAAACATTTCAACCAAGTCTGGAACACAAATCTTGACGAAGACTGGGAGCGAAACTAACAGAAAAATAAAAACGTTGGCTTTTCATACCAGAAGCTCTAGGTTCGATTTCTAGTTCAAGCTAGGCAAACACTTGTTTAGTTCTATCACTTTCCACAAGAAAAAGTTGAGAAGTAAAAGAAACGCACCAGTGCGTTCGTAGCAAACGATGGCAAAACCTTCCTGTATTAACGAAAAAACTGCCAACTGTCAAATGTTGTTCGGATTAGACATTAAACTGTAGGTCCCCTCGTGGTATTGAACTGTGTATGCAACCCTATTTTTTTTAACATATATATATTGTAACATATCTGAGCAAACCTAATATACTTTTCGAAACGCTAGTAGAAACAACTAACCCTAACCCTAACTAGAAAAAACCGAACCCAATTTAGAGACTCGAAAGACTTATTTTAGGGACTTTGCAACTGCATATAATTCTTAACCCTCAAATGCATGAATTATTTTCACGTTTGCTAAATAAAAATAGGTTTTTCTTTTTAACACAGAAAACCACTGAAAAGTGAATTAAATATTAATAAACTACTAAATATAAGCTAACAGATTTCGAATGTGCTTGTCGTTTCAAAATATTATATCGGGGTTTAATTTGAAGATATACACAAATATGTTAGTGTGCCTAAAGGCATCAATATGCATTTGAGGGTTAAGTCACTTGGCTTGAGTGTCTTCTGGTCCCTTGACTTGAGTGACTTCTGATCTCTGGGTTTGCTCTAGAAACCTGATGGCTTCCTAACGAAGAGATAAATTGAGACAAAAAAAGTGACTGGGCTAGTTTCATATAAAAACGAATATAAGGCAATTTTTAAGGAATTTTTTATAAGGGCTTTTTATACTTTTGAGGCGCTTTACTGTATATTTTAAGTTTAAAAAAGTTCTCAAAAAATAATTTTATTACAACATTTTAAGAGCTCCATATAAGTTCTAGTTCCAGTAGTAAAAATATTTGCAGAAGTGCCCAAGATTGAAGTTGTTCTATTTATTAAACACAAATGAACCAACAGAACAGTGTGAACCAATTAGTATGAAATTGAAATGAAAATTAAATAAAAATGAATGAATGAAATGAAAAATAATAAAGTTAATTAATTAATGTTAATAACTAATGATCCGAAAAAATAAAATACATTAAAATCTATATTTGTAATACCACAAATTCCACCCGTTTGAAATATTTATGCAACACTGTTTTTTTCAACATGTGTACTAAACACATTTAACAATAGAAGGACCGCAAGTTTTCGATACCTACAAAAACTAGATATTATATCCGCTGATATCTCGAAATGTACACATCGGACTTGGCTAATTGCAATTGTAGAGTCCTAATTGTAGAACTAAGTAATTGTAGAACCCCATAAAAAAATAAAAGTCATCTAAGCAAAAGTTGATACAAATACTGAAGAAAATATAGATATTTAAAAACGAAAACCCGTCAAAACTACCGCAATGGTCTTTCTGGTGTTAAAACGGGTGCGGGAAGGGAGGGTCGTACAGCTTAACCCATTGCTGCCGGGTACCAGTTCCGCCCATACGATTTTGATAAAATTTCATACACGACCTAGAAGTGACCCAAAATGATCAGAAACAAAATTTAAGCTTTATATCTCTGCACGTTGCTGAGATATTCATTCGGTATTTTGTTTGTGAAGTGATCAGCTAAACACGTGAACAAAAGTTGTATTTTGTACAGGTCAGTTAGGAGGCAGATTTTTGTGAAGTTCTAAGGTCACTACGTTTCGCCACATTTTCCACCTCCGGAAAATTCACGATTTTTGGAGTCTGGTAACTCTAGCTAGATCGTTACCCTAACTATCCCTATCAATGGTTTTGAGAGATCTCAAACATTGACTTTTTTGTGATTTAAAAAAAAAAAAAATTTTCACGGGTAAAATTTTACCCATTAGGCAGCAATGGGTTAACGCCGAATCTGAACGGCGGTTGGCAGTTTTTTTTTCTTCACACTTGGAGGTTTTCCCATTGCCTGCCAAGAGCGCACTTGTGCGATTCTTGTAATTCTCATACGGTTCATGTGGATAGCGATAGAAGTAGATGAGGGTTTCATCAGCCCGAATTAGGAATCGAACCCAGGGCTCTACCGGCTGTACTATCGAGACCGGCTCACTCTAGTTGTTGTTTTATAAGTACGGAGAGATATATAGCAAGTTAATTGGTTGGGTAGATCATGAGATGCTGTGGGAACAGTTTTTAAAAATACAATATTGAGAAAAATTCGTTTGAAGTTTTTCATGTCGATGTTGCCTCCTTCAAATTTGTATAACTCTGTCATTTTTTGGAATTTTAATTTACTAATTTTGCTTTCAGAATAACTGTTTAATTGTTTCCATAGGTCAGTAATCAAGAGAAATCGCTGTTCTATACGTGAAGTTTATCCTAATTGTTGTTTTATTTACCTGTTTATAAATAAAGTGTTTCTTCATGTCTCCTCAATGTTTCACTAAACACTGCAATTACATTATGCAAGCATCAGCAACAGCAGTAACAGAAAAAACAACAACAGCCAGTCAGCGCTAAAAACCATTTAAAAAGTTTTACACCACAATCAAAACCAGAGCCAACGTCAACGTCAACAGACCGGAAGGCATCAAATTGTCGAAAACGGCCTGCGGCACAAATGTCAGAGCCGCAGCTGTGTGCAGCTTTGCTTTGCTTTGCTTTGCTTGTCACTTTTGTGGCCAAATAAACATAAAGATCCGACCCGCAACAGTGCCAAGCAGCACAAACCAACACCCTCGCTCCCGTACACCCTAACTCCCACTTCTTTCCCCCCTCCCACTTGACACGCCCCCAGGCACGCTGTGCGCCATTGTGTGCACTAAAAAGCTGTCAAGAGTTGTCACATAATTACAAGCTATTAAAACAACAAACAGCATTGTTGTTGTACGCTGCGGGTGTCGCTGTTTTATGCAAATGTGACCGCCGCACCATTACTCCCCGAAATCGTCGGTCGTATTGAAAAAGGATAATGCGCGACCGCCTCAACGCGTTGAACAACGGCGACCAGCGCATTAAAGTTCTAATTGAAATTCTTGGTAATGGTTTCACTTGATTATACTGTCAGCAGCGAAATGTTTCTATTGTTGTTGTTGTTGTTTATGTAAAAGCAACAAGTTTTTCAGTCAAACGGTAAACGAAAGCGAACCACAGCTGAGGGAAACTTTGTCAGCGAGCGTGTCGCGCAGACAGCCGGCAGTGTGATTAACTGTTTTCATTAAAATATTCTAATTTATTTGGCAAAAAGCAACGACAATAGCGCTAAAGTACAGCAATAACAACAACAACAATGATGATGATGAACGCCACAAGGCCGTTTAGCGACGAGAAGCGAATTCCGGCGCTGCTTGCCAAATGCTAAATGTGACGTTAAATTGTTTTTGGTGGGGTTTTTCAAGCTGCATTTGTGGTTTTTGGCAGCAACGAAGACGAGGCGTGGCGGTCGAGAGGGATTTGTGGTGCGTATGTTTTGTTAAAGGCAAAATTTGTGGCGGCACGTGACATAAGTTTTAGTGAAATAATTTGCTACTTGGCGCCATGGACGAGTGGCGAAGGAGCTATACAAGAATATTTAACACTTTATTGCAGGGACCGTAACAGTTATAACTTTGATTATAAAAATCAATGTTTAAGAGTTATTTTTTTACTTTTATTTAATGACTCAACAAATAAAAGATATTTTTTATTTAATATTTAAAAAATCCTATAATAACAGTTATTTTTGATTTTTTCATATTAGTCCACAAATAACATTTTTTTCGATTTTTATTTTAGTTGTTCTATGATAACAATTATTCGTGACTTCTATTTAAAAAAAGTCATCAATAAAAATAATTCAATGACTTTTATTTATAAAAGTCATCAATAAAAATCATTCAGTGACTTTTATTTTTAAAAGTCATCAATAAAAATCAGTCAGTGATCAGTTGATGACTTTTATGAATGAATGATTTTTATTGATGAATTTTATAAATAAAAGTCACCAATAATTGTTATCATAGGACAACTAAAATAAAAATTTAAATAAAACTGTTATTTGTGGACTAATATGAAAACAATCAAAAATAATTGTTATTATAGGATTTTTAAAGTATAAATAAAAAATAATTCTTATTTTTTAATTTTTCCGTAAAAATTACAAAAAAAAATGTTTATTGCCAAGTTTGATTCTCCGTGCGAAAAGAAATGTATTGGTATATTTCATTTATTTGCATGATTTTTCCTTCATAGTAAAATTTTCAATTATAGTTTTCATAAATAACTGTTATTTCCGGTCCCTGCTTTATTGCACGGAGTTTAGGTTATTTTAAGGTGTTGTGAGATTCGTAGAACTTTTTAAAATTTTTATAAAAAATTTATAACTCTCGACATTCCATGATAAAAAAAATAAAGGTCGAACCACTATCAAACTTTTTGACACAAAACGTGTTGATTGACGTTGTTCGTATTCGTAAAATGCTTCGAGTCGTGATGCCACTTCGATATAATATTAAATTAGTGTTATTGAAGGCTCAAAGAATTTTAAGATCTTTTTTAAAATAAACATGGAATAGATATTTCATTGTGAATAATTTATTTGGGGCGAGAATATAAAAATGTTAATGCCAATTCACCATCAAATAATACATTGCAGTATTAAAAAATGTTCAAAAGATTTTCTAACAACAAAACGGTAGCACATTTTCAAAGGAGAACGCCACCAAATCGTTTAGTGTCAGTTGCGCAACATGGTGGCTGAGAAGAAGCATTGGCTCTACCTTTTTTTTTTGTATCATGCGCCATTCCAGTGGCGGATTCAGGGGGGTGATTTTGGGGTTTGAAACCTCCCGAAATATTAGGGTCGACTTTAATACTATATACAAATGAAAAGGAATATACATAAATATTTATGAATATTAAAGAATTACTTTTTGAAACCCCGCCAAAATATTTTTCTGAAACCGCCCCTGCGTTATCCGTACTGGTTTATAAATTTTCTGTTATATGAGGTTTACTTAAAAAAAATTTTTTTTATTTTTGGATGTATTTGAAGGCTTCATCTATATACCTACATATAATTATTTGTCCTGACTGACTAACTGAATGATTCATCATCGCACAGCCCAAACCGCTGAAGCTACAAACATGAAATTTAAACTGTAAATACATCTTAAAAACGGAACCTCCGCTTAGACGGAATTTTTTGAAATTCGGGGTCTAAAAGGGCAAAACATGGGTTAAGGTGTTGTATGAAGAAACACGATTTAATGGGCCAATTGATTTAACATTTGGTAAAAACATTTCAAATAAACAATAATTTGGCACGTATTTTTTATTTTTTCGAAAATCTAATTTTGACGGTTAAACAATGGGTTAAGGTGCATATACAGGAAGACTACGATAAAACCATGAACCGATGGGCCTATTGACCTCAAAGTTGGTTAAAACCCTTGAAAAAAAATAAAATGAAATAATTTGACACGTGTATCTCATTTTTTTGAAAATCAAATTTAAAAAGGGGACCCAAGGGTTAAAAGTTTGTATGAAGAGACATGATTTTTTACGCCTTTCGACTTTAAGCTTGATGAAACTACTCTTAGTGTGAAATAATTCAGTGGACAGTCGATTTTCACAAACTTCAGTTTCAGTTCCCCTAATAATTCCTTGACAGATGCAGCTGGAAATCACTTGGTGCCAGGTTCGAACTATAAGAACCTCCTAACCCGGAGCTCCCGGAGCTTCTGGTGAGTCATTTTCGATATGTGGCGTTTTCCTGGTAGAACACAATCCTTCTTCTATTATTTTTCCAAAGTCGCCGCTTCTGGGCGAGTGCTTTCTTCCAACGGTCCATTTGTTTACAGTTAACAGTACAGGACCGAACTCAGAGTTTGGTCGCTGTTTTCGTAAGTGATCCACTTCTCATCAGTAGTCACAAGTCGCTTTAGAAATGCATCCATTTTATGGCGATTCAGTAGCAATTTGTAGATAGATGTTTGTTCCAAAACATGTATTTTTTCCTCACCTGACATATTTTGGTCCCCACCCTATCCATGTCCTTGAGATTTCAAAATCTTACAGAAAATAAATCTAACATCAGAGAGAAAAACTATAAACGCAGTTTTACTATATTTGACTTCTTAGTTTTGCAGGTATAGAGATTTTTTTTCGTGTGAAAAATTGGCTCTTTCACGTTGTTAAATGATTCAATAATCGCGTTGTTGTAGTATTGATTCAAACGATTGTCTGGTCCTTTTCGGTTTGAATGGAGAAGCTCCTTTTCCTAAATCGCGGAATGATTGTGTGCTAACAAAGGGCATAGATGTACTTTTCCTTGGAAGTTCATGCGGAAATGAATTTCCTTCAACACCAGCGTGACCCACAGAACCGAGAAGTCTCATACCAGATTATGAAGTCAAAGCGCGATTAGATTCTTAATACATTCCAGCTCCAGTTTCAATGAATCCTTGTGCGATTGTTATGCTTTGACGGCTAGTGAGCCTTTAGAGAGAATCGCTATTTTCCTGTTTTCCGTAGTTCCTTGCTAGATTGAAGTAATCTAGCCAATCTAGTAATCCAGGCCATCTAATCCATAAATTAACATAACAGATTTGTTATTTCTTTATGCGAAAGAGCAACTGCTGAAATAAGTCAAATTTTTCCTACATTTTGTGTCGACTGAAGTCGAACACTGCATCTCAGACTTGCGTCTGAATAAACTAACCACTCAGCTATGGCGGAGCCATACAAACTAAATAGCCACAACAATAATAAACTATAGACCTTTCTAAATATAACAAAAATAATTAGCGCATCAGAAACCGAAATCATATTTGCGCTTTGCTCATTTCATTTGAGTTCGTCGCTGCCCGCGTGCCGCCCTAAGTCGCTCTAATTAATGAGTTCATTATAATTCTCCACTTGCGCAGCTGCTTGTCCACTTAACCGGCTTTATTATGAGTTTTGAATGCGGCTCGTGCCGCACGACCGACTGACGGGTGGGACGACCTAAGTGCGCGCATTATTTCGCCATTATCCTTTGGCCAGCCGTTTCGTTTTTAATTATACTGCGCTCGGGCAAATAAATGTTGCTGTCATGTCGCAACAACGCAAAAGTGGCATGGCGAAAAAAAAATGAAAGTAGTGCTATGTGCAATGTTACTTTTCGGTTGGCCTGTGTCTCAATGACAAATGGCTCGCTGCAAGGACACTCACCGGCGGCCGACAGTTGGTATTAGTTTTCATTTATTGAGTTGCGCTGCATGAAGTGGCGCCGTTCGCGTTCGAGTTGAGGCGAAGATAAATGATCGCAACGGCCATGGCGGCCAGAGTTGTTAATGAATTCGCGCCGTTGTCAGTCCGAGTGCTTAATTTGCCGCAGTCCAGCGGCAAATGAGTGCAATAAATGTCAGTTAGTGTCGGCAGAATGAAACGAAATGTCCTACATTTGTCATACAGAACAGCGCAAATCTTATTAGAAAACTAGTCACTTTGCTTTTCGTTTGTTGTTCTTATGTTTTTTTTTTTTATAAAGTTTCATTCGCTCACATGTGTCTAGCAAGTTTGCGTGTTTATATTAAAATTTTACATATGCTGTCAAATTAAGTAAAAGCAACCTTTCTCACGGTTGCCTCACGTTCGCCCGCACGCTGTGCTCCCGCATATTTGTGTGTGTGTGTGTGTGTGTTTGCGTGTGTTTAGGTTGTGTGTCCTGCGCAGCAAATGTGCTTACAACGCTGTTTCGCCCTTAAATGAACTTATTGTACAACATTGCACAGCACACCTCGCCGCAGCCACCACTTGTCGCATGTCCCATACCTGAGGCCGAGGCTGAGGTTGAGGAATTTTGGGCGCAAAATTACTTTTACCCCGTTTTGATGAGGGTTTCAGTGTGCAGCAGCACATTTTATCGAAATAGTTTCCAACTTTGAGCCGCCATTTGGCGGGTGTGAGGGTCTGACAGCAGTTCGTACATACTCGTACTTTTGAAATTTTTGTAAAATGATACTTGACTTTTTTGCAGGTGTTGTTTGCTGTAGGCAGCCTGCTGTGTCACACTTAGTTGTCCTTTTTTTTATTGGAATCTATATTAAGCCAATGTTTGCTTATCAAGTCAGAAATGAGAAAAAAACACATTTGACAACAATTTAATATATGAAAGAAATTTGATTTTCGGTGGCATCTGGAGCGAGGCACTGTTGCCAAAAACGTTCGCATTGCCTGTTTTGAGATCTGGAATCTATAGTTTTTGCATTAGAGAACTGAAATTTGGTTATTATATTCAGAATTCTTTAGAGAATTGTATGGTTAGTTTTTTTAAATTTTTTAATTTTCCCTACCAAGAGCTGGTGCCCTGGAAGTTAAGAAATTAATTTTAATTAGAAATATGCATAACCAGAAGAAAAAAAATAAATCAATATTTTGTCATAGAAGATTAACAAAAAAGGTACGAATTAATTTTTTAATTTGAGCACCTTTTCGCAACACACGGTTTATGATTTCCGAATGTATAACGAAAAATGTTATAACTTCGGAAATAACAAAGAGGATGATTGATTATAAAAATGAAAATAATTCGCCCACGCCACGCCCACTCCACACTAGACATGATTTAGTGCACATTTTTTCGATTTCGGTGATAAAGAACTTCTCATTTTATGTGGTTTGGAGAAAAAGTACATGAACCAAGAAGTGTTGAGGCTAGAGTTGGGTTAAATGGCTTCGCATCGAGGTCAAAGTTCACAAATAAGCTGGGAAATTCGACAAATTGATTCACAGCTGCTCAGAAGTTGCTCTAAGAGCCTTAAAATCTATGACTCATTTAATTTTTTTTAACACTCAATTACGATTGCAATTATATTCGAAATGGGGAGATTAATCGGTTTCGACAATACATTTTGTTTATTGCTTTGAAGAAACCTAAAAGTTTACAACCACACAACTTCGATTTGTATGGGAGACGCCCTCTGGTGGTGAATTTCTGAACCTTACGTAATTTTGTATTTTTTGTACACAATAATTTTGCCGACTGCTGAATAAATCATTCAAATCGGTTTATTAGTTTATGAGATACGATGTTTTCTCACTTATCTATTTTCCTACATTTACAAGTGGGGAGCCAATTTCATAGAAAAGGGCCAGTTTTGTATGGCAGCCCTCTTAAAACTTAGAGATAGCGGGTAGGTATGTATGGAAAAAATATTTGTAAGGCAAAATAAATGGGGGTCTATCTTACATTTGATTTGTCTGGAGGCAACTTGGGAGCATTTGGAGCCTATTTTATAAAAACAATAATTTTGTATGGGAGCCCCATTTAGGGTTAAAGTTAGCATATAAATATGTTTGAAAGAAATGTTCAGTAGGGAAAACTAGTGGGGGTCTGTCATAGATTTTAACCCTCTAAGAGCAACTTCTGAGCAGCTGTGGAGTAATTTGTTGAATTTCCAAGTTGTTTTGTTAACTTTGACCTCGATGCGATGCCATTTAACCCAACTTTAGCCCCAAAATCTTTAATATTTTACAAAAGCGCATAAAAAGAGAGGTTTCTTAGTATCAAAAACCCATATTTAAGAATCGGCATATAATATTAAATCATGTCTAATGGGCAATTAACCTTCGAAAAACACACTGGGTCATCTAAACCCATACTCCTATCTTAAGCCAAAATACCTGTTCCAAAACCTGTTTTAACTAAAATTTTGTTTAAGGTATTTTACGAACTTTAGGGGTATCTATAATATAAATAGATTGTTAAAACAAGGTTCAAAGTACACCGCAGCATTTTTTTTAAGTCAAAAGGTTTCATAGTTCTGGATTTATAGGCGATCAAATATCTTGTTACTTGTTTGTTACTATTTTTGTACGGTCTAATTGACCCAAATTGTTTCAGATGATTGAAAAAAATAAGTGTTTCCTCTAAAAGATAACTGTCTTTTCTAGAAATCCTGCATTTCTGTCAACCTTAGAGACTCTGGTTCGTTGCATTGACAACATTTCCTAAGTCAGTCAGTTTTGAGTCAGTCATTCTTGTTTCGAGTCAGTAATTTTCCCCGTTTCGTTTGAATTCCCCTAAAAAACTTTAAACCATAGAAAACAATTTAAATTGTTTTATTTGACTGCAATTTAAGCAAACAAGACATGTGCAGCGAAAATTTATTCGTTCTCCTTTGCTGGCTTACATGCACTTCACAGGACCCATTCGGACGAACGGAAGCTCATAAAAATGTCGAACAAGCCAAATATGTAGTAAAAATAATACTAGCACAACAACAACAACAAACTGTAGCAAGTCGGTCGAACATGCAGCAGTGAAAATATTTGCCATGTAGCATGACTGCATCTAGGAAATAAATACAAATACGAATATGAAGTGGCCGAGTTGTTGAAGGCATATTTTAACATAAATGACGCTCGTAAACCGAGTAATCACATGCTTGTTGGAATTTTTACATTAAAAAAGTAATAGTTAGACATTTTTTAGTGCATTCGATGAGGGTTTGTTGCATAAAGTTTATGTGTTTTGTCAGGATTTTTTTGTTTCATAAATTATGTGACATCTTGCAGTATTAACAGAATTGTGTTTGACCTCAAGAAGAGGTCATAATGAAGATTTTTTAAATTATATTTTTAATATATTTTTTAATAAATTTTTAAATAAATTTTAAATATTTTTATAAATTTTAAGACCACGTTTTGATCAAAAATATGTGTTTGGCTTTTAAAAATTATTATAACCACTAATTAAAATTAATTCATTTTGCTCACTAAAAAAGTAGTTACACTTTTTTAAAACCTCTCCATAAATAACTTCAAACAATGCGAAATTATGGTAAAAAAAATATTCAAAAACTATTTTTCATTAAAACAAATATTTCATAACAAAAATTCCTTGTGACACGTTGCAGCATTAAAAGAGTTGAGGTGAAACACCTACTGAATTTGTTTTTAAATTTTTAAGTAAAATTTACACATTTTTTTATAATTTTTGAAACCATGTTTTGATCAAAAATATGTGTTTACTTTTTAAAATTTTTTACTGAAATGAATGAATTTGGCTCACCAAAAGAGTATTTCGACGGTTTTAAATACATGTCCATAAATAACTTTAAACTAAATGAAATTATGGCAAAATATTTATATTCAAAAAATTTTTCATCTAAACAAATATTTCAGAACAAAAATTCCTTAATATTTTAATCAAACATTGTTTCTTTAACGCTTATTTTCGGCATTGTTGCACCTCAGCAGTAATTCGCCTCGACGCAACGACTCAGCACGGCTCGGCGTGGCTGAACTTTTCGGCAAATGCCGGCATCAAACCGTAATTGCGGGGTTTGCCGCACTGCTCTATTAAATAGTGCCATTGTTTCGGTTATTCTTGTTGTTGTTGTTAACACCCATAGAACCATAGCGGTTGCATAGACACCCATACACAACACAGCAACAACAACAACAACAATAGCTCACACACATGAAGCCACTCGTACGCAACGAACACCAGAAGGCAGTCAGAGGAAAAGTAAAAACCAGGCAGCGGCAGCACAAGGTAAACAAATTTTGTACGTAGATATGTGTGGTTGAGTGTGTGCGCCAAATTGTCTGCCTGCCTGTCATACCTACACACGCACTCACACACTCCTCATGCATGCAGTCACGCAGATGTGTATGTAAACAGAAGGTTACGCTTTTCCACTGGGTACAGCACGAAGCTTGTATGTACTCGTATGTATATATGTGTGTGTGTGGGGTGTGTAAATTTACACTACACTTCCGCAGTAATTATCACATAGTAATTGCCATTTAGTTATTGTTATATCTGCACCAGCGCCTCAGTGGTGGTTGGCAGTGGTTGTTAATGTGGCAAGTGGTGTTGTTGTTGTTGTTGTTCTTTTAACAACAACCAAACAAGTGTTTCTTTGGCAGAAAAGGCAAGCATAAAGAAAATGTGAATATTGTTTGAAAATCATAGGAATTTACTGTAGAAAATGGGTTGAAATTGTTAAGACTGAAATTCAAATCATTTTAATTCCGACTGTTGGATGTTATTTTGTATTTATTGCACACTGAATTACATAATATTTAGTCACGACTCAAAAACTCCACATTTTCAGAAGAGGCCAAAAATATTTGATCCTGCAGAAGCAGCGTCAGTAACAAAAAAACTGACATGCAGTATTTTTCCATTTCGTTAGAGATGGTTAGAGATGTGCTTAGCGATGTGTAGGTACTGTGAAATGATTTATGGGAAAAGTTGATTTTGCAAAATTTTGGGGATATGATGATTGAGTTCGATTCACACAATCATACGATGTCCCAATAAGAGTGCACAATGTAAATTTTGCAACTTTTTTTTTGTACAAGTAAAGTACAAGTAAATTTAAAAACCAGGGACCGTTACAGTTATAAGTTTTATTATAAAAATCAATGTTTGAGAGTTATTTTTTTTTAAAATAATTAATTATATTATTATTAATATATGTTATATGTGTAATTATTGGTGATTTTTGTTTAAAACAATCATCAACAAAAATCATTCAGTGACTTTTATTTTTTTAATTTTAATTTAATTAATTAATAATAATTAAATTAAATAAAATTAATAAAATAAAAGTCTAAGTCTAATGATATGCGAAATTATTCCAAATCTTGGAAGAATTAGAATATAAACTTCGAAATAAAACTACTATTTGTGGTTTAATATGAAAAAAATCAAAAATAATTGTTATTAAAGGATTTTTAAAATATTAAAAAAACTTTTTTTTAATTTTCCCATAAAAATTACAAAAAAAATGTTTATTGCCAAGTTTTATTCTCCGTGCGAAAATAAAAGTATTGATATATGCATTTATTTGTATGACTTTTCCTTCATAGTAATTTTTTCTAATGTAGTTTTCATAAATTACTGTTATTTCCGGTCCCTGCTAAATTTGTTTAACCAGATAATTTTAGAATAATGACTTATAAATTAATTAATATCTTCGTAATAAACATTTTTCAGTATCAAATAATTAATTCATTCAATCTTCACTTAAATGATGACTCTCCAAGTCCACTTACCAGATAAAACGCCAACTTATCTCTATGCGCAGCTTTCAGAAACGAAGAATCAAAAATAAACAACACAAACTCTTCTTTTTCTTACATGAGACAACACTGAATTCTCTATGTGTGGCAACACCTTCCAACCGACACGAATTCAAAGTCGAACTAAAAAACACACATAAACACTTTGCGCCGGTTAAGGAAGAGCGAACGAAGCGCGATAGCCGCAACGACGCGACAGCGAGACAGCCAGACAGCGGACGCGACCGAGCAGCCCAACTTTGATCCGTCATTATGGTAGCAATTTTTCGAGGCTATAATGGCGGCGCCCAGCGGCGCGAGAGCGAGCGCAGTCAACTTAAAACGGATGTCAGTGCTACCGGAAAATTGGAATAAAATTTATGGTCCAGGATAAATTCCGCTTTCCGTCTGCGCCGGCACAGACTATAAACGGCAGCGAAGGCAAAGAAAGAGAAAGAGAGGACTTGACGCATTTATACGCGAAGCCAAGCAGCACTATCGGGTTACACAAACAAAGAAACAACTACCAAAAGAAGAGAACAAAGCAGCCAAAGACGAGGTAAGTAATAGAAGCAGAAAACGTGTAGCCGGAAGAGCGGCAAAGCCACCGCCGCCGCGTAGCTCTTGTTGCCATTATTTGGCAACGGAAATGCCGAAAGACAGCGACATCGACAGCTACGCCGCAGCGACAAACAACGCCGCCAGCGAGGGGGCGGCAACACTGGCTGGCTGCGTCTTGGCGTTTTATTTTCTATGCCACTTGCGTTTTTGTTGCATCAACCTGCTTAACCGACAATGACACCGCAAGCCCACGCGCGCCTCGCAGCAATATTCGACTTGTCGGTGCAATGTGTTTTGGTTTTTTTTCTTTTTGTTGTTGAGAATATCATCAAACCGGAAGTAGGATTTTCACTTGACTAACATTTACCAGCTTCCGCTTTTGAGCGGCGTTTAAAGTGCTCGAAGTGAAAGACGACGACGAAGAAGAAGCACCAGAAGCAGCTGTGTTACTTAAAGAACGAAGCCGACCAAAAGCATAGCAAATGTTTCAGTCAAAGCGGCGGCACAAGTTTCTGCCAACTTTTCGTCAGCTAACCAACATGCGGGGGGGGGGCGTGTGAAAGAGGGCAGTGCTTTTTATTTGTCAAGTTGACGGTTATTTGGATTCACGCTTCGTTGGCTGCGGCTTGTTGCGTCATCATCGGCGCCGATGGCTGCGCGGGCACTGAGCTGGAAGTGGTAATGGCATTACCGTTGTGTTGTTATTTGTTGTTGTGTTGTCGCTTGTTATTTGTTGTGCTTTGCCGCGCTCGGTGCGCAACGTGCCGCAAGTGCAATTCAATTGTGCAATCACGACCGATGCGTTCTCTGGCTGCCTGTTCTTCGTCCTTTTGAAAGCATTCGACAGACGCCCCTCACTGCTGCCTTCTATTTAGTTTTCCATTTTTGGCGCACTTTTTTAACTTCATTTTTCTCGCCACTTGCGTCTTTTTTTGTGTTTGTAAAATTTCGTACAAGCAATTTTCTTCTCGTCCATTGCACTGCGGCCCCGCGTGTCGGAGGTTGTGCGTTCGTTCGTTTGTTGGTTTGTCTTTGTTGTTGGCGCTTATTTCTTATCGTTGCGTTTTCGCAACTTGCTTAATTATGTGGAAATTTTTAATGAAAAACTTCAACGTTGCGCTGCTGCTATCCTCGCTCTCGCGCTTCCCTACTCTCTTTCTCGCTTTGCTTTCTTGTATTTGACTTGCTTTGTTATTGTTTGTTTGTGCCGCTATCGATGTTATTGTCTGCGATATGGTCGTTGTTGTTTATTTGCTGTTGCAGGCAAATCTGTGTAACAAATTGCATTTTGCTCAGCGTGGGAAATCAATTCGGCGCTCGTTCGGTGAGTGCGTGCAGCTGGAAGAAGAGCAAAACGTGGAAGAACATCACTGAAGTAGTTATATAGGTATATATATTTTTTTTTTAATATAATTTATTGGAAAGGGTATTTAGTGCTTTAAGAAAATAGCGAAAATGTTAATATTCGACTTTTACATCTAAACTAAAACATGAAACGATAAACAAGACTTTATTATAAAAAAGTATTTACACTGCGTATGAGTAACATTGCCTTTAGTCAGACTTTATATACATTACGTATGAGTAATATTCATTTTAGTTGTACAATATATTCAATGATTTCAAACTATTTATACTGCGTATAAGTGACATTCATTTTAGTTAGACTTTATATTCAATAATTTAACACTAATTGCATTGTATATGACTAATGCTTACTTTAGTTGCACCTTTAATTTAATTATTTTAAATTATTTACTCTGCGTATGAGTAATATTCACTTGAGTTGCATCTCATATTCAACTAGTTCAAACTATTTTCGTGTATACAAGTATGAGTATGATGTATGAGTAACATTCACTTTAATTAGACTTTATAATAAATTATTTCACACTATTTCCACTGCGTATGAGTAACATTAACTTTAGTTGCACCCTTTGTTCAATTATTTTGAACTATTTACACTGCGCATGAGTAACATTTACTTTAGTTGCATCTCATATTCAACTATTTTAAACTATTATTCATGTATATGAGTAACATTCACTTGAATCAGACTTTATAATCAATTATTTCACACTATTTATACTGCGTATGAGTAACATTTAATTTAGTTGCACCTTTTATTCAATTATTTTGAATTATTTATACTGCGCAACAGCAACATTTACTTTAGTTGCATCACATATTCAATTATTTTGAAATGTTTACACTGCGTATGAGTAACATTTAGTTGAGATGTAACTTATATTAAATTATTTCAAACTATTTACAGTGCGAATGAGTGAAATTCATTTTAGTTTCACCGTTTATTCAATTAGTTTGAACTATTTACACTGCGTATGAGTAACACTTACTTTAGTTGCACCTTTCATTCAATTATTTTTAACTATTTACACGTCGTATGTGTAACATTTACTTTAGTTGCATCTCATATTCAACTATTTCAAACTATTTTTCGTGTATATGAGTAACATCCACTTTAATTAGACTTTATAATCAATTATTTCACACTATTTCCACTGCGTATGAGTAACATTAACTTTAGTTGCACCTTTTATTCAATTATTTTGAACGATTTACACTGCATATGAGTAACATTCACTTTAGTTGCACCTTTTATTCAATTATTTTGAACTATTTACACTGCGTATGAGTAACATTTACTTGAGATGTAACTTATATTCAATTACTTCAAACTATTTACGGTGCGAATGAGTTAAATTCACTTTAGTTGCACCTTTTATTCAATTATTTTGAACTATTTACACTGCGTATGAGTAACATTTACTTTAGTTGAACCTTTCATTCAATTATTTTGAACTATTTACACTGCGTATGAGTAACATTTACTTTAGTTGCATCTCATATTCAATTATTTCAAACTATTTACAGTGCGAATGAGTGAAATTCACTTTAGTTGCACCTTTTATTCAATTATTTTGAAATATTTACACTGCGTATGAGTAACATTTACTTTAGTTGCACCTTTCATTCAATTATTTTGAACTATTTACACTGCGTATGAGTAACATTTACTTTAGTTGCATCTCATATTCAATTATTTCGAACTGTTTACACTGCGTATGAATAACATTTACTTGAGATTACTATTTACAGTGCGAATGAGTGAAATTCACTTTAGTTCCACCTTTTATTCAATTATTTTGAACTATGTACACTGCGTATGAGTAACATTCACTTTAGTTGCACCTTTCATTCAATTGTAGTTTCATTCAATTGCAGTGTAAATTACACTGCGTATGAGTAAAATTCACTTGAGTTGTAACTTATATTCAATTATTTCGTACTATTTTCCATGTGTATGGGTAACATTCACTTAACTCAAAGTATTTACACTACGTGTAAGTTATATTCACTCTAACATTCAATTATTTTAAACTGTTTTTACTGCAGATAAGTAACATTAACTTGATTTATTTCGATGTTTCACACTGAGTAACATATGAGTAACATGAATTTCAGTTGCAACTTTGCATTGTTTTAAAGGGCGTATGAGTAAAATTTTTAGCTGCACTTTTTGTTGAATTTTTTCAAATTTATTTAAAATAATCTCGAATATTCTTTCTTCTTGTCTATCAATTAAGTACAGAAAGCGAATTTCAAGGAGTTGAAGCTAAGTCTAGGCAGTTGACTGATTCACTTTAGGTTCAGTGATGGTCAGATTTATCTTTCCAGATAAAAACCCAGAAACATTTAAGTATTAAGCTGAAACTTCAAAATGTGCAATCCCAGTTCTCATACTTTCAGAGTTGTTTCTTCTATTTTTATTCTGGCTCTTCTTCCGGCAATTTTTCATAACGATTCAAGAAAAGTGATCCACAACTATTCATAAGTTGATCTAAGAAAGTTTTAAACAAAGATTGAGCCCACTTGTTGTTATAGGAAAATATGAATAAATGCCGAATGCGAATAAGCCACATAGAGGTCAACACCTACGCCTAAATGAAGCTACAATTGCCAGGACCTTTGGATAAAGAAAATAACTTGAACAAAAAATTTACTTTACAAATACGCAAGTAGTGTTTATTTCTATATATGTCATATAAGAAAAATCATATCCTCAGAAAAACTCACTTGCTCTCTTGAAACTCGCCACGGCTGTCAGCTGTGTAGCTGTTCAGATTATTTGACATAAGCAAAGTTCGTAAAATATTCAACAAATCAACATTCGCAACCCTGCCTCATCCTCACCAATACACACACACACGCACACACACTTAATCAACAATAATAAAGTCCGTCAGCGCACACAAGTCGTGCATATGTCTGTCTGTCTGTTTGCTGGTCTTGACTGACTGTGTCGTCGTGGGTGCAGAGGCGACGTGCAAGCGAGCTGCCGCTGTGTTCAGTGCCTGTCAATGATGCAGCAATGACGCCAACAACAAAAACAACAATAACAGCATCGAGCAAACGCCCATAAGCGGCCCGTATGGCCCGCGGACTGGTGTGGGCTCAATGCGAGCTGCCGGCTTTGGTGTAGTTTGCAGTTTGTGTTTGGAAATTAGCATTTAACAGCATTCAGAAGCCAATCTAAAGTGAATCAAATTTCAGACAGCCAGCCGAAATCAGTGGCAGTCGCAATCGCAGTTGCTGTCGACAGACTTTGCCAAACCAGCAAAACTGTCAACTGACATGGCGATTCAACTTTAAATGATCTGCCAGTTAGTTGGTCGGTTAGTTGGTTGACTGGTTGGTTGGTTGGTTGGTTCCTTGTTTGCATGCTGCTTGTGCTATTTGCCTGTGTAATGTTGTTGTTGTTTTTGTGCGTTCGCAATTGACAATTTACTTGTCGGTTTAAATGTTTATTCAAGTCGCCCTGCAACACTGGTCTCCTTCAATTCTATCTCTTCATAGCTTCCATATCCACTTCTCGTTCGACTGCTGTCGATTTGCATGTTTGTCAAGTTGTGTTTGTTATTAAAGTTGTTGCTGTTGTTGTTGTTTTAATTAGAAAACTTTACCGCAAATATGGAAAAGTTGTGCCAGCCATTGCTGGCTGTAATGAAATTCCATTGTTGTGCCAAAAATTCGCTTGAGTGCACAGCTGACAGTGAGCGTTGCCACATCACTAAAAATGCAAAAACTTTAGCGGCTAATTAAACTTGAATTTTTGTCAAACAAACACTCGATGCGGCAAATTGAATCGACCTTAAAGCGAGTCTTTTCCTATGATATATTTCCTATGTGTGTTTGTGTGTGTGTGTGCGTATTGCAATTTGCGCCAAATCATCAACATAATCGTCAACGCTATTATGCGACTTGATCGGCGCGCATTATTCGCAACGACAACGACAACGACATTAAAGAAGGGAGGCGGCTGCAGCAAACAATTGGGCGCTGATTGAAAATTAAGACATCAATTGTCTGCGGCTACGATAGCCTTACACACACACATACACACGTATATACATTCGCACATGTGCAGCTCACACTTGCTGCATGCTGAGAGTTGTCCACTTGTCCGCTTGACCACGAGCACAGCCGCAATGCCGCACGGCTGCTCGACAACTCGGCCATTGTGCTTGTGCTGCGAAACTGTGCAAACATTTGCACGCAACACGCCGAGCACATTGGACGCGAATCGAATGCGAATGCGAACGAGACGAGTGCGGCATGCGGCATGCGGGTGCAAACGAGTGCATCAAGTAAGCTTGAAATAATTCAATTCAATGGCGTCCACTGCTCCATGGCTGTCTTAATGGACAAGGAAAGTCACGGAGAAGTAGCAGACGACGACAACGACGCAGCAGAAGGAAGCGCAATCGTCGAGTGTGTGTTGCAGTGTTTCCTCGAGCCATTCACTGCCGAAAAAAGGGGAAGCAGAGTTGCCACTTTAAGCAGTGCAAATCTTTCGAAGTTATTACTTGCAGCATGAAAGAAAATCCTTTGCTATCAAATTAATCGATTGTCAATGTGATTGACAATGAAGACACATTTAAGGCAAAAGAAGAATTGACTTAAAGGCAACGAATTATTGAGCGAGTCAAAGAGTTATAACGGGGATTTAAATTAATGAAATAAAAGGATGACAAATAATATGCAAGTAAGGAAAGAAAGGATGATGATTGGGAGGATGGTTGGAGAAACCTACAAGCCGTTCATAGCACTCAGTCCATTGAGATCCTTGTGCTATGCTCTTAAAGGGAAAGTAGAAGAAAGAAAAGAATATGTAGACGAGTCGGAAAGGGATAAGGGGTTCTCTCTCCTCCCGAACTGCCTCGTTTCCTCGAGGAATCTGAGGAGATCGGAGAAAGGTAGAGTATGAGCTAAGTACATCGCATGCAATATGCACCTCCCTCTTCCTGGGAGATGAAAGTCTGAAAGTGACCACTAAAGGATTCATTGCACAAGTTTGAAAAAGATTAACGCAGGTTTACAAAATTGAACAATATTTGTTACCAGAGAAGATAAACATGTTTATCATGTATTTTTAAGTCGGTTGGGTCAAGTGGCATTATTCTGACCTCCATTCCCGGTAGACACTCTACGGTGTACTAGTGTGAGATGTTTATGAAGTCGACTAGAGAGTTTACGGTGCAATTTACTATCTCTTCGAAATTTTGATGTATCTTCTTGTCCAGCGCTTTCCATCTCTTTCTTGATAAAGTCGAACAAGCCTAAAGGAAGTAATGGACTTTTTCCCTCTCATTGAAGAGGGATACCCAGTTTTGCTGCGTGTTTTCCAGTGGCCTTGGCACTTATTTAAGAGTTCTGCGGCCATGTTATTGCTGCTTGTAGGCTAAAGTGATCTGCTGATTTTGGAGAATTCCATATTCTGCCACCTAGTGATGACTTTAGCTAAGAAATTCTTATAACTCTTGAACTTTTAGTACAGCAGTTGTAATTACAACATAAGTTCGCATAGAAAAATGTATTTTAGTTATTCTTCTTCATCGCTCTACCATTTTTTGTTGTTATAAATCAGAGATTAATAAGTAAAAATGCCAAGAAAGTGGTGTAAAGTTGGTGTCCCTGCTACACCACTTATTGATCAAACTCATTTATTGCTTACACCTTTGTAGTGTTCGACCGTAGGTGGATTTTTGGCCGAAGCCGAAGCAGACTATTCGGCATAACTAAAATATTAGGCCGAAGCCGAAGCCTTATAAAAATTTTTTCAAGGAAAAAGAGTGATCAAATTTGGCATAACTAATATAATATACTATGCCGAAACCGAATACTAATAAAAATTATTTTAAGGAAAAAAAACTGATCAAGTTTAGCCGTTCTTTATTTATTAATTTCCTTGTCCCACTTAGGAATTAATAAAGATATATATATAGGTACTATAAATATATGTAGGTAAAAAAAAAAAAGTTCCGTTTCTAACAAAAACAAAAAATTTTACAAATCAATTCAGATAAATAGCTGATTAGAGATATTTTTTATTAATCGCAATCTTGAGTCCGAAGTATTGATAAAACCCGATATTTGCTGGATGGAACAGATTTCCAGTGCCCTGAAAACTGCCAAGGTTTCATATGCCAAAATCAAAAAAGTGTTATTCATTAGACCAGATATTAGAAAATGTATAACAGATCACAACTTTACCAAATGTTTATCATCAATGGAAGCAGCAACATTTCAGTCATTCGAAAACCTTGTGCGAAATTTCCTTGTTGATAGAAACGGCAACGAAAGAGAAGCAAAATATTGCAAATCCTTTGCAAAATATTGCACAAAGGGTGTCTGAATGTTGCAAAAAATTAATCGTCTGCTTTTTCACTCGGATTTTTCCCCCTGAAAAGTTGGATGACACTAGTGGGCACCAAACAAGAGCGATTTCATCAAGAATTGGAAATAATTGAGAGAAATCGCCAAGGATTCTGAGGTGAGGGTATGTTAAGCGATTATTGTTAGTCACTCAGAGGTGAGAAGGACCCAGAAAACCATAATCGACAGTCTTTTGCTGAACTGAACTTTTATATTTTGGATCTTTTGCTAATGAAGTGACGATTTTTTAGTATAAAAAGCAATCAGGTATTCATTCAATTATCTAAAACCACGACCTGATAAAAAATGGGCTGCGGATTCGTAATCAGCGCTAAAAAATAATTTAAAAACTGTATTAAGCTGCATTGGTTCAAGCCAACCTGTGAAACCTTGAAACCTGTGCAATTATGAAACAAATACTTAACATAGAAGGATAGAAATACATGAAGAAAAAAAGAAGAAGATTAAAGATTAATCATAAAAAATAGACTTATCTCAAACATCAATGAGATAAGCATCAATGAAATAAAGTGTTTGTGCTAAAACGTTTTATTATTGATCCCTTTTTATAAGTTTTGTCAATCCTTGCAGAGCAGCTATCATTTATAGTTTTTTGAAATATTATTCAAAAATGGTCAGACTTTTTATATTAAAAAAAACCATGAGAATGAAAAAAAAGTTAAACAAGAAATAAGTAAAATGTGAAAAAATATTAAGTGAAAAGATAATAAAAAATTAGTGAAAATAAATTCAAAATAATTAAATAAATAAAATGAAATTATTAAAAACTATTAACTGAAAATGGAATAAAAAATATTTAGTGAAATTGGAATAAAAAATCGAAAAGGTAGAAACAAATAAAAATCAATTTAAAATTAATAAAATCAAAATTAATAAAAAATATTAAGTGAAAAGTAAAACAAAAAAATTGTGAAAAGAGCATAAGAATATAAAATTAAAGTAACTTTAAATTTAGTAAAATTAGTAAAATAAGTAAAAAAACAATTATAAGAAAATTAGTAAAAATATTGAAAATATTTTAGAAGTAGTAAATACAAAAGCATTGAAAAGAGCTAAGCACTCAAACGAAAACCAAGCAAAATGAAAATAAAAAATCCATTGCAATTTTACACCAGCTTCACTCAATCTTTGCCTAATCTGGTAACACTTTTCATGCCTTTTTGCTAAGTACAAAGTTGAACAAAAAACCAAAACAATGAACAATTGCAAAGAATTGATTGCGAATTGAACCACGCAGACCGCAACATGCAGCAAAATCCTTACACGCCAACTCACACAAACTCGCGCGACATTTGAGCGCACTGTCGCACTAACAACTGAATAAGCCAAGTGTAGGCGACTGTCATGCACACACACATGCAGCGCGACCATTAGTCGGAGTAATGGAGTCGTCATTGGTGACTTAATAAGTCCGTTCGGTGAAGCTCCGCCGTCACCAAAGCAAATAGTTGCAGCAACGACGACGCTGCAACAGAAACAGCGGCGTTGGCGACGATGACGATGGCAGCAGCAACACAATTTTATCGTCCATTAAGGAATTCCAATGGCACAATAAAAAATTCCTCAATGCACAGCGTGCGGTGGTCATTTTTGGTCATTTGCCGTTTGGCCACTCGCCGATCGTCGCTCGTCGCTCGACATCGAATGCTAATACACACCGCATTCATTGGCGACACGCGCTGGCATTACACTGACAACAAAAACACCAACACAGTCCACAACGTTTGCGAACCAGCCGAATGTGGCGGCGATGCAGTGCAGCGTCACGGCGCAACACTTTAGTGGCTGGCGGCGTGAGGGGGACGCAGCAGCGCAGCGCAGCGCGACACATGGCAACATATCTCATCGTCTCGCATAGCAGCGCATCGTAAGTGTCAATTTAGAGAATTTCATTTTATGCGCCATTTGGATTCGTTTCGAAGCAGCAACGCAACGCAACGAGCGTGGCTAAAGTGTTGGTGGCGCATTCTATCCGCTAGTGGATGAGTATCAGCGACCGCTGGAAGTGTACGCCGGGGTGCATTTAAGTTGGGTTGGCTTCCGATGGCCACACACGGCCACATAGCGACGGCCATTGTGGTCTCCGTTTCAAGTGTGCACCGAAGAATTCCATCGACGCGTATTTGGCCCGTTGACTGTTTAAATATGCAACGATGCGCTGGTGGCAGTTGCGGCAACTTCACCGCAACCACGAAGTTAATAAGAGCATTTAAAATTTAATGAAAGAAATCGACCACAACATTTCATGTTACACTCAAAGCAATGCAGAGTCAAGAGTCCGGTAAGTATTCTAATTGAATTCTTCAAGTTAGAAGTTACACATATAGTATACATACATATTTGTATACATCTGTGTGGTAGCGATTTGTTTTTGTTGCAACAGGCAAAAATTCAATAAATTCTATTTTAGTAGTCACGTTCGCGCTTAAGTAGCAACACGTATGTACATACATATAAACACATATCATATTGCAGCTGATATCCCAGACCGATATACAGTGGAACACTTTTGCTATTAAGCCAATTCAATATTTATTTATTTGGTGTTTCTTACATCATTGAAGGCTATAAAGTTTTGCTAAGAACTTGTTTCAGGGTAATCGTTCCAGCCAGCCAGTGAGACTACAAAGAAGGAGCAGGAAAACCCCTAAACCCCTAAAAGAAGGAAGGGGAAGGAAGGTTTTCCCAAGGAGGTGGTGGGCTGTTCGTCTCAGCCCCTGGGTTTGGGGTTTCTCTCCTGACTCTGGACAAGACGGAACAGTTGGACTTTAATCAAGCCAAGTTGATTTAAGTCAAATTTGACTGATCTCATGTCACTCAGAGCTTTTTTCACAAAGAAGTATCCGAGCGTTTTCCACTTGGTCTTACTACTCTATGAGGCCGCTACGACAAACGTGCAATCGACAAATCCAGCCTTTGTTAAGGCTATCACCTCTTGGCTATTTGGGGAAATAGACTCTAAAGATGGAAGGGATATTACGAGTATGCTTTGCATCTCAGCAAAGTCTCTCTCGTTGGTCAGCCAAGTTCTCAGGTTCGCAGATGTAAACCAACGACGATGTTCCGCCATAATACCATATAATACCATAGTACATTCCATCATATTAGTGACCATATTACTCTTTTCTGCAACTCTGTATGTGGAGTATTTTTTTAACGAAGAGCACAGGAAATTTCTACGGCCCAGAGTTTACTCCGTAATGCTCTTCGGAAGAACTTACATATGAAATGTAATCTTATAAAGTGTGCACCCAGAATGTGCTGTCGAAAGAATAGGGTTTTTTGCACAGTCTCAGCTAACAGAAATATGAGATCACACAAATTTAAAAAATTTCAACAAATTTGTTCTCAATTTTTTCTGACTATTAGTACGTAAATTCTCATAAAAAACCTAAAATATTAGTTGAAAATATTTGAAACGTATTTGAATATGTAGTTTTGTCGTCAAAATTATGTTAATAGGTTATCAAAAATCCACAAAAATTTTAAACAATTACTGATTGAAAATAAAAATCTACTAGTTTTCGTCGTTATAAATGTTTTCTTCTTAAATCCATCCTAAAATACATAGTTTCTCTCAAATCTTAGAGGACATTTAGTCACATAATCTCATTTTGTGGGGAGCTGTACAAAAGATTTCAACTTATACCAGCTGAAGCTATATTTGCAACTCAAAACGTTTGTACGATACAGATATTTGGGGGGGTTTGAACCCGAATGGGACAATGCTGTCCTAGACTTATAAACAACATTTACAAATTCCGTGACGAGTTCTACCAACGTTCTAATCTCGATTTCACCTTAGAAGTCGGGGCACTGGCATGGAGATAGCTTACACTTTGCTCCGGTAGTATGGCGAGTGCGAATTGCTGAGGCAATATTGTTGTTGTTGTTTTTTTACCTTTAATAGACATCGTCAAGGAAGATTGAGAAGTTGGAAATGCCAATGTGGTAAGACAGGCAGCTTGCTAGTTACTCAGCAAGTACACTCGGAGGCCTCAAAGGCCCATGTGATGCCCGTAAAGTTACAGTCAGCAAGCCCGGCTTGTAAAGTTAGGATTGGCTAGATTGTACCACACAGTTGCCTTTGCTGTTACTTTGGATTGGTACTCCAATGTATTAAAAGTGTCCTAATCCACACAGACATACCAAATCACTTTCGAACTGAAAATTACGAACTAGCACTCTCGATAGGAAAACACCGCATTAGTTTGAGTGCCGAAAACTCCATTCTATATCGTTTCTTCACTGAAAGAGGGTCAAAATTCACAACTACATCATTCTGAGGAATTTAGATTTTAAAGTTTAGAAATACTTACAATCGCTTTACTGCGTTTCTTCGGTTCACTTAAGTGTGTATCTATTAAAGTAAGACACCAATCCAAAAAAAATACATTCAAACTGTGTAATTGCGATATGTGCATTTTTTTGCGCAGCGCAACGTGGCGTATGAGTGTCATTTAATTATAATTAACACTCATATAATTGACATTCTTAAGCAAATTTGTTGGTCGTTAAAATATCTACAAACTTGCCGAAGACAGTAAAGCGATATTCTGAACGATTTAGGACCTATTAGCATTTAAACGTTCGAAGACTTAAGGGGGTCTTCTGGTTACGATCTGAAAATTTAAGTCTATCTTTCGGAGTAAATTGCGAAGGAACTATTTGAGATAATCCTGTAATTTTTTTTTTATTTTATTGATACATGCTTTATCTTGTAAGACCAAATTTTGGAAATTAAAAGTCATCACACTCGCGACTTTAGAACGACCTTGAGGTTGTTGCTTTTTTCAAACTTGTTGGTAAGACTTCTTCAAGAAATATTAATCGAATTCGATCAATTTCATTCATTCAGGAGACTTATGGCTATGTTTTCCCGAGTACGATTTTTTTTATTTTGAAAAGTTTCAAAACTATGAGGTTTTTTGTAAAAAGTTTGATTTTCGACCATGTTTTTTGGTCTACTGGTGAGTGTAAAAATGGAACAAACTAAAAATTTCAAAATCGTACTCGGGAAACATAGCCATATGTCTCCTGAATAACTAAAAAAAAACTGAAAAAATTGATCGAATTCGATTAATATTTCTTGAAGAAGTCTTACCAACAAGTTTGAAAAAAGCAACAACCTCATGGTCGTTCTAAAGTCGCGAGTGTGATGACTTTTAATTTCCAAAATTTGATCTTACAAGATAAAGCATGTATCAATAAAATAAAAAAATTGGATTGTCTCAAGTAGTTCCTTCGCAATTTACTCCGAAATATAGACTTAAAATTTCAGCTCGTAACCAGAAGACCCCCTTAAGCGACGAACTCGACTAAAATGAACAAACTTCAAAGTTGGATTTCTCTTAAACTAGAGCCAATCCAGCCAAACGGCTGGTGGATTTCAATTCAGTATACCTATAGAAAAGTCGCTATGTAGGTCCCCCCATGTCTGAATTTTCGACTTGCACAGTGTTATCTACAAGATTGGTTAATGCCTGCATCTCTCTTTTCAGAGGACTAAAGTTGAATTAAGTATTATGCAACGACTTTATACATATAGTACATAAAAGATATCTAAGTTGATTTCAAATAGTAGATTTGGACTTGTTTCAAATTTTTTTATTTTATGAGTGAGTGCAAGTTAATATGTCACTCATACGACCCACGAGTAAAGTATGAAATTGAACTCATGCGACCATGAGTGCGGTTTAAAATGTTACTCATACGACATTTATACGACAATAACAGGCGGTTTTACACAAATATTGAAGCAACTATTTTTATAGTTTTTTACGCATTGCGTCTACAGTTACTGTTCGCAATATTTATTTTATTTCATAACAATTTTCAAATAATACCCATAGTGCATAAGCAAAACTTTGTGCGCAAAACAGACACTTTAACCCTCTAGTTTAAAATGTTTTGTTTTTGTTAAAAATTACCAATGGTATATTAGGAATTATTATAGGAATCATGTAAGGATATGTAAAATTTTACGAAGCTTAGGACTTTTTCGATTTATTGATTGATGTATTGATTATTGATTTTTTTAGTTTATGATGTTTTCAAATCTCGTTGGCAACAAGAGTGTTAAGAAATCAGCATCGATTTCATTTCGGCAGATGTGCGCTTAGCTAAAACATAAATAAAAGTATATATGAAGCTGAGCAAAGCGGAAATGGACAGAGCTATTCATCAAAAGTAGAGTGCAAATACGTGTCGAAATGCGAAAATGAAAGTTTGCGGCATCAACTAACGCGCAACAAAAGTGAAAACACCCACACAAATAGGCACAGATATATGCACATATTCGCGTTCCTGTTTTGCTGGCAGGTTTAAAGACCTGAATGGGCACAATAGCCGGCGCCATTGAACGCCGAACTGCCAATTGAGCAGCTAATAAATTTTTGCGCTCATACGAGTAAAACAACAACAAATGTGTGGAAGTGGGACTCGCCTTTATGCAGCAATATACCAAAACAGACACACACACACACACAACTGACCTCAAATAGTTGACTTGCTTACGGCGCGGCGCAGCATCCGCGCTCCGGCTGTGTCAAAGTCCAGCGTGCACCGTTTGTACTTTGGCGTTGTTTACGCGATGTTTTTTTTTTATGTGCAGCCCTGCGCACAACGACAGATTTATTTCTTTTGCTGCATTGTTTGACCAAAGTCAAAAACATAATTCTGGCCTTTTTTCACTCGCAGATTTTCACTTGAACAACTTCGCTGGCTTCTTGCCACCTTTGTGCATTTGACTGTTTGTTCTTTCGTTTGCTTTTGCTTTTATTTTGTTTATGTTGGTTTGGCGCCGATAGAAAAAACGTTCACCAACCTACGAAATGTGAACAAAATCACACCACAAACGCAAATGCCAGCGAAGAAGAAGAGAAGGTGAAGAGCGCATGGAGCACGACGAGCGCGAACGGCCACGTGAGAAATGTTTAAATGATTTATATGCCACAAAGTGACAGCAGCAAGCACAACATGGCCGAGCCGCTGTTTCCGGCTGGTTATTTTATGCGCGTGTATTATTCGCGCCGCATTTGAGCCGCCTAAAAGTATGCAAAATATGCTGATTTACATGTGCCAGCAGCAAAAGTTGCGCCAGCCCACTTTGTGCACACTTTTTCAATTTTTATTTATTTTTTCGTTTTATCTCACACCCCCCCTCTACCTCTTTCTTCGCTTTATTGAAAGCAGTCAGTACGTGCCGCTTTGCCGCTCGGGACACCAGCCTTTCATCTTGACGTTCGTGCGTACGTTGTTGCATCTGTTGTTTCTCGCGCCATACCTGCCAATGATTTCATTCAATTTCCTTCAAAAATATTGAAAAAGTTTTCAAATTTGTTACAAGCACAAATACACAAAGCAGGCGCAAGAAGTTCGGTGTGATTTGGTTTGCTTTACAAAATTATTGCAAAATGAATGCAAATGAAATTTTCAAGGATAATTTGCCGTTGGCGCCCGTTGAAGGTTTTTGATGCCTTTTTAATGCGGGCCAATGTGTTTTGCATTTAAATGAGTTGTGTGATATTTGCTGACTGAAGGCGCTACGGTTGGATTAGCATTTGATTTGTGTAGTTGTTTGAGGTTTTTCCATGCTGAAGTCGGTAAGGAAGATTGGAGTTGTTTTCACACAAAAATATTATTGAAATATTTTTAAATTGTTATTTGTTTATAAAATGGGCATCGTACACCCAAGGAGAACTGAAAGGCGGCAATAATATATTACTGAAAAATACTCTAATTGAGTTCCAAGATGGGTTAACATAACCTATAAAATTAAATTTCAGACATATTGTAACGATGAGGCACTCTGTCGCTGTGCTATGCATGAATGTTTTACGGGCATAGTTTTAGGCACGCACTTTAGAGTACGGCAGACTTGCTATAATTTCGATATGGCAAGGATGGCTGGCGATGGTAATGGGATGTGCGAGAACGGTCGAGAGATAGTCCAACGGGAATATGCGAGAACAACCGGCGCGATAATCAGACAAGTATCAAAGGCAGAATTAGAATTACCGGTTCCAGTTTTCTCCTATTTATAAGGTCTCATTGCTCTACATCCCACTGAAGTTTTAGGCACACAAATCCATCCGATCCATTGCCACTCCAACAACCACACTCGACTTCCATTTTCATTTCCTCCGGACACGTGCATACAAATTAACATTTTGTCGTACAGCTAATCATCGTAGCGCACGCATCTTGCCGCTGTCCCTTGCTGCATCCTCCACCCGAGAGCCATGTGCAACCGCAAATGTCTCCTATTCGTTCTTTTCGATTGTGTCTGCTGTGCGCGCTTAAATTAATTTCCATATTTCCGTTTTCAATTTCCTTCTTCCACTTTTTTGTGGGGATTTTTCTGTGAACATGCTTGGTGCCGCCGGCAACGACGACATGACATGACTCGTGCGAAGCAGAGCAAATCATTAGCATTGGCAGCGTTCATCAATTTCTGCGCACCGCCAGCAATCAGCCGACCAACGTATCCAGCAATATTTCGCAAAATTTCTAGTACACCACACCACATCGCGGCCCCTTCTCCACCTCCGGGCAACCTTATTTACTTACTGGCAAATTCCATTTTCTGTCTCTAGGTAGTGTGTTCTCGTGTCTCGTATGTTGATGGAGCGATGGAGTGGGTGACTATTTTGTTGTGGCGAATATTTATTTATTCCTGCAAATCTTATTAAACATGTGACATGCTTGTTATTTGCTAATGTATAGCCAGCAAACAAATATATGCGAAAACATGCAAGTATTGACTAATGTTGCCTATCCTGCAGCTATACATTGCGGCGGAAAATATGAAAATTGCAAAATATAATTTTGCCTATAGAATTGTTTAGCATGCCATGATACTTGCTTTGCTTGTTATTTTCTGTAATGGTAATGTGTTGCGGAAACCACACCGAAGAAGATCGGAAGACAAAATAAAACCGACTATTTACGGAATAACCCCAAAGGCTATGCAATGTTTTACGATAGTTCTGCAGGGTGAATGGCGAAAAGTTGGGTTAGGAAGATTATGTTTTGAGGGCGTGTACACGAGTGCTCATACTTTTACTTCAACCTGTATTAACTACCCTTTTTGAGTGGCCGAGGAGAAAGCACATCTCTCTAATCCAGTGATGTACAAACGAGCGCTCATGTACGATGATCTCTGAAGCTTTCACACTGAAGAGAGTACACATTAAACAATTATTCAATGCCGCGCGAATTAGGTTGTTTGGTTTTGTCAGTTGTATCGATACCAGGTAAATATACAACTTAGATAGGTATTGGTAGATAGGTATAGGTATTGGATAGGATTGCTTCACCGATAGATATACTTTCCAAAGATAAGAGCTGGAAAGCCTGGTAGCTCGAAGATATTTATCTATACGGCTTGGGAGCGTCTTCTCTTGATCAGCTAGGCAGCGTCAGCCAATCCCTGAGGAGGGTCACAACAGTTTCTCGCAATTTTCGTTACTACAGGTTGTGCCAAAATCATTATACAGCAGACCCAGTCTTTTGGCTTGTTGACCAATGGGGCAGTGTACAGTTATGATTCCCACAACAATCCTTGTAAGAGAATTGTTTAGAGTTATCAATTCGCTGGATCTACTCTAGTCGATCGTGGGCCATTCGTATAGAAAGTTTTATTTTTGTAGACCTCTTCCGGATGTGCACGTTTATCTCAGTTGCCACTCGAAAAGGGAAGGAGTTTAGGAATGGCGTAGTCCGTTACCCGGAATGGTGACCTGTTCACAATGGAAGCGTGGAATATATCTCCTCAAGACCATGTAAGGATCGCACAGAGTCATGGAGCCGTGCATCTCGCCACAAACTTCCCATAAATGTCAATGGGAATGCTACGACTTGTGACCGGGAAACTGAAAACATAAATTTTTTTTTTAGTATAAATATTTCTTTAACCGGAGTTTCTTTCAAAATCATAGTATTGTCCTTGTTGAACCATTTGCTCTCTCAGTTGAAAATAAAACTCTCTGCTAGCTCTGTGAAGATAAGTTACCTCAAAACCTTGCGTCACTTTGAAAACTTTTTTAGAGTTCGGTAATTGCTCGAATATATGTAACCCTTCAATATTAAACGAAAACTGTAGTAAGAGGGCCTAGGAACTGTTTACGATGCGGTCGCATTGCCTGCCGATGTCTGAAGCTATAGAACAGGGGTGCCCAAAACCTTCTTATGGAAGAGCAAACACCAATACATATAAACGAATTCATACGCTAGACAACAACAAAACCTACGTTGAAGATAACTGTCGCCAATTTGTACCAACAAAGCATACTGTGCTGTGTGTGTATACTAGACCCTGCAAGGACAGTGATCATCATTTGATCAATCATATGACGATCACATGTGATGAAATTTCGATCACAATCTCCATCATTTTTTCACTAGCAGTGTGAAAAATGTGATGGGTATTTTTGTGTACATGTGATTCTGTATCACCTTCGTACACAGTCGATTTAAAAGTGCTCTAACATATATTTGTCTCGCTCACTCTAATCAGCAATGATCAAATCCCAATCAGGTGTGATTAGTCACTGCTGATGTACATCTCCCTCACGAGTTATATCAAATGGCATCGCACTTGACGCATAAACCTATCACAGCTGATTGAAAATGAAAAAGCCTTGGTATTGTATTATTTTATGTTTATTTTTATAAAAAAGGTTTTTTATTATTAAAAAATCATTAATTTGGAATTGAATTGAATTTATTTTGAAAACTTACATTACAATTACATTTACATTTAAAAATTTTCCAAATATAATGAAATAAAGTTGAATCACAGTCCACGACATTTTTGAGGTTAGGAGCGCTATCGCTGAACACAATCTGCAAAGATTCAATGAAAAGAACGCTAACATTAGGCAAGCAATTCTTTTGATCAGAGACCTAAAATAATTATTATCCACATTTTTGGGAACAACAAATTGCCTTTATTTAAGAAATTTCTATAATTATTGCTTTATAATAATTATTCCCAATAAGATATTTTTTACGTCGCCTATAACTATTATCATGTAATAAATATTTTTGAGTTGCATAATAACTCTTATAAGTAACAAGTATATTTTTCGTTGTCGATAATTATTATTTTGGGATTTTTGTTTTTTACATTGCTTCATAACTTTTATTTATGATTTTTTTAATTTACGTTACCGATAACCATTATTTTGAGAAATTTTTTGTTTACGTTCAAAGAAATCCAATATGGCGGTGTTTTCGGAAAAAAATGCAAAATGCAAAAACCAGTTTTTTTTTCAAATCAATATTTCGTACCGAAATAGATTTTTGTTTGGGGTATAAATATGCACAAAAGTGCACACACATGTTGAACTTTCAGAAAATACCCAAGTTGCCCCATGGGAATACATTTAACAACCTCAAAATGGCGGAAAAATTAAAAATTGTTTGTGTTAGTTTCTGCGAGACTTTTTGTAAATGTGTTGGAGTTTCGAATATGCCGAATAGCCTATGCCGAATAGAATTTACAAAAACAAATGAGCAGCAAGAGCATAGGGCATGGGCACCTCTGCTATAGAATATGCGTCTACTTCAGTTATTTTACTACTGTGAGAACGTACAAACGCTGTTTCTGTTTGTTTTGAGATCGTCTAAATTAATTGTTAAATAAATTTAATAGAATAAGGATAGATAACAGTAAAAGAAGAAATGTTTCAATTTCACTCAGGTATAGCAAAACGGAATCGTTAGCATCTTAGGTTAGATTTTAGTGGAAGCCTTCCTGTAGAAGCTCCCACCACAACAAGTTTCATCGTAAACATTTCTTCATTATTGACAAATATTTAAATCAAAATATTTCCACATGTTAAAATCACTACACTTACAAGCTGTAAGTAAAGAATATTAAGCATTGAAATTTTCCTTGGTGTGAGTGACATTGCGTGCGTGTGCACTGAAATTGCGTGACGCGACACATTTTCATCGACACTCACTTTGGTGCTTTATGCATGATTTATAGAACTTTGATTTATTTGATTGTTTAATGCACATAAATTCAATTAACCCCTGACTGGCCGTCAACTTGATAGAACTTTATACTTTATGTGGAAAAACAAAGTTATTTAGCACTTAAGAAGACAAAAGAAAAAACGTAAACTGTCATTCGTCTTAATTAAGTAATTTCGCACCGTGTGTGAGACAGCAGTAAATCAACAAATTATGTTGGGCCGCCATATGATTAGAGCCAAAGTGAGTGTGGGAAAAACTTCATCATCATGAAATTACGCGCTTTAATGTCAACATTTCGCTCGAGACACCACAGAGTACCGCATTTCTATTGCTTGTAATTTTCGTGAACATTTTTGGCCAACTTTATTCGACGAAATGACCGAAAATGAGAAATTTAATTGGAAAACTTTTCCAATACGTCTACACCAAACCGCCGATTTTAGTGAGCGCATTTTATAAATACTTCAAAATGAAATGAAAAATGAGAATTCTACATTTTATGTTGTTGCTTTCTTCCTCAGAATGAGTTTCGTGCTACGCGAAATTCATTAAAACATTCAAATGTAGGAGGAAAATTCGTATAAAAAGTAACGACAAATTAAGGAAAAAACCATTTCATTCCATCATTCATCCGCAAATTAATAACTCCTTGGAGACCGATGGCCATTAGAGCGTGTAATAAAATTTTATGCGCTAGCTGGCCTTATTCCTGTTTTTTGTTTTTGGCATTCACAAGAACAAATTTTATTTAGCCACCGAAAATACGCTTCAGCAATTCGCCAGCTTTTTGTGGCATTAGGTTTTGTCTCGCATAGGAGATGTTTCGCTGGCCGAATTCGCGTCAGTTCTAAATTGATGACCGCACCACAAGCAAACTACATACATACAAACAACGCAAAACTACAGAAAAATAAGAAGAAATGCGTGTACGAGAAGCGACTATAATTGAAAAATCCGCATGTAATCTCGCTTGTAATTCCATTACTCGGCACTTGTCTTATGTGCTCAGCGGCAAGTATGTGTGTGTGTGAGTGTTTGTTGTAATCCTTACATGGCCATAAACATGAGATTATGTCCAGTTGACAGCGGCAGCGACAGAGCGTCGCATATGTCGTAACACGCTGCAAGGCGCCACTCGTTTGGTGTCCGTTTCGGCAGCGTCGCACTGGTTTGACGCGCTTACATATGCACACGAGGGGTGCGGTGTGCAGTGAGTGGCGTAAGCGCCTGTCCGATAAGATCTGCCACTCCTCGCTCAACCATTTCCCGCCTGCCTTGCACTTTTACTGTTGAACACTACAAGTGTGGTTGTGTGTGTGTGTGTTAGCCGATCGTGCGATAAAATGCGGCCGCATCAGCAATGTTGCCATGCTCCACTTATTTTTACCACCGCTACATGTGTACTTTTCGTGCAGTTTTATCTAAAGTGCACACAATTTCGTTTTTGTCTGCTCGACTGAAAGAAATGCTTGTCGTTGATTTTACATTGCGCCGTTATCAATGCCAACTTTCGTTCTTGTTTGTTGCCACTTTTTGCGGTCATCTGGTCGCGTTTGCTTGCATTTGCAAGGATTTGAGAAGGAAAAACATTTCGTTGATATTTTTTAGATTTTATGCTCGTCTTGCATGACAATTTATATGTTGTACTCGGTTTTGTGTGGTGCCACCACACTTCTACAAATAATTCATTGAAAATGAGAAAGCACACAAAACAGCATTGGTGCCTTTCAAATCCATGAATCAGAGTCGGGCATTGCTGTGTACTAATAGCACTTAAAATTTGAATAGTAACGGATACTGGCGCTTTGGATAATACAGGTTTTCAGCTTTCCAAAATGGGTTTGACCTCATTGCTATTTCAACAAATAGTTGCAAAAGTCAATAGGTAAGCTTTGAGTGCCCATAACTTCTAAACTAGAAGAGATAGAACCATCTGATAGCAATTTTAAAATACTGTAACTCCTGACGAGTTAGAGTTCTGAATTATGGCGCGTTGGACAGTAAAGTCTCAGCTTTCCAATCCAGTATTAAATTTTTTATATCTTAAACTAATAAAGTTACAAGGACGAAATTCAAGGATGTAGTAGCGTACATATTAGTCCTTAATATATTTTTTTTTAAAAAAACTATTGGAAATTCGCAATGATATTCAAGGATAAAGTTTTAAAAGGACATTTTCAATACCTCTTCGTCCTTTTGCACAAAAACATTAAATTTTCTAAGATTCTAAGGATTTTCCTCTTTCATTTGATATCCATATTGTTATTCTACAATGCGCTCAATTTATAAAATAATTTTTGGAAACAAACATGTCCTTGAAATTTCAAAGTCTTTTAAAAAAAAATCCTGACGTCAGAGAGAAAAACTAAAAACGCAGTTTTACTAAAATTGGCCTCTTGTTTCGCGAGCATATCGATCTTTTCGTGTGTACAATTTTTTGTCGCACTAACTTAAACTAATAAAGCTAGAAGGACGAAATTCAAGGATATAGTAGCGTACATATTAGTCCTTAATATATATTTTTTTCAAAAAAAATTATTGGAAATTCGCAAGGATATTCAAGGATAAAGTTTTAAAAGGACATGTTCAATACCTCTTCGTCCTTTTGCACCAAAACATTAAATTTTCTAAGATTCTGAGGATTTTTCTCTTTCATTTGATACCCATGCTGTTATTCTACAATGCGCTCAATTTTTTAAATAATTTTTTAAAATAAACATGTCCTTGATAAATCAAAGTCTTTAAAAAAACAATCCTGACGTCAGAGAGAAAAACTAAAAACGCAGTTTTACTACATTTGGCCCCTAGTTTCGCGAGCATATCGATCTTTTCGTGTGTAAAATTTGTTGTCGCACGGTGTAATAGGTTCGATCTCATCGTTATTTCAACGAAAAGTTGCAAAACTTAAACGCAAACTTCAAATGCCCCTAACTTCTAAGCTGGAAGAGACTTTGCATATCTGATAGCAACTTTAAAATGTAACTTTTGAACTACACTGTGACTTTTATGTAAACGAGAAGACTGAAGCTTTTCACATAGCTTTGCTGTAACTTCTACACTATACGAGCTACAGCTCTGAATTGTGGCACATTGGATAGTAGAAGTTTTCAGTTTTCCAAAATGTATCAATCGATCTCATGACTATTTCAACGAAAAGCTGTAATCAATACGTAAACTTCAAATGCGCATAACTCATAAACTAGAAAAGATAGAGGCCGTAAATTTGGCAGCTTTTGAATTAGGTTAGGTTAGGTTATGGTAGCTGCATTATGGCGTCTGTAAGAGACAGACTCGGAGGCCTAGTGTGAGGCCCATTGTGACACCACATATTTTACCCGTTTTTGAAATGTAACAGTTGGGCTGAAAAGTTCGTATCGTTTTATAGAAAAACACATTTTTTTGCCAAAATTCGATTTTATTATTGAACATAGTTGCCATCGAGGGCGATACACCGATTATAGCGATCTTCCAACTTTTCAATACCATTTTTGTAGTACGATTTGTGTTTAGCCTCAAAATAGGCCTCTGTTTCGGCGATTACTTCCTCATCGGCTTTAAATTTCTTTCCAGCGAGCATTCTCTTGAGATCTAAGAACAGGAAATAGTCGCTGGGGGCCAAATCTGGAGAATACGGTGGATGCGGAAACAATTCGAAGCCCAATTCATGCAATTTTACCATCGTTTTCCTCGATTTGTGACACGGCGCATTGTCTTGATGAAACAACACTTTCTTCTTCTTCAAATGGGGCCGTTTTTTCACGATTTCGTCCTTCGAACGCTCCAATAATGCTATATAATAGTCGCTGTTGATGGATTTTCCCTTTTCAAGATAGTCGATGAAAATTGTTCCATTTGCATCCCAAAACCCGGACGCAATAACCTTACCGGCCGACTGTTGAGTTTTTCCACGCTTTGGATTCGGTTCATCGCGTGCAGACCACTCAGATGACTGCCGACTGGACTCCGGAGTGTGGTGGTGGATCCATGTTTCATCGATTGTCACATATCGACGCAAAAATTCACTTCTATTGCGGTTGAACAGCTCCAAACATTGCTCTGAAGCATCGACACGTTCTTGTTTTTCGTCGATTGTGAGCTCGCGCGGCACCCACTTTGCACATAGCTTTCGCATACCCAAATATTCATGAACGATATGTCCAACACGTTCCTTTGATATCTTTAGAGTGTCAGCTATACAAATCAACCTCAATTTACGATGTTCCAAAATCATTTTGCGGATCTTTTTGATGTTTTCGTCCATAACAGCCTCTTTTGGACGTCCACTGCGTTCATCGTCTTCGGTGCTCATATGGCCTGTACGGAATGTAGCAAAGCTTTTACGAATGGTTGTTTCACCCGGCGCAGAGTCCGGATAACACTCATCAAGCCACTTTTTGGTATCAGCAGCACTTTTTTTTATCAAAAAATAGTGTTTCATCAAAACACGAAATTCCTTTTTATCCATTTTTTCAAAATAACAAAAGTTGCTTCACTCAAAATGCTGTATCTTACAAACTAATAATCAGATAGCTGTAAAATTTATACACGTTTCTTTTGAAGGTTGGTAGTACGTAAAAATTATACGGATTTTATTCCAGTGGTGGCATCTCATAGAAACGATACGAACTTTTCAGCCCAACTGCAACACTGTTTTTCCAAAATGTGTTGCAAATACATTTTAAGCGGATGGGGAAAGAGTGGGGAGCAGACCTATAGTTTAACGCCGAATCCGGATGGCGGTTGGCATTGGCTGTTGTAATTCTCATTTGCTTCATGTGGATAGCGATAGAAGTAGACGATTGATTCGCCAGCTCGAGCTAGGAATCGAACCTAGGGCCTCTGGTAAGAGAAGCCAGCGCGCTACCCTCTGGACCATTGACGTTGGTAGCTTTTGAATTAACTCCGATAAATAAATTTTGTTTCGACTTCAGATGGTAATACTTGTTCCTGTATTTAAAATTTTAAATATTAAAATGCCGCTCAAGCACAATTCAACTTTTTGCCTTTTCACAGCGCTCTCGCAAGCGAATAGTATTGCATTATTTGCATATCGTGTCGAATATTTTAGATCCAAGTACGAGCCAGTTATAAAAACTAAAACAATTTAAATGTGAGCGCATGCTTTCGTTCGGCTAATGTTGGTCAATTTAGTTGCGCTCGTTTTTCGATCGAATTTTTTATGCAATAGTTGCGAGCGAAATGCCTCGCTCATCGATAACTTGAAGCAGCTCATTCATTAAACGAATTCCACATCCTCAGCATTTCCTTATCGCTTTAATGCCGTTCGTTGTTGCTGCTTTAGCTGTCGGAATGGCAATATCTTAGTGTGCCGAACCGACAAGAACAACACCAATGTATATAAACAATAGTGGGACTTGAGCTGTTGCTTGCAACTATTTTCGCTGCCACTTTGCCGTCTGCTGCTATCTGGCTTCGATTTTCTTCTCGCAACAAACTATTTCATTTTTTTCGCTCTCCGTCGGCGTCTGCTGTAGCCTTTTTATTGCATGACGGCACTGGCACTTATGGACGCAACATTACATCGAAGGATGCGCCTGGCGAGTGGCAGTAAGGGTGGCTGCCGAAAGGATAAGTCGCCATATCGATTTATTTATCGTTAGTAATGAAGCTGGTAAAAGTAGAAAATTGTTTAGATTGCCTTACGGCTGAATGATTGCGGTCTGGTTGGGCTGTTTTGGGGCGTCGGGCCGCATTGCCTAAAGGATTTATTTGTGGCCGGCGCCAACCGAACCACGCACTTGCATCTTTTACTTTTATTGTTGCCCACCACACTATGCCACATACATACATGTGCTACACAGTTGTTATTATTGTTGTTGTGGCATAGATAGCAATCGCATTCTTGTTGTTGTTGTTTTTGTTGTTGTGTCAAGAAGAAAACACAAGTGCTGGTAGCGGCGAAAATGAATGGCCGCCGCCAAGGCTCAACTTTATGCCGCATGATTTTTCTGCAATTTTACTTTATGAGCGATTCTTATCCTTCAAGGCGTAATAGAGCAATAGCTTTGGCAGTAACAACAACAACAAGAACAACAGCACCACCCACAAAATACATGAGGATACAAACAAATGTGACGGAGGGATATGCGCGTGGCAGCGGATTTATCAAATGCTTTGGCTGCTTTGGTAATTTATTTTTAAGCGTTTTTCGGCAGTTTGCGCTTATCGAAAAGTCATTAGGCACACATGCAATATTATCGCATAAACACAGGAATTTATATGATTTTCAATAGACACATACAAGCACTTAATGCGTGTGTGTTGTCCTATTGGCGCAGATTTAATAACGCCAAATGAGAATTCAATTTACTAGCCTAACACAAACAAAATACAAACACAAACACCAAAACACATTCAAATACAAACATTAATTATTCACATCTCCATTCAAACGTAGGTACTTGTTTTGCGAGTGTGTGTGTGTGTGTGTTCGTGCTTAGTCACTGACTTTGACTTCTATTGTTTCGTTTCGTATTTATATACTTTATACCAAACGGCTGACGGCACTCGGTGCCCAAAATTGCCATTTGACTGTACAGCTTTAGGCCGGAAAATTGGGGTTATTAGCAGCGTTCGAGTGTCGTTCGAGCACGGAAGCAAAACTTTGTAGCCGGCTGTGTGCAGAGTTGCACTTTGATGTGTTAATTAAAATGTCATTTTGCCGCACGTCGGTTTTGATTGGTGCGGCGACGGAGCTGGAGGCATTAAAAGCGTGTGCGAGGCGATTGAATTGATTTGATTTGAATTAATATTTTCAATAAATTTATGAGCGTCTAATGACATTCGGAAAATCGTAGGCAATTACTGTAACAGTGTGTGTGTGTGTGTGTGTACGCACTTTCCGCACTGCAATCAGTTCGGTGCTAATGTGTGTAATAATTTGCCATTAGCAGAACGCTTGTCGTTGTTGAAGTTTTCCAAGGATTTATATTGAAGTTCTTAAAACTTTGAAAACTGATGGCTTTTTGATGGCCTAGAAAACACATACTCGTAGTCCTTTTTAGTTATGGAAATTATAGTCAGAAAAAATTAAGAAACTGAGGCTAATACATTTTAGACGGTAAAAGAATGCAAGTTTTTTAAATTAAAATTGATTCAAAGAAAATTGTTGAATTTATTTACTGATGGCGGTGCATGAAATTAGATCAAAATAGAACAAGTTGATGAAATAGCAGCCCTTGAATGAGCAAATTCCTATACAAATTAGACATTTTGTTGTATGAAATAGCAATATGCCGTTGGTTGTATAACCAATGTGTGTGAGTGCCCCTAATTTAAGTAGAACACAGCTTCCAATGCTGTGAGTATCAATTGCCCTTCCACTCGGATACCCCAAAAGAAGTCCCATTGTGAATCGCTTCATATGCAGAAACTAATTAAAACGTAGTGCATCAAAATTTGAAAAAAGTAAATTATGATTTTTTTCAATGATAATTTATTATTATTTATTATTATTATTTATTTATTTATTTAAAACGTGGAAAAATAACTGGCTTTTGCATCGCTTAACCCTTTCGGGACTACTGGGATAATACGTCCCAGCAAATTTGTAAGGCCCCTCAAAATAATTATTCAGATCTTATAATAATTTTCAAAATTAAACTCCGTCCCGAAAGTGCACGGAGTTTAACTCAATCCTTGGTACGGAATTTTGCAAAAACTCTCTATCCTCTTCATACGGTCACAATGCTTATATTTGCTTCTTCCAATCGTTCGTTCGTTTCATTTAACAACATTTTTCAATGTACAAATAAACTAATCAAGCTAGAAGAATGACTTTTTTACAACATAAAAATAGGAAAAATACGAAAATATGTCAGGTAAGGGAAAAGTATCTACATGTTTTGAATCTCAGCCTGTAAATTCATACATCGAAATTGTATTCTATTTTGGTTCAGAAAATTCAAAATAGAAAATTTAGTTAAAAGGAGACAGTTTTCCTCTTTCATTTGATTCCCATATGTTCATCATTGCGTAACCGCAAATATTTAAAAATATATTTGAAATGTGTATGTCCTTAAAATTTTAAAGTCCTTTTAAAAGAACTTCGGGTCAGAAAATGAAAAACTGACTATGCCAGATTACTATGAATGACCTCTAGTTTCACGCCTATATCAGCATTTGGATGGATCTTGACAAAAAACTTAATTTTTTGTCGCACGATGTAATAAATGTAAAGTTGGGGTATTCACTCAGTGCTTCATAACGTTGTATTTTTCTTTCGATTCTATTCATGACAGGCTTACAATTTGCACAAATTAAATATGTGTCATCTAAGATTTTAAAACCATAGGAGATAATTTATTGTACTCGTATCAATGTAAAAAAAATTTTTCGAAAGTTTAAAATTATTGAAAATGGTAGAAAAATACACTATTTGCAAAATTTCACCATCAGTAACTTCACCAAATCTCATCTGATTTAGACAGTAACAGTTGGGCTGAAAAGTTCGTATCGTTTTATAGAAAAACACATTTTTTTGGCAAAATTCGATTTTATTATTCAACATAGTTGCCATCGAGGGCGATACACCGATTATAGCGATCTTCCAACTTTTCAATACCATTTTTGTAGTACGATTTGTGTTTAGCCTCAAAATAGGCCTCTGTTTCGGCGATTACTTCCTCATCGGCTTTAAATTTCATTCCAGCGAGCATTCTCTTGAGATCTGAGAACAGGAAATAGTCGCTGGGGGCCAAATCTGGAGAATACGGTGGATGCGGAAGCAACTCGAAGCCCAATTCATGCAATTTTACCATCGTTTTCCCCGATTTGTGACACGGCGCATTGTTTTGATGAAACAACACTTTCTTCTTCTCCAAATGGGGCCGGTTTTTCGCAATTTCATCCTTCAAACGCTCCAATAACGCTATATATTAGTCGCTGTTGATGGTTTTTCCCTTTCCAAGATAGTCGATGAAAATTATTCCATGTGCATCCCAAAATACGGACGCCATAACCATACCGGCCGACTATTGAGTTTCTCCACGCAGATGACTGCCGACTGGACTCCGGAGTGTGGTGGTGGATCCATGTTTCAGCGATTGTCACATATCGACGCAAAAATTCACTTCTATTGCGGTTGAACAGCTCCAAACATTGCTCTGAAGCATCGACACGTTCTTGTATTTGGTCGATTGTGAGCTCGCGCGGCACCCACTTTGCACATAGCTTTCGCATACCCAAATATTCATGAACGATATGTCCAACACGTTCCTTTGATATCTTTAGAGTGTCAGCTATACAAATCAACCTCAATTTACGATCTTCCAAAATCATTTTGTGGATTTTTTTGATGTTTTCGTCCGTAACAGCCTCTTTTGGACGTCCACTGCGTTCATCGTCTTCGGTGCTCATATGGCCTGTACGGAATTCAGCAAACCACTTACGAATGGTTGCTTCGCCCGGCGCAGAGTCCGGATAACACTCATCAAACCACTTTTTGGTATCAGTAGCACTTTTTTTCATCAAAAAATAGTGTTTCATTAAAACACGAAATTCCTTTTTATCTATTTTTTTCAAAATAACAAAAGTTCCTTCACTCAAAATGCTGTATCTGACAAACTAATAATCAGACAGCTGTCAAATGTATTCACATTTCTTTTGAAGGTTGGTTCTACGTAAAAATGATACGAATTTTATTCCAGTGGTGCCATCTCATAGAAACGATACGAACTTTTCAGCCCAACTGTTATATGTATCGCTCCAAAGGCTAAGGTATTATCTTCTGTACGAACGGCTTGTGTTAGTCGAATAATTCGTTTACGAGATATGTGCTCATAACTGTAATAAGAGGAAAAAACTGGTTGTTCGAATATTTTTCGAAAACGCTTCCCAAAAAATGTTTGTATTTTCAGTTTCGTATACAAGAGCCCAAAGTTAGTACCTATTAAAAATACTTTTATTTTAAGGTGCATTTTTCGTGTTGAGGAGTGTTATTTATAAATTGTTGAAACAATGTTAAAAGTACTGCACAGAATTTTTGCTTAATCAACAAGTTCAATAGTTGTTTAATTTATAGGCGATCAAAAGTGAATAGGGTCTAATTGACCCAAAGTGTTCCCGATGATGAACAAATTTGGTATGTTCTCCGAAGGTGAAATAAATATAACTATAATTTTTCTTGTTGGTAGCCCTCACATTATTTTCATATTTATGTAATTATTTTAAATTGATAAGCTTTATATTCCAATCAAAATGTCTTGAAAAGAGTGGAGTAATCTTAATTATACTTAATCAGATTATTGATTAGAGAAATTTTCAATACAATTTCCAACAGGTACAACCATACAATTCAATCCAAGCCGACTCGATTCATCAATTAATGGGCCTTATCGATTTTCAATTCACAGCCACACATTAACGACTCTTTCAGCTAATGAATAACAGAACAGAACAGAATAACAGAACATAAAATCGTATGAAGGAATCAAATCAAATCAAGCAAGAATGGCAAATGTCTGGACTTTGCGCCAAGCAGCCACACCCAATGCATAAACGAACGGACAATAGGCGAATGCGCTTTGCCAGATTAGCTCATTAATTACGACAACAAAAGCAACAACAACAAATTTAAGCCAATAACATACAATCAGTAATATAAAAAAAATAATAATAGACACTACAAAAAGCAAAAAAGGCAACGAACGAACGAAAAGTTGGCGTAACAAGGATTATGTGTTCATATAAACATTTGCCATTTGATGGCCAACAAAAACAACAATAACAACAATAACAGCAACAGTGAGGAAAAATCACTGCCAACACACTAATCGCTCTTTAGTGGTCACTGGCCGTGCGAATAAGCCAACACAACGAGCGTTAGGAGCGGCAAATAACTACGCCGAGACTGGGACGGACACGGGCGTAGAGCAGAGCAAATGACTGGCTGGATGACTGGCTGGTTGAATGGTTGGCTGATGCGAGTGCGAGTGCGTGTGCTGCAGCGTTGCAGCGCTCTTTCTTCATGCGGCTGTTCATGCTGATCACACACACACGCACACACACACACGCACATGCGTACCGGCCTGGACTGACATGTTAATCAGGCGTGAAATTAATTCGTTCCACATTGCCACATTAACATTAATTACGTAATGACCTCGTGGCGCTGTGTCTTGCGCGGTGCCCACGCACTCGGATCAGTTAGTAAAGGCTCCAACTAAGTGCGAGTGTGTGTGTGTGAGTGTGAGTGTGTGAGCGTGTTAGTCAGCGCATAGAGACACTCGTACATTATTAACATAATCCTTAAATAGACATAAATTGTGCGCTGCCATGCTCCGCCGCTTGAGCTCCACAATGAGATTAATACGGCGCTTGCATTTAATTAATTGATTTGCTTACAGCGACGAGAGATTTTGGCGGCCATGCATAATGCCGGCCATTGCAATAGTTTCTTCTGCCAAGCTCGGCGCCTACTTCAAACTTTCGACATTGCGATGTCCACATACGCCGTTCGCGTTATGATGCCGCGCTTTAACCTGAATGAAAAGTTTAATGCGCCAGCCCAGCCACTCACCGACACAAGGCGCGCCCCGGCCCGACAGCAACGTCCGCACTTATCAGTCATGTCACATCTGCCCTAAGCACCTCATGAATAGCGAATTAACTGCGCTCTCAGCTGTAAGCAACACAAATGTGCGGCCATGTCAGGCCACTTCCTCGGCGACTCGGCGAGGCGCTTTTTTGTCTCTCGCTTCATGCAAGTGCGACTATGTGTGTGTGTGTGTGTGTGTGCGATTGTGTGGCAGTGCGGTTTTTTGCGCCTCAGACTATTCAATCAAAGTCAGAATCAGTCAACTCCAAATGTTACGTGCCACATAAAAAGCAACGAAACTGGCGGCAAGTGGCGCATGGCGACTGCTGAATGGCGACCGGCCATTGGCGGCAGCAAGTGGCGAGTGATGTGCGTTCGTCGTTGACTGACAGCGCTCAGTTGTGCCTTGGATTGTGCTGTGCAAATGTTGGCAGTGTGTGCGTGCGTGCGTGTGTGTATGCAAAGGATTTCCTCATTTGCTGGACAGCCAGATTAACTTTTTGACATGTTGGTATAAATCGTAAAGTGCCAAAGTGTCTCTGCATGCCTCGACGTGCCCTGAACTTTACATATACTATTTATGTGTATTTGTGTGTGAATATGTTCATGCCACACATGTGCGCGTGTGTTAGTTTAAGTGTCAACGCCAATTGCCGTCAATCACATTGAAGAATTAGCTCGAACGCCAAGTGAGAAGCGCTGCATTTCAAGTCTTGTCTGATAGGCGTTGGCTTTTAGTTGGTTTAAATTTTGGTTTTGTTGGAAGCAGCAAAGCTAAAGAAATGAAATTTTATAGGTCTCTATTTATAATTTCCTTAAAAACTATTCTTGACTATCGTGAAGTCTGCAGAATCCCTAATACGCGGAAAAGAAGAAGGCTCAGCTAAGTTGCTGCGAAGAAATATGAATTCAGAATTCTTTTCGGTAGCTTTTACAACAAATAAAGTACAGAGTTGTCTTTCAACTCCTGGCAAACCTCGACTTTTGGCACATTCAATGATTTTGGAATGTTCCTCAGATGGTAGTGGTTAGATTTGTAGAGTTTCGTCTTAGGTTCAGTAACTGGTCGGTCCAACTTTCTGTCGATGTTGTTCTTGAAATATTCATTCATAAAATATTTTGTTCTAGTTTGTTTTAGTTCAAATTTTGCCGATGTTGTTCTTGTAACATTCATTCATGAAATACTTTGTTCTAGTTTGCGTTAGTCAATAAATGGAAGACGTAAAATGGCATTTAATCAAAACGAACACTTAAGGCCACTCTATTCTTTTTTCCAACTGATTTCTAACAAATCAACAAACAAACTTCCTTTAAAGCCTCAACTTTCTCATTTATGTACTTTACCTCTCCCTCGCACACGCACTTCGATCGAGCATCATTGCTGCAGCTTCATTATATCCGCCTTCCGCATCTCATTTGACGTCTTTGTCATTTCAACAAATTGAATTATGCGATGTCAAAGTCACCGCAACGGGAAGTGATATTAATGCCGCTGTCGTTGTCGTTGTCGCTATCGTTGTCGTTGTCACGCGGTGGCATGCGGCACGCCGCTGCTTACGCAAAGCCAAAGAACAACAAAAAGAATATCAACCAAGGCGTGGAAAGTTTATTTTTTTACAGTATTTGATTTGCTTGTTGGGTGTTTATTTGTTTTGTTTGCAGCACCCGCGGGAATTTGATGAGCTGTGTTTGGGGTGTAACGAAACGTGAAAAATCTGCATGTTTGTATATTTTAAATTAGGTTTGCATACATTTGTTCTTAGGTGAGAAACGACAATGTATTCTGTGAATTTGAAAATTTGATTGAAATTTATAAAGACGAATGTTGGACGCGAGCAGAGAAGGAAAGGTGAAATGTTTCAATAATTCACGTTCGAGAGTCCAATGCTTCCTACAAAATTCTGTCTTGCATCCTTTGCATACCTTCAGAGCCAATACATTGTATTTGTGTGTGTGTATTGCCACATTATGAGGTAAAATTAGACTATAGTATTTGAGTCGAGTTTGACAGATATCCACACCTTTCGTTCGCTTATTTTCCATTTTACCTAAGGCCGACGAAAAAATTGACAAAAAAGTCACACACAAAGACCTGAATTTCATTAACCCACAATATGACGCAGTAAATTTGAAACACGTATAACTTTGTACAATAAAATTGTATTTACAAACCCAAGGCATCCCAATGATTGCATTAATGTGGCATTTATATTTGACAGATTTTTCATGTTCATTCATCTGCTGAAAAGTATAAGCTCCTAGGATAACGATCAAGGATTTTTCTTAGATCCCAAACACATTTTTTATAGTCCTGTTTCCAACATGTGATACTAAGCTAAGAATAAGTAAATAAAAAAATAATGTATGTATGCTAAGTTTGCCGACAGACGACCTGAGGGTCAATGTTTCCTTTATTTTATAATATAATTGTTTGTTCATATACAAAACTATATTATAAGAAAGCATTTGAATTGTTCTATAATTATAAGAGTATTGAAATAATTAAGAAGGGATTTATCTATCTATCTATCTAGTCCTGTTTCCAAATTTTCTTACAGTTCAAAAAACAAGCCGTTCTCGAGATAAGACTCCATCGCGAAAGAGGGTTAAAACCCTCGTAAAAAATCTGTTTTTTACAAAAATTGTGAGTGACAAATATGATTTCGAATGGTGTAAGGCTCAAAATTTGTATATGTACAAACTCCCAAAAATGAAAATTTGTATGCGCAACTGGTCTGGACTTTACTCAAAGCTACATTCAGTGCATAAAGTCTCGTTTGTACAAATAGATTTCGTTGAAAATGGATTATTGTGGGTTAACACTCATTTCAATTTGAAATAATCAGAAGAAACGAACAAGAGTTTTTATGTTGAAAAACCGTACATAATTCCTCATTGCGATTGCAGTAGGCATTGCCTGAATTAAAAATGGTCTCTTTAAGAAGTGCATCACTCACTTAAAACCCCAAGAATTTGTCTCGAGTGAGCTCGAGGTTCAGGTAGGTACTGTAACCTTCACTTTAGTCTAAACTAATCCACCTAAAGTGGGACTCTCATATTTATTTATTTATTTATTTACTTATTTATTTACTTAATATTGATTCATCATACAAAATTGCTCTTTTAAATGTTACAAAAAGAGTACATTAGTAACGAGTAGTAATAATAAATAACAATAAATATAAATTAAATTAAAATAAAATTAAATATTTAGAAAATAATAATATTTCACAAAGAATTCCATTCCAACAACTCAAATTATTCAAATATTACACCGTGCGACAAAAATCAAAAAATATCAAAACTCACGAAAAAATCGATATACTCGCGAATCTAGGCGCCTAATGTAGTAAAACTGCGTTTTTAGTTTTTCTCTCTGACGTCAGGATTTTTTTTTAAAGGACTTTGAAATTTCAAGGACATGTTAATTTCAAAAAATTATTTTAAAAATTGAGCGCATTTACCTTAAGATATATTTAAAAAAAAAAACAATTATTGGAAATTTGCAAGGATATTCAAGGATAAATTTTTAAAAGGACATTTTCAGTACCTCTTCGTCCTTTTGCACAAAAACATTAAATTTTCTAAGATTCTAAAGTTTTTTCTCTTTCATTTGATACCCATATTGTTATTCTACAATTCTCTCTATTTTTAAAATAATTTTTTAAATAAACATGTCCTTGAAATTTCAAAGTCCTTTAAAAAAATCCTGACGTCAGAGAGGAAAACCAAAAACGCAGTTTTACTACATTTGGCCCCTAGTTTGGCAAGTATATCGATTTTTTCCTGTGTCAAATTTGTTGTCGAGACCATCTCAGAGACAGATGAGACAATCTCATAAGCAATTGAGAAAACGTCCTTGAACAATTCATCAATTCTCCTGGTAATCTCAGTAAACTTGATCAGCATTTTATCAGATTTCTGTCCTCACAAAAGTCAATCTAATGGGTTGACATTCTAAAAGATTAAAATTACTATATCTTTTCTTATCTATCTATCGAAGAAGCACAAACGATCTCACATTTCATGCGTCAATGTCAAAGCTTGAATTGAAGTATCTTGAACAGTGATAAAGAACTAATGTAAGTAGTATCCATCAAATTCGAGCGCAGTGTCTGTAGCCTAAAGCTTGAAAACGCCAAATAACTGCATGGAAAATGCACAGCTATGCATCATCTTTCAGACATGACAGACATACGTTTAGCTAAAGAGTTATGCTTTTGAAATTAAAAATATTGACTGGATACAAAAACATTGTTCGGAATTAGGGGCACGAGGAGAGGGAAGGGGTTTTCGGGGTTCAAAATCCGCTCAAATTTCTACTTATTAGAAAACTTGTGGCAAATAAGGTTTCGAATGGTATTGGGCTCATAAGTTGTGTGTATAATTTCGAAGTTTACTGTCATAAGGTCCGAAGTATAAATAATGATTGGGAAGTCTCCAGGAGAAAATGCAGGAAAACTAGCCCCGAAAGGGGGTAAAACAAGAGCTGTATTTCCACGAGGTGTTGGGAAATAAGAAGCGTTTTTGCCTCTTAAAATTCCTTTACCATTAGGTGGCCTAATCGAAACGAATCATATTGTTCAACTTGTCTCTCTTTAAAATTTACTTTGCCATTAGACCACTGATTTTATTAAAAAAAAAACAGATTAGGCTAATTTATTATCATTTAAATACTCAGCACTTGATCATCAAAACTTATATCCTTAAGCCATTAAGCCCTGAGCGTTGCGTTTGCGCAACGTTTGGAAATTTCGCTATATAAAGTAATTCATAAAGACATAAGACTTGAAAATGGGTAGAATTGGATTAGAACTGATCGTTTTAGATTCTGCCATACTCAAATTTTAAAATTATTTAAATATTCATACGTTTTTTTCGATCCAAACACAAAGGTTTTTTTTGGGGAATTTTTGAAATTCAATCAAAAATACTTATTCTTCAAACCTATCAAAATCCCTTAGTGGGCTGCATTTTGCAATGCTAAACTATTTAAAAATAAGTTTTGAAAAAATTTTTTTTTGATTTTTTAAACAAAAAATATGCTTTAAGTTTTGTGTTGAGCGAATGCAACGTTGGGCCTAAACACTGCCAATTTCCATACAACGCAACGCGTGAAATTGTCAAAATCCAAGCAGCTGATATTTTATTGGCACATTTTATTTTCCGCCAATGTTTGATTTTGTTTATTTGTGTAATGTTTGCGAAAAACATGACAAAAAAAACAAGGTATGAACTTTTTGCTTGATTTTTTTTCTTGATTAGGTCAATTAATAAGATTGTGTAAAATGTTATGGAAATCGCACAAGCCTTTCTGGGGTCAGGTTTTAATGGGTTAAATTCGATTTAACTATGAAATAACCTCGCACTGGGCAAATTTAAGCCCCACCCAACGACCTTCACGCGGTGCTGAATATTTTGTGGTGGCAATAATTAGAAATTTCCAACACATTATAATTTGCAAATGAAATTTAATACAAAAGCGCCAGTATAATATTTTCAACAACAACAAAAACAACTACAAAGCAACAACAAAGAACAAGTGCAACAATTGCGAAATTTGTTTGCGACCTCTTGAGCTGCGACACGAATCGCATGCGGCCAGCACGCAAAAACACAAACAACACATTATAAACAGCAACGGCCACACCCCCCAAAAACACAAAAACAATGAAAGACTCCGCTCAACACACACATACACACACACACAACAGCGGGTAAGTGCGGCTGCATTTTTCGGCAGTGGCGCTTAATGAAATTTTGAGTATTCGGCCAGCGCAGTCGGCGAGAAGTTGCCCGAGTCGCGTTTGGTGCGCAGCGACCGCAGCATGCCGAGCGAGTTGTAAGTAGGTGGCAACGCCGCACTCCACAAACCCCTGTCCGCAATAGTTTTATTTCGATTAAAAATGTTTCGCACGCACACAAAAAAGCATAAATAATTTTATTGTTGCAGGCGTGTTGTGCTGGCCGATGTCTGTGCGAACAGTGGGCGGACAGTGGAAAGTGGAAAATGGAAAATGCTGTGCGGGTGGGTGCGTCCATGGCGCAATTATTCGCTGTTGCAGCGCTTGTTGTGCACAGTTTATTTGTTTGCTGTCTGTGTGTGTGTGTTTGTTTACAAGTGCGCGTCGTTAGTTTTCAATTAAATTTTGGTTAGCAGTTCTGTCCTGTTGGCCCACCGACCGCTGTGCGCCACTGTCACATAAACAACAACAAACGATTTTCATATGTTGAACAGCGATTATAGTGCAGTGAATTTGTGAATATTTTAGCAAAATTTGTTTCAATTTCAGAGCGCCCTGACTACGGACCAAGTGGGCGTAAATATTGATGCATTTCACTGGGCTTAACAACTTTTGCATTGCTGCGTTTTTGTGTTTGTTTTGGTTTTTTGGTTTTCTGGAACAGCTCTTTGTTCCTTCTGTAAGCCACACTCGCTGATGAGTGATTCTCTTTTGTGTTTATGCAGCGAGAATGTAATTTAATTACACACAGAAATTGCGTACAATTCGCAAACAACCACACAAGAGACACACAAATTTACATATCTCCATGTACATTGTACATGCAGTGGCGCATGCCATGGGGGCTTCAAAATCCCAAAATAGATATCTGGTTGTTAGAAGAATTGTGGGTAGGAAATATGGTTGAAATGGAAAAGATTTGTACAGAAGACCCCTAAAATGTAATCCTAAATATGTGCGCTGCTGTACGATTTAGAAGCCTGAAGAGATAGCTGCCGTAGGTAGGTAGGAGTGGCTGCACTAGAGCGAAGCTCACTTAGACCATGAATTCCCATTTCTATGCCACAAACAATCGAGCATGAAATCACTCACTCATTGAACCAGTTTGAGCTTCTCACGAAACCTAGTAGACTGTAGATCGCTTTTCTGAATAAAGCAGTACGAGTTAGAGAAAATGAAGTGGATTTTCTTTCTCTTCCTTGTCCATACAACGACGACAGAAGTCGTTTGACGGAATCCCCCCCGAAAGTAAAAGTCTATATGCGCTACTGCATTCATGTATGTTATGTAATTGTAATAGCGTGTGAAGAGCTTGAAAAAAATGCATATTGAACCCTTTAGGAAATCTACTTAAACGTTTGCGCCATAAAGCAATGTGCAACGTTGAGAACGACTCAGCCTTCTGTGGTTCTAGAAGTCAAAAAATTTCTTTGGTTTTTAGAATATTTTGAAGTTTAAAGAGTAATTTGAATAAAAAATTGAATGTTGAAGTAAACTCTTTAGCATAATTTGAAGTTTTAATTGTGTCAAGATAACTCAGAGCCATGCCTTTAAGTCAAAATTTTTTTAAATCGAATTTTTCCACAAAACATTTCACAGTTCACATCTCTAACCACTTCAAAAATTGCATTCTTATCACCAGGGAAAAGATTTTGTGGAAATTGCCCTTTTTGTTTGCTGCTAGATAGAGCATTTCTGGTTGAAAATGAGCACGAATTAGGTCCTCCTGATTAGAAATATACCACTTTTATTTTGCCTTTTTTTAATTAAAAAGGCAGTTTGTCTTTTTCACCCATAAATGCCTTTTTTAGTGCCTATTTTACCTATAAATGCCACAAAATGCCTTTTTCAAGATTTGTCGAGCGCCTTTTTATTTTTCTTTCGTTTTTAATATTTTCCCCTTTTGTTTCGCAAAAATACCTTTAAACTAAAAAAACATTAAGTGGCAACATTGCAATTTCGTTAACTTATCGATGTTTTTACATTGATTTGATCATTCCTAAGCCGTTATTTTTTGTTGTGCAGTGGAAAATTTTAAGAAAAAAACATGCCAAAATCAAAATAGTTCGGTTAGCGCAAAAATTGTATTTATTTTTTTATGATACAAGTACGGCTTTTATGCCTTTATATGAGAAGTTAAATTATGAATTTAAAATATGTGCCAACATTTCAATTAAAATATCTTAGTTTTAGTTTTTAACCTATCTTTGAAAACCTTTATGATCCTTTTCTTTTACAAAAAACGAGGTATGTATAAATATTGTATGTTGCATACGTCAGATGAAATAAAATTATTTAAAAGTACATACCATTTCCCCTTTTTTTTTAGATTTTCTAGTATTTTTTTCTTATTTTTAAATGCCTGTTTTTGCCTTTTTAACAGTTTTTAATGCCCTATTTTGCCTTTTTAGGCAGTTTTTAGTGCATTTTTCTGCCTATTTGGCAGTTTTTAGAGCCTTTCCGTGCCTTTTTTGCTATTTTTTTTTTGCCTTTTTTATAGGTTTTTAGGTCCTCAAAATCCTTTCCCTGCTTATCACTATATTTTTTAAATAAGAAAAATATCTTTATCTGTGTTTATGTTAATTGCGTTGCTTCTGTAGCATCAACAGTTTTTGTCTCTTTTGAAAATTTGATATTTCTTTTGTATTTAGTGTGCAATATATCTGCCTACTTCCAACTTTGCCCTTTTCTACTGTAAAATACAATTTGTAGCAAATCGTAGAGTTACATAACCAGAATGTTATTGAAATGTCCAATAAACAATAACCTAATCGTGGTTGATTAGGAATTGGCAAATCCTCCATCTGGGACATGAAAGTTTCAATGAGACGCTGATGCCCACAGAATGCATAAGTGGAAATAAAGTGACCCGAAGTGAGGACTTGAAACACTAATTAAAGATGGCCTACTAAATAGAGGGAGTGGGGAGCAAGCCATCAGTATGTTTACGAATATATCATTGATGAATGGACGAGCCAGACATCTTTACAAAAGAATTGAATCTGACTTGCATGGTGCATCTAAGAGAATTCGAGTCGCTATATCGGGCAGAAATATTTGGACTGGAACAATCACTAGATCACCTTTTTAACTGTGAGGTGTCTAATGTGTTTATGTAATCTTAAAACGCAAAACAACCAGACAGAGTGCAGTTGCCACTGACCTCTAAATTGCTTTGGAACGTGTCTAACTAAACAGGTAGAAACAGGTAGCCGGAAGACGAAGGGGGCTCTTTTGTAGATTAGAACACATGTTCAGACAGAGCAAAATTATGTAACAGATGGAGTTGCTCAGAGACTCTGAAACTCCTTAAGCCGCTTCATCGCCTGTGTATAGCGAAAAATGTCTGACAGCTCGCGTTCCAGTAGTTCACCCTTCATTAGAGACATCTTGCCAAAGCACCTGTGCCTGGAACATCCTTGATCTGGACATTTACTAATGTAATGAGGCACTTGTCCCAATTTAGTTGACTTACATTCATTCAGAGTGCTTAACCTTCGGAGAATACAGATATTTTTTCAATCATGCGGAACACTCTGGGTTAATTAGACCTTGTTCACATTTGATCGCCTATAATTCCACAACTATTGAACTTTTTGATTTAGAAAATATTCTGAGCTATGCTCTAAACATTGTTGTAACAATTTATAAATGTTTTACTCGTAGGTAGCTCTGAAGTCTGTCAGAGCTGTACAACTATCGATAGCACTGCGGTAGTATCGATGGTTTTATTTTGACTCCACCGTTGATCGTTTTCTGACACTATCGATATTATTGGGTTTTTTTGTGATGTGACGGCAATGCCTCCAGAGTATTCGATATAATTTTGATTTATCGATAGTATCGATATTTTTCATCAAACTATTGAAAATATCGAATGGGCCGACTATTGATAGTTTCCCAGCTATAAAGTCTGTCACATAATTAAAAAAATTCGCGGAAAAAAGAGGTGTTGGAACATGTATTGTCGCTTAGGAGTACGGGCCTACATGACCCACTGAACTCACCGAAGTTTAATTAATCTGTGCTCCAGTTCGTAAAATCGATTCCGCGAAAATGTGTTAAGTTTCATTAGCGCTCAGTAAGATTTGAGTCTTTTAAAATCTTAATTTAGCAACAGTGACTAACTGGTTATTGTTTTTATGACCCTAAAATATAGATTTTTTCATTATAAATTTATTTATATGTTGATGTTTAGTTTTTAACGAGGAAGGCAGAAAAACATCGGTATTTTGTAGTGTCCGACCGAATATTCGGTTTCGGTTTCGGTTTCGGCCCAAATAAGTGGTTTCGGTTTCGGTTTCAGTTTCGGCCGAAAAATGGCCGAATAGGCGAAACCGAAACTTTCTAGAATATTTTTTACATTTTATTGTGTAGCAGATATATAATAAAAGGAGGAGTAATTTAGATGCCAGCAATGTAAATAAACTTATTTTTTAGCATATAATATTAAATTATTTAATTTTGAATATTATCGAGTAAGGTACGAAAGGGTGATTTCTTCTTGTTTACGTTTTTAAAAAATGAATAAATTGTTTTTATTAATAAGTATTTATTTATTTATGCTATGTTTGTTTGTTTGTTCTTTATTTACTTAATGTAAAATTCGTTTGTTGAAAAAAGTGCTTGATATGGTGATTTTTATTTCAACTAGAAAGTTTCGGTTTCGGTTTCGGCAGAATATTAAAAAAAACCGAATATTCGGTTTTGGTTTCGGCCCAAAAAAGTGGTTTCGGTCGGACACTAGTATTTTGTTTTTCCTAATGGGTCACACAAGGCCACATTCAATTTACATACTGACTACAGGCTGACTTTCTGTTGGATCTCTGTGGGCATTCAGCGAATTTTTGGCTATTTTCCAGTGTCTTGGCTAATTTAAAAACATAAAGAAGAGGCAATAACATTGTGCAATGAGGTTATTTTATAAATTAATGTGCATACAAATCAACAAAAAATCTTTTTATTTCGTCATTTCATCATTTAAAATTGAGCAAAGTTTAACGTTTTTGAATGGAATGAAATTTCACAGTTTTCTTTGAAACAAAATACCTAATACACAATAAAATACTAAATACACAACTAGTGTTAAATTAGTCACTCACTCAGTCAATTCTCTGCGCTATCAACCATCCTTGCAACAACAATAACACACGAATACAACGAACAGCCACCAGACGAAGCCAAGTGGCGGCGATTACATGCTACGGGTGTCAGATTCACTTATGTGAAGCGCTCTTTCTTCTTCGCCCCTCTTCTTCCCCACGCAACTAGGCATAACAACCTTCACAGTCACTGCGACACTTTAGTGAGCCCATGCAGAGTGCAGAGTGCAGGGGGCCATTACCGTCGCATTAATCTAATCCGTCCAATTGAAATTTCTTTGCTCTACAATTCAGCAGCCACCGTCTGTCGTGTTGTGTTGTTCAGCCTCAACTTCAGATTCCGCGCACATTCCACTTGCAGACCTTTTCGTCTTCGTCTTGATTTGAAATCTTGCCGCATTAAAATTGAATAAACACTTAAGCGGCTTCTAAGTCTGCGGCCGTTTCGAATCCGCGCAATTCCCGTAATGAAATTAGCGGCGCGTCGTCGCTGTTGCCAGCTACCAACCCCAACGCAATGCTTTAGTAGCTTAGCACAAAAACCTAATTGTGGCCATAATTTTATTTAAAGTGCATGCGGCCACTTGAAAAGCCCTTTAAATATTTCATTTAAGGCTTTGCACCCACTGCGCCGCTTCGAATCTCATTCGAGCTTCTTGCTTGGAATGGCTGCAAATTGCTGTGGCTAAAACTTTGTCCTACGTATGCTGCACGCTTCGCACTATATAATCGCCTTCCAGATTGGTCTTTATTTGCATCTTAAATGGTGTTAAAAGTTTCTGGCAACATATTGCAACTTGTTCTAGTGCAATGCGTGTTTGTTGTTGTCGCCAGCAACGGCAGACAATGGGTGCGACAGGCTCGACACGGGCCATATCTCAGCTATGTACAGTCTTCGGTAACAATATGAAAACTGCTAAAGCCAAAGTTTTCGGCGCAAAGTGGTTTACAACATTGCACACACATACTGGCGAATTGGCAGGCTGGCAGGCGCACAATTGCCATAATTGGCTTTATGCAATAAGTTCAATTACGAAGCAAATCTCTGCTGATTGTTCATACACCAGAACTTTCTTCGTCCTGTTGGCTGTTGGTTTCTTTGTTTTCCCTGTTATTGCTGTGTAAATGGCTTAAGACATTAAGCCTATCTATGCAACCCATGAGGAGTGGAAGAAATTTGCTTTTCTCAAGTGACAATAGTAAAGTTGAAAAGTCGTTCAATATTGATACATAAATGTGTAACCAAGATTAAGAAAACATAGAATGCATTCATAGAAGATTTAATACTGACCTTGAGCAACAAAAATATATCATAAGATGTAATATAATTTAGTAAATGTTTGCTAATATTTCAAAAATTAGTGAAGAAGAATTTTACTTGATACTATCAGAGCCCCAGTCTTTACGCATTTTTAGATTTTATCTAATGTTGAGTTATGTTTTTTTCACATAAACTTATAACAATTTTTATACTTTGTCTGATGTTGACTTTCGGACACTTCGTTGAATTATTTCTGATTTTTAATACTTTCCCAAGTCTGAAGTTAATGGACCCAATAAATCACGATGCTCTTAACCTTTGCTCATTGCTCCATCAGATTTTGACGAAAAAAAAGGAAAACTATTTGTCTCATTGCTTCGCATTTAAAATGCTCTTCCCAATTCATGTTTCCTCAAAGAAAGTGTTAACTCCAGGGACCGGAAATAACAGCTATTTATGAAAACTATATTTGAAAAAATTACTATGAAGGAAATGTCATACAAGTAAATGAAATATACCAATACAATTCTTTTCGCACCGAGAATCAAATTTGACAATAAACTTTTTTTTTGTAATTTTTATGGAAAATATCAAAAATAAGAATTATTTTTTATTTATATTTTAAAAATCTTATAATAACAATTATTTTTAATTTTTTTCATTTTAGTCTACAAATAACAGTTTTTTTCGATTTTTATTTTAGTTGTCCTATGATAACAATTATTGGTGACTTTTATTTAAAAAAGTCATCAATAACAATTATTCAACGACTTTTATTTTTTATGTCATCAATAAAAATCATTCAGTGACTTTTATTTAAGTATAAAAGCAATACAATACAAATCATAAACTAATAAAATTAATTTATTTGGCAATTAATTTTTAAGTTAAGTATTTAGAAAACAAATTTGGAATTTGGTCCGATACATAGTATTTGTTCTAGTATTTATATAGCTGTAATAAAACTCTTACCGTTTTACAGTTATTGTAGAGTTACCATAACAATAAATTTAATAATAAATTTTTTTCTAAATTTAATTAATTTAGAGTTACCATAGTAATAAAATTAATTTATATCATTGACTTTTCACTAATATTTCGAAGTTATTTATTGCATACATATGGAAATGTTTCATTTTGGTCTGAACCATTATATTGACCTTTGGCATGTTTTATAACAATCGTTACATAGATTTTAATATGTAGAATTGGATTCAGTCAAAAAAACGAATAACTTAAAAAGTGGAATTATTGCGTTTTGTTATGGACCTCCTCAATTATTCTCTCCCATTCTCAACCAAAAATTTACTTCGTCACTGAAAGTATGAAAACCATCTCAACCAAAAAATATCTCACTTCATGTCCAAAGCATTGAAAATATTTCCTAGTTTACGAAATATTTAGGTAAACAGAACTCGAATCTACATATATAAAAAATTTTCAAAATTTCTTTAAAATGGTTTAGGAAAGGAGTTACGAAGGCAGAATACAAGAATCGCAGAATACAAGAATCGAAGACAGACAACGTTGTAACCTATAACATTAGAGCGCTATATGCCCTCAATGTTTGGTCATAGCATTGGACAAAGTCTTTTATAAATACTTTTTTAATTCAATTCAATATTTTATATTGTCGCATCTTTTCATAGTATAAAATAAATTTGTTTTCTTTTTGTGCAAATTTGCAATAAAAATAGAATACAATGCGAAATAAATGTGGCATATGACTATGAAAGAACAGGAAATGTCTTCAGTTGGAAAACAATATTTCGGCAATCGGTACATCAATCCTTTCATCAATCCATACATCAATAACTTAGCATAGATATAAAATCGCAGCTCAAAAAGTTCCATCTATGCGTTGATATTTGGCCAAAGCATTCCATTTAAATATTTTAATTTCCACCATACACTGTCAGCAACTTCATAAAATACTTTCTTATGAAATCTTTTACTTTAAAGTCTATTTAATGACTTTAGCACCGCCGCTAAGCCAAGACGGCTGCCACAAAAGAAACACGGCTCAAGACAACGAAAATGAAAAGCATTGTTAATGAACTTCACTAATGTCTGACATTATAATGAAGACATTAACAAGCAACAACAAATATGACAACCTAAGCTGACAGCCAGCAGCATACGAAACATTTATTATTAGCATGCTTTCAGGCGCACACGCGCTCGCCAGGCCCAATTTATTAGCTCCTGCGCCACGTCGCGCACTATTTAGCTCGCACGGCGCACCGCTACTTACCGCATGTAACATGTTAATCTATTGTGCATACATGCAACAACAACAACAACAATAAGGGCAACAACAACAACAACAACAAATTCAAGTTATAACATGACAAACCGCATTAGCACACGCGCTCCTCACAGCCGAAGTATGTATTAAACAAAAGTCAGGTCGTTTGTGTGCGGTTGGCGGCTGCAGTAACGCGCACGCCACCTGTCCAAATACTTACCACGCCGAAGGTATGTGGCAGCGCAGTTTTTTCGACTGACTGAGACATTAAAACCCATGAACGCGAGTTTTAAAGCGATTTTGTTTTTCTCTTTACTGTGCTTTGCAAACATTGTCGACATGTGTTACAAATGTTTAAAGTGTAATTAGGCGCCAGAAGCAAATATGCAGTTTTTTTTATAAAGTTTGTATGATTAAATTTTCGATTAACCTTAGGAGAAACACTTATTCATTAAATCACCGATAACACTTTGGGTCCATTAGACCCTATTCACTTTTGATCGCCCCTAATTCCACAGCTGTTCAACTTTTTAATTTTAAAAAAATTCTGGGGTGTACTTTGGACATTGTTTTAACTATCTATAAATATTATAGGTACCTCTGAAGTTTTCACCATAATTAAAAAAATCGTAAAAAAATTATTTTGAATAGTAGGAGTAGTAGGAGAGTAGTTCCTCGAAGTAGGAGTATGAATCTACATGGCCCATTGTGTTTCTCAAGGGAACCCCCCAGGGGGGCGTTCTATCGCCACTCCTGTGGAATCTCACCCTGAACAGATTGCTTGTCAACCTAGCGGCTGCTGGCTGCAAGGTCGTTGCCTATGCCGACGATGTTGCAATGGCCATAGCTGGCAAATTTCCGAGTGTGCTCTCCGAGCGGATGAATCATTTCTTGGACATCCTATCCTCATGGAGCAACTCCTGCGGCCTTACGGCCAACCCGGAAAAGACGGATCTTGTCCTTTTTACAAGGCGATATAAGATCCCGTCTTTCAGACTTCCCACCCTAAATGGTACCCAGCTCAAATTGAGTAAGGAGATTAAATACCTGGGGCTCATACTGGACTCCAGGCTAACCTGGAGCGTAAATATTGCGGAAAGGGCGAAACGGGCCTCCAGGGCCATCTACTGTTGTAAACGGGCAGTAGGTGCTAGATGGGGGCTCCAGCCTCGCGTTACTTCGTGGCTTTATGAGGCAGTGGTAGAGCCCATCCTCCTCTACGGCGCTGTTGTATGGTGGCCTGCGGCGGCTAGCCAAGCGAACCTGAAACAGCTCGATAGAGTCAGGAGACTTGCGGCCACTCTCATAACAGGTGCCATCCGTTCCACGCCTACCAAGGCGCTTTTTACCATGCTTAATTGGGTTCCTTCGACCCTACTAGTAAGGCAGTCCGCCAAAATTGCCGCTGTACGGTTGAATGCCATACGCAGTTGGGCACGGGCGGACTTAGGCCACTCTCGGATCCTCGGGCTGGATCTTCCAACCCCGACGCATATCGACTACACAGTCCTTCCCCCTATCTTCGAGCATAATTTCACGATAGGGATCCCTAGCAGGAGCGATTGGTCAGAGGACTGTCGCTCACTGCCAAACGCCGTCGAAATCTTCACAGACGGCTCTAAACTTGAAAATAGAGTCGGGTGTGGGGTTTTCTGCGACCAATTGGGGGCCAACATTACTGCTCGGCTCCCCGACCACTGTAGCGTCTTCCAAGCGGAGACCATGGCAATATTGCTGGCAGTGGAGCGGTTGCGATCGCAACCCCTCATTCCCTCGGCTATTTGTATCCTCTCAGATAGCCAGGCGGAAATCAAATCCTTGAGGGGTACATATACCTCTTCCAAACTGGTAGCAAAGTGCCGGGCCGCTCTGAATGACTTAGCGGAGCATGCCAGGGTTCACCTGAGCTGGGTCCCTGGGCATAGCGGCGTCCCTGGCAACTGCATGGCGGACGAGCTGGCCAGAAAGGGCACTCTACTTCCAGCACCTACTACGCAGTGTAGCATCCCCCTTGCGACCGTCAAATTGATGGTCAAGCAGGCGTACCTTCGCCTGGCTAATCGACTCTGGGCGGAGGAGAGCCTTTGCAGGATCTCCAGAGAAACCTGGCCGTTGCTTAACCATGGCAGAACACGCGAATTACTGCGACTAAAGCGGAATTCCATCTACTCCACAGTTTCTGTGCTGACAGGACACTGGACGAACGGCGAACACGCCAGGAGACTCGGACTCCCCTTCAACGACCATTGCCGCAGCTGCGATGATGTGGACGAGGAGGAGAGTGTTGAGCACCTGATGTGCCACTGCCCAGCACTAGCGAGGAGACGACTCCGGGTGCTGGGTGCGCCGTTCTTCAGCGGTTTGGCCGACCTCACAGGACCCAGCATCGGCCGCATCGCCCGATTCATTACGGAATCGGGATGGCTCCTGCCTGTCACCCGGGGGGGCGTAAGCCTGAAGGGCGGCCACGTCCTTCACGTGGTATCACAACGGGCCGTATTTTTGGCCTATGTGAGCTCTTCTAGCTGCCACCCTAACCTAACCTAACCTATTGTGTTTCTCGAAGCTTAAAATTACAGAAAATTCATAATAATGTTAAAACGCATACTTAAGAATTTCAGTCAGCAATGTTTTAAAGCAAATTTGCATTGCATGGTTTTTGGATGACTTTTTTATTTCATTGTTGCTGAATTGCACAATGAGCTATTCTCTTTATTATGTTTGATTTGTGGGAATAGATGTCGGAAAAGTTTAGTTTACTACAAGCCTTGCACTTTTCTGTTGGTCAGAACCAGATTATTAAACAATTTTGAGTTAATCCTGCATTCCAGAAACTTGAAATGTGCATCTCCAACATCAGTACTGCGAAAGCTAATTTGAGGAAAGGCAAAGGAAGCAGAGGATTTTATGAACACAAAATCAAAATAAAGCAAAGGCCATAGCCGGATAAAAAAGGGGAAAGTGCCCCCCGGCCAATTTGGATTGTTATACTTTTTTATTACTAGTAGATATTGTTATAGGTTACCATTTCTCAGAGAGAGTTAATCGCCCGATCTGCAAGAAGTAAGATAGCGGAGAAAAACAAAAGTTATTAACTTTCGAGGTAGTCAACCGATTTAGATGAGAATGAGACATATTATAGATATCATTCAGACAATACTGGTAATACGTGAAGCTCAAAAGTGAGGTGAGGTTATATCAAAAACAATTTTTTTATTTTAAAAAAAAATTTTTAACAACTTAGAATTTGGGTAGAATCACCAAATGTTTTTTTTTAATATTTCTCATATAATGTTTAACAATATATCTTTTTTCCATATTTTTTTCACCTGTGTGACAGCAGGTGGAACTCAAAAGTGAATATAAACTCAAAAACAATTTTTTTTTATTTTAAAAAAATTTTTAATCAAGTTAGAATTTGGGTACAATCACCAAATTTTTTTTTTTATATTTCCCATATAATGTTTAACAATATATCTTTTTTCCACTAATTTCTCCACCTGCGTTACACTTGAAAAACATAAAATTTAATATTTTCATTTCATCATTTCATTTGTATGAACTGAAAACAAAGCAAATAAAATTTAAATTTCATTTATTTCAAAAATTTAGATTAAAATGAAAAAACATATTAGAGAAAAACTTTTGAAAATAATTAAATTGAAAATAATGAATAAATAATTTTGTTTATAAATTTAAAGCAGAGTTCGTGTAAATTAAGAAATTTCAATAATTTAAGAATTTTATTCAGTTCAAAACTTGAAAATTAAGTTAAAAACCATAGATTAGCCCTTTCCGGTCAATTTCCACATTTCTTAAGATACAAAATTTTTTTTCAAACTATTGACTCTCATTGAACATTTTAGCAATAAAATACAACAAAATATCAAAAATTGCATTTAGGTTGAGAAATACAGCTCAATCAATTTTGTACGATATATCGTACAATGGTACGCAAAGGAGTAAAAATGCATGACATTTTTGTTTCGTTTTTTTAAGTTTTATGAACCATTCATTGATTTTTTTGATAGAAAACATAAATTATAACAACAAAAAATCAAAACGTGATTTTAGTTTGATCGAAAACTATATAAATTATATATATAAACAATTGAGGCACATTTATTCGGCCTTATATAACCGTTGTTGTTGTTGCAAAGTCCTTTTCCCCTCAATAAAACACAGAATCAATTAAAATTCGTGCAGTTTTACAGAAAGATACCGAATATAGCCGATTCTTATTATCGAAGTGGGAGTGGCAAGTACTCATGTCTAACCTTACATAACCTGTGTCTGCCCAGTACAACACAAAATCGTCTAGTAATTTTTATTTTTAATCGAAAATTACCGAATAGTCGAATTTTATTAGTTATACGATTTACTGATGGGCGTGGCATTCAAGCAAACGGAAAAATTCTGTTACCAAATCCATAACTAAAAAAAATTCAAACTTCACTTGCAACCTTTGCCTTCCATTTGTACGATATATCGTACAAAGCTTTGCAACAGTTGTGGTCATTTGTACGATATATCGTACAATTTATTTAAAGACTCGGAAAAATCTTTAGACGCAAAAAATTTTAAATTTAATAAGTTTCATAAATCAACTGAGATACAAACTTTGAAATTGTTTGGCTTTCTGCCACTAAAAAGTATAACATATTTAAAAATTCCTCCGCAGAAGCATCGCATCGCCAAATTCTTGCAAAGAGTTGCTTACAAAACTCCCTCACACTGTGTAGCCACGGCTATTGTGATTTATATTTTTAAACAGAATGGTACAACACAATCTACTTAATAAGAATTAAAAAGCCGTTTCATAAAAAATGCTTTCGCTGTCAAAAAAAAAATTGTACGATATATCGTACAAATTTCCGGAAAGGGTTAGAGAAACAATTTTAGAAATTTTGTAAATAATTTTTTTATATATTAAAAGCAGAATTTGTGTAAATAAAAGCATTTAAATATTAAAGCAATTTTATTGAATTCAAAATTTGAACATTAAATAAAATAAGCCATAAAATAAAGGCAACATTTTGGAAAATTAGTAAATAATTTTTTTATTTAATCATAGAATTTTTGTAAATAAAGAAACAATTTTGTTACTAAAAGCCGTCTGTATTATAATAGAATTCACTGAAATGTATAGTGCTTAGATCGAGTCGTAATTCATTGTACGCAACGCAAAAAGGTTTTACTGGGACGTCTAGACATGTCATACGCACTTAACTGATGAAACCAATATTCTTTCGGCTATCATGGTTCCTTTTTTATTTTGCCGGAATACCAAGTAAACAGCGCAAGCAAGTAAACAGCGGAAAAGCAAGTAAACAGCGCTAAGATTCTTTGTCCATTGTACTGCGGCTTGACTTCTTTTGTCTCTTTGTTAGTGTGCTTTAAATCTACCAAGACTTAACTACCGGGAAGATGGTTAAAGGGCTATCAAGACCATAATCATAGTTGGGCTGTCATGGCACAGACGGATCTGCCTCTCCAACTGCTTTCCACAACAGAATTCATTGCCTCAAAACCTGAGTACTCCACATTTGTACTCCACACTTCCATGTCTACATTTCTTATATCATTGAGTGAACTTACTCGTGGTTTTTTTTCTTGGTTTTGGCTTTTTTTCTCAAAGATTACATTCTTGTACAATATTTTAGAAAGTCTGATGTAATAAATGTCAGAGTACCTATCACTTCGAACCGCTTCGACGGCCCACGTCTGGCAGAAACTAGGTCAACAATGAATTCAAAATTCGCAGCGCTTCACTTGCACCGGGAGCCATTAACGCAATTAAATGCAACATTGAGTGAAATAAAAATTGCCATCCCAAAACGCAGCAAACCAAACGTGCTTACAGGCGCTGTGTGTGTGTATGTGTGTTTGTTTGTGTGTGTGTGTGTGTGTGGGTGCTGGCTGAGCTCAACCGAAAACCAGAAAACGAGACCACAACGGCAGTCATAACTCGGCTGCCTTGGCTGCAATTAAATTAATTTGTTTATCACCACCTCAACGCTTGCACTATCTGCCAACATTCGTGCACCTCGTTTTCTACGAACCCTTCACCCCTCTTCTCTGCACCCTTCATTCTGTGACTGCTTTTACTGGCGCTGCCATAACTGAAAAATTATTATTGCTCTCGCCATTATTGTTGCCCAAGTGTTGTACTTGCTTATTTCTGTTGTTGTTGTTGTTGTTGTTATCATAAACTTATTGTTGTGCTAGCAATTTGTGTTTTGCTATTGTTGTTGTTGCTATGGTTGTTTTCTTGCAGTTCGCTTCAGCTGTGCGCGGTCTTTTATTTTATTTTTTGTTGTTTGTTTGAATTTCACGCCACGTTCGCCGTTTTTCCGTACCCGCCGCGTAGTCTTACGCGACGCAATTGTTGCGCAATTTGCGGCGTTGAAGTTGAAGTTTTATGATGCAAGTTTTGTGTTTGCAATTTTCATTTTAATTGTTTACAAATTACAATTACAACTACAATAAAAGAGCAAAAACCAAAATTGACGCTGATGAAATTGAAAATTTGCGTAAGCGTTGTGCAGAGACGCCAATTTTCCACCAAAGCGAAAGAGAGTTCAGTTAAAGTTGGAGTATTTATTTGAAATTTTTATATATTTTTGGTAAATACTCGATTAAGAGTTGAATAAAAATGTGATAATTAGTTTGTCTTGGAGTCCATAATTGGCATGAAAAAAATTTACGAACCAAAGTTAGACTTTCATAGGTTTGACTCGGACCCTTAGGCTCTCTTTTTCTTCTCTTTTCTTCTTTTCGTTCTTCGTTATTCTATTTATGTTTGTTTATTTTTAAAAAAGTTATTGGATTTTGAATAAGCAGCTTTAAACTCTTATCAACTTTGTCTTAGTTCCATAAAATGTGTACAAATTATCTGCAAGTCAATAAAGATTTTTCACTAATTTATTTATTTATTATTTTATTATTTTATTATTCATATATTTATTTATACATTTATTTATTTATGCATTTTCTCATTTAGTTATTTATTTAATTATTTATTTATTTATTCATTTTCTCATTTAGTTATTTATTTATTTAATTATTTATTTATTTATTTATTTATTTATTTATTTATTTATTTATTTATTTATTTATTTATTTATTTATTTATTTATTTATTAATTAATTAATTAATTATTTATTTATTTATTTATTTATTTATTTATTTATTTATTTATTTATTAATTAATTTATTTATTTATTTATTTATTTATTTACTTATTCATTTATTTAATTATTTATTTATTTTGTTATTTATTTATATATTTATTTATTTATTTATTTGTTTATTGACTTAATTATTTATTTATTTATTTATTTATTTATTTATATAGCCATGAATACAATAAAAATCCAATTAATTGAACACATTTTAAGTATACGTAAGAATGGAAGCAAACGTAAGCTATGCTACCTATGAAAAAGATCTAAAGAATACATGAATCGATTTTTTGGAAATGAAAAATCAATCTCGGCAAACTTGGACATTCTATTGAACTTAATTTAGGCTCTGGAAATGCATTTTACATTTCGAACATTCAGAGCGCTAAGAAGACCAACATGGAAGAACTCTGAGCAACGAAGAGATCTGCCTGGAATATTAAGTAAACTCCTCTCGAAGAGTGCGGAACAGTCAACAACACCACGAATTACATCAAAAATGAAAGACAAGGTTTTGACAGTCATTTGCTGATGGTTTATAAACTTATACTTTTTTATGCTTCTTCGTTATTCTAATTTTTTCTCATAATATGTATTTTTTCATTATTACAAATGAGTCAATAAAGATTTGCACCTCTCCAAGATGTTGACAGCCATTTTTTGTTGGTTGAGAAGCTTTGTTTTTAAGCCTTTATTTTCTGAGTCATGTCAATATTTAACTTCTTTAATTTGTATTCCAAATACCACCACTCAATAAAGATCTTCACCCCGTTCGCATACAACCAATGTTTTAAATTGTTGTTTAAAATCTAAAAAAAAAATCTTTTTTAATTCAACTAATAAAGGTGCTGCCCAAAGATTCGCGTACCTTAATCCCCAATGATCAGCAAAATCACGTTTATTTACGCCGCCGCCAAATCAACCAAAACCAAACCAAACCCAACGCAAAATCAAACCGAAACAAAGCAAACAAAAAAAGGAGCAGCCGCCGACAGCGCGACAACACCCACAGTGAGACACACCTTCGAGTATCAATCAATGTGAAATAATCCGCACTCCAATGCGGCATTTTATCCACTCACCGCGATATCTTAACTCAATAGCAATAACAAGAAACCGAAACAACAACAACTACCACAACCATATGCGCCGCACACAAGAAGCACAATAATAATAAAGGACACTAAGGAACTTCCGCTTCAACACATAAGCCGCTATCAGTCATCCTTAAGCACACATAAAATGCACCTTTCTCGCCCTTAAACCACACTAGACGCCACCCCACTGCCACTCCAACTCAGCACAGTACAGCACAGTACAGCACAGCCCAGTCGCGGTCCACTTAAGCTCGTCGGCCATGTCGCAGCAGCACCGCACAAGGCAAAAGTCAAGTTGGCCGTTGAACGGCAAACCAAGTTTTGTCGTCTGGAGTTTATAACAAAGCAGCCTCGAAGCGCCAACAGCAAAGGGCGAGTTGGAGCGTAAAGGACGACGGAGCGGAAGGAAGAGAATACGAAAATAAAGGAACTGCTCAATGAGAATGAAATACAAACAGCGCGCCCCGCACGAAGACAGTGGACAAAAGTGCTGGCGGGTCGATAAAGCAGTTAAGCGGAACGGTCAACAGTTGACGAAGCAACGCGCACGTAGGCAGACAGACAAACAAGCGAGCACTACATAAGTGGGGCGAAAAAACACAACCGGACAGACAAAGCGGCGCGCACCTGGGCAATTTGCTACTGAACCATAATAACATTGAGTTGTTGTTGTTGTTGTTGTGATTGTTGTTGTATATGATGCGTTGCATAATATGGGAGCAACAGGACAAGGAGAAGTACATCAGTAGTGTGAGTTGGACGATACAATCTACTAAATGACTAAATGTGTGACGGCAGCTACCAGAATAAATTAGCCAGACAACGTGGGAATATTTGTAAGTAAGTAAATAGTTGATAAAATATTACAGAAGCTAGAATAAATATAAAAATCATTAAGCAAACATTATGATTCTTAAGCATTGTCGTTGAGACTCAATGAAGAACTCACTTAAGAACTTGAAATTTATCAATGAATTGCTTCAAGTGCTGTCAATAACCTTTCTCTTTCTCTGTTGTCATATACCAACATGCCCCCTTGTGAATGTCTGAGCCGTCTGTGATTCTAGAAATAAAATGTTAGCACAGTATAAAGCAGTGGCGCTCGCAAGAGGGGGTTTGGGGATTGAAATATGTCCCAAATATCTGCTTGTTATAAAAAGTTTGAGTGAAAAAATAATAATAAATAAAATAAAATTTGCCTCAAAAGTTGTCCACGAAAGCGACCAAAATGAAATTCTGTATGCGTCACTGCACAGTGATTCGACTCCATACAACCGCGGAACAAAATTAGAAGGAGTGGTCCGTTCTTCATAAAATTCGGTATACTAGTTAATCATGGTCTGCTGAATTGAAATCTACATTTTGTTTTTCTTAAACTTTTGTAGTTTGGTCATGTCTGAGACTTAAATTTGCAATTTTCGTCATTTTTGGTGAGCTATAGCAACGAGTGTGTTGGCTAGATTTTTCAGATTTTATATATAATCGGTAACGTCAACATTGATAATTGCAAAGAGTAACATAAATTGTCTTAGGACTCTTTAGTTCTGCAATAAAAACGATAATAATAGACGTATGTTTTACTTTTTTGCGGTTTTCTCAATTTTTCATGCTGATTGCATACTTTTAGGGATACAAAAAATAAAATTTTTCGAAAAATAGGTGTTTAGACCACTTTTCAAATTGAATTATTTTCTGAGATCGGAAGATATCGGAGAATATAATTACATTATCCGACAAAGAAAGAATGCTTCTTAAAATAAAAAAAATTCAGGAACATACTTTAACACACTTTTTAGATATTTTCCTCTAAGTTTTGCTAATTTTCAGATTTTTAATTTAGAAAAATATGTTAAATTTAAAGTGAAGTAAATGCTTTAGCTTTGAAAATTTTGAGAAAATATTAAAAGCGAAAATGGCCACATCATTTCTTAATCTATACTAAATGTTTGAGCGATTTCTTGGTAACCATGTATTTTTACAAAATTTTTTACTTAATAGACTAAAAAACAGAAAATATGAGTTTCAATTTTTTTGTAAAAAAAGTTTCAACTTTGAGCCGCTTTTGCACACACACTAATTAATTTTTGCACAGATTTTTTGGGGTTTTCTTAGTTGGAGTTTTACCTTTCAAATGACATCAAAATCGTTAAATTCTGAGACTATAAATTTTTGTCTATGGAACGACTCACTGTGCACTGGTATATATGTATAGTACATAATACCAGACAGTGGCGCACACAGGATTTAATTCGGGGGAGGTTTTCATACAACTTTTGAACCCAATTCCATTTGAAATGCGATTTTGCACCAGCAATTTTTGTATTTGAGGGGTTTGAACCTCTCCCCCTGTGTACACCACTGGTACCAGACCACAATAAAACTTTATATTGCTTCATAAGTGGAAAAGAACCATGACAATATTTTTGTCAAAAAGCTACTCTAATACATTAAGCCAGCTGAAATTGTTCTTTTAAGCATTGAAGTGAAGCTCGATCAGTTTTTCGTAGCTCAAGCTTGCAGTTTACCGCGCTAAAAATTACAAAAATTGACATGTTAGATGTGCTGCTGCCAATACAGCAACGGTTTCCTTGAATTTTCTTGTTTGGAAACTTTATATGAAACTGCACCAAGTGTGACAGTGTTGTATTATATATATTTAAGGGTTAATTTCCTTAATCTCCTTTTAATATGACATACCGGACAGTAGGTGGCGAAATCCCGCCAATTGCAGAGTGATTTTATAGATTTGGCCACGTTCTAACTTTCGTAGCACAAACGATCTGCTGCTAATTTATTGTACATATGAGTAGCATTTCACACTGTCGTATAAGTAACATATCATACCTCACTCATGGGTCGTATGAGTAACATTACACTCTGTCGTATGTGTAACATTTCATACTGTCGTGTGAGTAATATTTCACACTGCACTTATGGGTCGTATGAGTAACATTTTAAACTCTGTTCATTAGTCGTATGAGTAACATTTCATACTAAGATATCTCTAGCCTAGTGGCAGTGATCCGCGGTCATTGAACAATTGGCCTACATGCAGCGACATTGAGGATCCCAATTGATTTGAGCACAATTCCGTTGGAATATCAAGGAGATCGAACCCATCTTGGAAAGCTGAAAACGTTTACTGTCCAACGAGCCATAATTCATAGCTGTAGCTCGAAAATTGAAGTTAGTTATTAGAAGTTACAGCAGGTTAAAGGTGCAACTTGATGTGCAAAGTTTTAGGCCTCTATCGCTTCTCCTTTAGGAGCTACGCGCATTTAAAGTTTACCTACAATTATTTTTGCAGTAGCTGCAGGGAAGAAGACAAGGGTGAGACACTCTTATGCGGCTGATCTGCCTTAGCGATGAAAAGACTCAACTCCTCAGGGAAAAGTTGATTAGCTGTTTAGCCGATTTGCCGGGCACAAGATTGAGATGCATTAAGTCCTATCTTGACAATGCGGGTTGGCTCTAATGCTAAGTTTTTTCTTCCATATAGGGAAGATGTATTCGAGGATATAGTTTATGTAGTTTAGCGGTTATTGAGTTCAGAGAGCTCATGGTGTCTGATGTCTACCTGCCATGACATTTCCTTTTAAATTCCTGTCACTTTGTGATTATTAGTAAAACCCTGAAATGCCCTTTGGTTATATGAATAAATCACTGGAGAGGTCAGCCAACTTCTTCCTAAACGATTGGAAATAGTAAGGCTCCACCTAAAGCCTAGTAAACCATCAACCATTTCACTCATACGCCCAGTTTCACCTTACAGCCCACAAAATCATAAACAGAAATAGAACTCATGAAATCAAATATTTCTTCATTTATTTAATATAAAAATATTTGAAATGAATACACAATATTAAGTATTAATAAAATACGTTTCAATAGAAATTAAAATGGTATAATTTATCAAACATTAAATAAGAAAATTTATTTTTGTTATAATGACCAAGCAAAGCACAACAACAAAACATTTAGAATATTATTATTTCCCTAAAGCCTGTAACATTATAATTATAACGAAAGGGTTAAGACGGCAACTGACGCCACCGATCAGCAGTCAACAGTCAACGTGTTGACAATTGCACAGCCCTCAGGTTAAACGCCTAAAAGCTTGCTGCGCCAGCCTGCTCGTCCTTTCGCTTAGCTGCTCAGCTACGTCACAGCCACACACACACACACCATGGCTTTGTGTCGGTCACCGACACTCTTTCATGCCATAATGTCATATCCTGCCCAGCTGCGCTGCCTACTTTATTTTCTAATAAAACTCGGATTTACGCCTTCGGCTGTGATATCACTTTTTACACGTCACGTGTTGGCCGCTGCGGCTCGCCGTGGCTTTTAACTGCTTCACATACTTGGCAGTGTTGTTGGTTGTGTTGTTCTTGTTAATATTGTTGCAATTTGCTTGAATTTTACGACATTCAAGCGTTTAAGTTGCTTAACGAAGGCGTGTCTCTTTTATAAACCATACATACAGTGGGCATTACGAGCATAAATGGCAACAATTTATTGTGCAATGTAGCGTGTCGATTGTATAGTATGGAGTGCTGGTAGGTTGGGTGACTAAACAAGCAAAGGATTAGTCTGATATGAATGTTTTTTTTTGCCGTTTTTTTGAAGACCAACATTCAGAGAATATTCTTACATATGCGCAACCAACGCTCCTTGGTTCTGATGGATGAGTTAGGGGGAATAGAAAATTCGCAGAAGGAACTATTTAGTAAGCGGCTTGTAAGCAGATCTGATCAAAATTTATGTTTTGGAGCTCAAAAAATGGACACCCAATATAGTTGTCGGCATTGTCACTCAGCAACAGTGTTCAGTGGATACAGATTCACGGTAGCTTTGGAGAAGATTGCAGAGTCGATGAGGAAGTGGAGCTGTAAAGACCAGCTGCCACTTTAGCGGGCCCAAGGAATGAAAACGAGCCCGATGAATTTACCTTTTTCAACAAATTCATAACTCAAATATCTACCTAAGGTAAAGGTAAATTGCGCAAATAGTTTAAAATAATTGAATACATGGTGCAACTCATCAACATGGTTACTCATACGCAGTGTTGCTCACACGCGGTGTTAAAGTGTGCAATGAATGTTACTCATACCCAGTGTAAGTAGTTAAAAACAATTGAATATAAAGATAGAGAAATAGAGGCTTAAAATTAAACACTTTTAATATTTAATAGGCTTGACCTATCTCGTACCTGACGCATCCTGCTCTGGCGCATTTGTACTACAGAATCAAGTCAGTTGTCTGGCCATCGCCTTTTAAAAAATTCCATACTTTTTGATCAACTTTAACTGCCATTTAATGTGAACATCTTCAGCATATCCTCCCCTCCCGTCTATTGAGTGTAGTGTGTTAACGATTTTCACATTAACCTCATAGAAAACACTTTCAAACTATTTACGCAGCTGGCTGTCTGTCCTTTTTGTTAGCTG